>CAMXCT020002580.1:32560-111496 GCA_947184155.2 Cladocopium goreaui
ATGTGTGTGTGTATGTATGTATGTATGTAATGTAATGTTATGTTATGTTATGTTATGTATGTACATATTCATACCTATATGATCTTTATGCATAGACGTTATGTTTACAGTATGTAAATATATGTATGTATGAACCTGCATATATGTTTGTATGAACCTGCACATATCCAGGCAAGCTCCGAAGAAACGCCTTCCCCATCCTTTAGCCTGGTTCTGCCATGGGTTGTTCACAAACTTCATCCCTTTCCATAGTTCGTCAATGTGTGGTGCCCCCCTCTTACAAGTTGGTTTATTTTTTTGAAAATCCACCACATCCCACCACCAATATCCATAACTCCTATACTTGACCTACGTTGAAGCTGAAGTGACTATGGGGCAGCACCTCAATCTTGGTATCTCACTACAATTTCCGAAAAGTTGCCGCCCCCTCGCTTCCCAGTGTTTCCCCAGACCTGACCTGATGAAGGTAGCCTCCTACGAGAGGAGGAAGTCAGAGAAGACATCACCTGGAGAACCATTTGGTGGTGGGCCAGAACTGCAGGCACAGAATGACCCTGTGGTATTTTGCTGCGGGCATCAATGGCAGTTTTAAATGATTGGAACAGCATCTATTTATCTATTCATGAGTACGTAGAGTTATGATAAAGTTAAAGTGAAGTTTATGTTCATGCTGGGAATTTCCTCAAAGGCATAAGTGTCGAGCGCAGATCGGCTGAGGCATCCTCTGAATGGAGATCCGAATCACATGTTTCAATATCATCCATGCATTGCAGTCGCAAAGCTGTTTGACCTCTGTTCCTGAGCAGATCTATCAACTGTGAGTTCGGTAGGTTGGGTCAATCTCTTTGTCCTGATCTGCTCCGTTTTCCTCCAATCCATCGTGGAGATGCGCGAATCATTGGTGCTGGCGGTGTGGATTGATGCCAAGGCGCGATATACATCATATGGATTTGTTTGAAAGGATAGCGGTAACCCCAAATATATATACCCCAAATATCCCCAAATTTGATGTTTAATCATGTTCCCCATTGTTCTCACTTTTTCTCATTTTTTTTTTGTCTACTCCTATGTTCAGACACACTCAATATGTACTGATCGATTATAGATTCTACATAATCATACTGTGTATTGACGGAGTTAGAGCCATGGGAACCCATGGAATTTCAGATTTCAGGACGCGACCCGTTTGTGACCCAAAACCTCATCAGCTTTGTGTCCTTTCCTCTTGGGTATATAAGAATAACAACAACAATAAAAGTAAGGAGTAGTAGCAGTAATGATAATAATTATCATTATTAAAGATTAGTGATAATAATAGTTATAATATTATACATAATTATATATATAATATTCGGACCGTTTTTGCAAACACAGCTCCCATTTCACCTTGGATGATTTCGAAATGTTTCGAAACTATTTTGGATATTTCTGGGCCACATTCTGGACCGATGCCGCAGGTAGCATATCCTGATGCCAGCGACGGTGTTTTCATGTGTCTTGGTGGTATCGCTGAATCATCCCTACCCGCTGGAGCGAAACTTTCACATTAGTGGCACTGGCATGACGCATGACCCCCTGCGGAGGAAAATTCAAGTTGCAACGCCACAGCAGCTTTCAGATGGACGCTTGAATGACCATGTTTTGTTGGTTCAAATTTCAATTCCCTATTTACGTGTTCCCAATAAACATACCTATTTTTCCTTCATTGGTCGAATTCCCAGTTTCCAGTGAACCCCCATTGTTCCCACAGCTCTGGAGAAGCAGTTGGCGGTTCCATGCGGTTCCCATTAGGACTCGACTGATTGTGGTGGTGCTGTGCTGCTGCGCCGCCATTTGCATTTGCTTTCTGGCAGTGTCCACCACCACCCTGGGAGCAGCCAGGTCGGCTGGCTTGGATGGGCAGTGGGGACAGTAGCATCCCAAGAAATGAGAAGTTGTGACCTAGATGGGTTTTCAATTGGGATGGTATGGGATGGTATGGGATGGTATGGGATGGTATGGGATGGTCATGTGTCCAATTGTGTCCAAGTCTATCCCATCCCAAGTGGGATGGCAATTTCTCCCCCTGGAGCCATCACCAAGGTCCATCCACAATCAAGTGATGTCGTGCTTGCTGAAGGCTCCAGTTGACAGGCGATCTCCGGGATCACATGGGAACCCTGTGGGATGATAGGCATAACATGGTATGACCATCGTCTAACCATGGTAACAAGCTCCATGAGTCATACATGGTTATGAAGGATCTAAACATTGATCATCACAGTTTTCAGCCGGCCTTATTGAGCCTGGCTCGCTCTTCGCACATGATTCACAGGGTTAGGCGTCCTGATTGGCAGCAATCGCCACGGGCAGATTCTTTGACAAGCAACCGGTGGGCCGGCTGATCAACCGCATGTCCTTTGACATGAAGCAGGCTGACCAGGGAATGTGTTGAACCATGTTGAACCTTGTGGATTTAGTAGAGGCCTTGCAGTGTCAGGCATTTCATTGACATTTCCCCAAGTGGAATAGATATGGACATGGCTTCCTCCAACGGAAAAGCCCAAGCCACTATGGAGGTTCTGTCATGGATGGCAATGGGATGTTCATGATTAAAAGATGTGCCAAGTGTCCATTCTGAGCCCATTCTGGTTCAGGAATCCCGTAATCTCACTATCCTGCACGAGTTAATTAGGTATGTAGTACAGACATGTAATAAACATGAAAGTGCCCTTACAAGGTCATGTCCATGTGCGGATTTCTGGCAGCAGTTTCCATTTCAAGCCAATATCGGATGTCGCCGCTTCACGTGTTTATGTTCTTGTTCTCACTACTGTTGGTCATACATCTGTATCGATATGTATCGATTATTTTTCCTAATATTCAATGCGCAATTATATACTGTATGTTCCATTTGTGAAGAGGTCTTCCCTAACTCAAGTTCCAGCATTGCCCAGCATGGATAGCTCTCTATGCTCTTGTGGACAGATTCACCTCTGGCGCAGGTGGACGAAACATTTGTCATGAGCTCAGACAGAAATGAAGAGGATTCCCATGGATTCCCAGCTCGGTTCCATAGGTAAAAGCATGGTACCCTCTGGTAATTTAACATAGCTATTGAAAATGGCCATTTATAGTGGATTTTCCCATTGAAAATGATGATTTTCCATAGCTATGTTAGTTTACCAGAGGGTATGTATTCCATGGCGTTCTCTTGGAAATGATATTTTTTGGGACTTTCCCAATCATTTGCGGTGGCAGCTGAGGTGCAAACAATCTTCGGGATGTGTTCAATGTTGGCCACCATGTTGACCACGAATCTCTTTATTCTGTGGGTGATGCCCCGCATCTCAGCCGGACATACTGATCAGTGGACAAGCCATCAGCAGTTGGTAGATGGTTTATCCCGCTACTATTCTATTGAAAAAGATAAACCAATCGTTTTCTGCCACCAAAATTGCTACTTAAGAGTTACTTATGGTATCTTATGGTACTTGTAGTTGGTTACCATAGTATTCCAAGAGTTACCAACTGGTGCAGGATGGCTTGTCCATCACATTTGTTGCGTGCCGATGCCCCAGGATCGGTTGCGTTCCTCTCAGTCCCCATCTATGCGATGACGTTGCTGCGGCGCATGTTTTGTAGGTGGCACTTGGAAGTTCTGGATTTATCTGGATTTGGGGTTGGTTTCAAACACCCATGTCATATGTTGTGTGAATATATATATATATACAGTATATATATATATAGGTTATGGTGCTAAACCCCAGTTGGGATGATCTGGTTCCACCAACTCATTTTTTTTCTGGCTTGAAACCACCAAGCAATTTGGTGACATGTTTTTATTGGACATGATTTGGAGACTCAGGTTTTACTTTGTGTATTTGTACCGTGGCATTGCTGTACCCCTTGTGTTTCACTCCAAGCATTCCTTGTCTTCGGTACAAGACCTGCAAGCTGTGGCCCGCCTGCACGAAGTCATATGAAAGTCTCAGGATGCGCTTGCAGTTCTTGGGTCTATGGCTTGAGGGTTGATGCTATATAATTTGTTTATGCTATATATTATATAAAATATACTGTAATGTTATACTATATAATGTGTTTGATATGTTTGATAAACTTTATACCATTCATTTAAGGGCCTCCATTCCTAGTTTTTTTTGGGGGGGGCCAGTCATGATACCACCGAAATCACCTTGACAGGTGGTGATTTCCCAATGCATTTCTATTCGCTCCAACGGAATGATGGACAGCTTCATGGTGCGCTACAATCACTACTCGCAAAGTGTGATTCGAAGCCAGCAGCTGGGCAAAGAGGGAGGTTTCGTTTGTGACAAAAACATGGGGAAGACTAAAATCCAATGGTTTGTGCTTTGCCTGGTTTATCATCAAATTGGAATCAATCATCTCACGTTATACACACACATATATATATATATATTATAATTAAAACCGTGTTTTTCCTTTCTTTGGTGGTAATTATGGACTCAATGTTTCGGCAAAGCCAAATGAGCCGCTCATAAACCTCCCTTTACATTTTCAGTAAGGGCCTTGTCATAACGCGTTTGGCGTAAGCAAAACCCTCACTTGCGTAAGGCCGCGTAAGGACTTTGCGTAAGGGTCTCCTGAATTTGCTTCGCGTAAGGAAAAACTCTATGCGCGTAAGCATGGCGTAAGCTTTGGCGTACCCAAAATGATACGACATAGTGACATAGGGAGTGACTGAAGGTTTTCAGAATTGCTCAAATGACTAAAGGAGGAGGGAAGGGGAAGATAGATGTCATGAAAATGGGTTTGTCCAAACGTGGGGTATGGGCCCCGGATTTATGGTCCTTGCATAATGAGAAATCTGGAAAATCAGGTTTTGAACCACAGGATTTCAGGTAGACTCAAATATACACAGACTAAGCATCAAAAGGCAGGCTGGTATCATTACCTGCTGGGTGCCTCATGTTATGGCCAATCTACTGCTGGGATGTTTGAGAGGAAAGGATGTAAAAATGGAGGAAGTGTTTTCGGTCATGGTGAGGTCACAATTTCCTTCCCTTTTGTAGTGGTTCTCTGGCCTGCGTTCCCAAGGTTGGGGGAACCTCCAAATATCCACAAGAAAGTGCACCCAAAGATTGAATATCATCTTTACATCTGGGAACCACACAATTGCAGGTAGGACTGTGGACCATGTTGAGTCGATGTATACCTGGCTGATACATGCTGATACCTGGTGGCTGTTTTCTGCAGCAAAGGTACTTGATCTACTATGTTTGCAGGGCCTGGGCACAGTCTCGCGTAGCACCCTCAGCCAAAAACACGAGCTTTGCGCATCGCTGACCTGGAATAGTTGAGCCTGTATGTGCTTTGCGACGCTTCAGGTCTTTCTTTGTTTCGGCATTCTGGCCGCTTACTTCGCTCTGGGTGGTTTGTACAGCGGTGTCTCCATGGGCATTTTAGCCACTTGTGTGAGCTTTGCCTTCTTCCAGATGAGCCAGTTCGAGGGCCTGCCGCGGTCCTAAGATGTTTGTGTGTTTTAGAAATGTGCTTCAGAATGGCAGTCTTCTTTTTGGAAAGCAATGCGCTCATGTCAGTCTGCACCCTATCCCACCATACAAGCCTCCAGCCAGCCGCCTTTCTTGTTTTCTCAGATGCATGATCTTCACTCACTTGCTGAATGTCCTGAATGCCCTCCAACGCTTATCCAGATACGTGGGCTTGCCGGAGGAGGCCGAAGTTCCCCATCCACTGAGTCCTTGGTGCTTTGGTGCTTTGGTGCTTTGGTGCTTTGGTGCTTTCCAGCCATGCCATTCCATGCCATGCACAGTCACGTGCTCAAGCTATGCAGCTATGCCATGCTATGCCTCGAGGCAGCAGAAGATATGCCCAATGACTTCTCAGTGCTGAAGCGGGCCAAGATACGTCGGGGGGAACTGGTGCCTCTGCAAATGCGTGCCGAGGCCGTGTTGGTTATGGGGGTGAGATGATGGAAGATGCCGCCAGCTGGTGATAAGTGTAATCCCTTCCCAGTATTGAACATGCCTGAATTCGTCCCCAAATGTTTCCAGAATATCTTGCCATGTGTCTTGCAAGCCACGGTACGCACAGGTCAACCAAGCTCCAAATATCCCGAAAAAAACACCCCAAAAGAACTGCCCGCAGAAGCCATTGGGGCCCAAAGATCCCGATCTCTTCGGGAGTTGAACGAAGTTTTGGCTGCTGGCAGCTTGGCCATGGCCTTCTCTAAGACCCTACTGGGTCTGTTGACCGTGGGAGCTGTGGCTGTCAGTGACCTGGCGGTCTCCTCCTTAGATTTGGAGCATGAGGCAAAACCCATCGCCAAAGTGGTGTCTCTGCTGGAGTCGATGTCCAACAAGCTGGAAGAAGATCAAAAGGCGCAAGTTAAACTGGCCTACAAAAAAAGGGATGGACATCTTGGGAAATCTGGGGCGGTGAAAAGAGCGTGGCATTTTGAAAAAGACATATATTTATATGCCACTTTGATATCACATGAAATCAAGCATCAAACATACACACACACATTGGTCAAATCTTTTAGTGTAATAACAACTATTTGTATCATCTATTTACGTTAGTTCACCTATTTTCTACGACCTCATTTCATCATGCAGATCTTTCAAAGTGTCATGCCAGGCAGATGAGGAGATGAAGGAGAAGCTGGACTGCTGGTGCAAGCAGAACAGCAAGGAGAGATAGGAGAGTCATTCGTAGGGTAGTCACCTGGTTCCAGGTTTCCAAGCCCACCACAAATGGCATGACCATTGGGGTCCCAAATATCCCAAATGACACCGAGCTGGGGAATATCTATCATTACTTCAGCCTCTCTCTCTCTCTCTGGAATTATATCTCTCACCAAATATCAGTGTATACTTGTACAACATTGTAAAACACACACACAGATATATATATATATATTCACATATGCATACATATCTACCTATCTACATATCTACATATATATATATATAATATATATATATATGCTGCACATATACATCCATTCAGCTGTTCCTTTGGACTGATGGAAACGGTAGGAGAAGTTGGAGGCTGCCCAGGCGGCAAAGGAGAAGGTGGAGGGCTTGACTGCGTTGGTCAACCAGCTGGGACCGAAGATCGAGCAGTTGGGAACGGAACTCCGAACGGCCACCAAGGAGCGAGTGCTGGGGTAACCACAACCGACATGTCCCCAAGTTACCTGGTGATTCAACAGTTTGCTACGGAAAGTGGCCCATTTATAGATTTTATAGATGATTTATTTATGATGATTTATTTGTGATGATTTACCTATTATACAAGACTGGTCCCCACTTATTTCCATGTACAGGGATAATACGAAACGATTTCCTGCAAGAACGGATCATTCATTTCCCATTCTCGGGTCTGGGTATTGCAGAGTATCACGTGACGTGTGTCATGCTGGGAAACGGACGAAGTGTGATGAAGGGACGAAGGTACTCTCAGAAACTGACGTGGGAGTGGGATCCCAATTGGACAGAAACATGATTTAGAAGTCGTGGAGCTTCCATAATCTTATATAATCTTCCACAGTTGCCCAAGAAGGATGGTCATTATCATCTGCAGTCATTTTGAGACGCTCACGATTTTTGAGGCATCAGAAACACTTCACCATATTTCACCACTTCGCTCCACTTTGGATTTCCAAAACCTGTCAGCTCCCCCAGGTCTCGCCAGTCTCGGCCGTAGGAGTTGAACCAAAACAAGGCCACCCTGAAAACTGCAGAGACCATCCGCGAAGAGCAAGTGAAGGCCTTTAAGGAGGACGAGGTGAGGGGCTTGGTGGTCGCGCTTGACAACGAGATATGGCAAGATGGAAAAGCAATGTCAAAAACCACCCATATATATATATATATACTGTATAATCTATTGATTCGTTGGAATCTGGAATCCACCCATAAAAATGATAGAATTCGGGATGGTTTACTATTGCTCTATTAGTATCACTAGCTAATGTTTGTTCATGGTGCTAAAATCGCTTTCCATCAAGTTGGAAGAAGGCAGAAACGCTTCAGCGTCTTGCATGTCGCTGCATCGAGCTGTAACAAGCGCGGCAACATCACCAACAAGACTCATGCCAACTGCAAGCGAGACAGAAGCGGCAAGTGTCTGCAGCAGCAAGTGGCATGAACATGCATGAGCCGGATCATACCACATCACTGCCAAGCTGATGACAACAAGAGCCAAGAGAAAAAATCACAGCATCACAACAAGAACTCAATTGAAGAACCCCAATTGAACAAGATCCGTAAAAACCAGCCATTTGGTGCCATATGGTGCCATCTGGTGCCATCCCCTGAGGCCTCTCTGATGACTGCGATTGACAGTGTGGCCAAAGCTAAAGAGGCATTGAATGCCAGTGCTTCAGGTGAGATGCAGTCGGTGTATTCCGCATCCCTGGTGCAGCAGCCACGGATGCATCAGTTGGCTGAGAATCTGCAGAAGGTATTGGAAGGTCGCGGGGCACTGGCATACAGCAAGATGTCCAACGGTGACAAGATGATCCTGACTGATTTTATCAAGAAGCCTGCAGCTTGGTGCTGTTTACAATGTTTACAGCTAACTTTTTAATACTTTTTTTCCCGAAAACTCCAGCAAACAAACATAAACACACAGCCAAACAAACTGCAAAGCACCAAGAACTGATCAACGTCTCCAGGTGCAGTTCGTGAAGTTGAAGGGTGGTGCCTTCCTTCAGAAATCCATGGGGAAATCCCGGGAACCCTCGAGCTCGTCCATCGTGGGAATCTTGCAGGCCATGGCCGATGACTTCGCTGAGGACCTGCAGAAAGAGTTGGAGGAAGAGAAAACAAACCAGAACTTGGGATGGATATTGATTAGATCACTATGATCACTTCAAGCCATTTAAGGATCATGGGAATATATGGGAATCATGGGTGCAAACCTGTCTAAAATATGGAAACTCTGGAGCATGTCAAAGTATGGCAATTATAGCCAATGGAATGCCAATGGAATGCCAATGGAATGCCATGCATGTCCCTCGCCAACTCCCTGACCGGAGGGTATGGTACAGGATGTGGTTCTATATGGTTCTATCATGTTTAATCATGTTTTCTAGGTTTCATACTGGGGATTGCATCGGTGAAAGAATCCGAGTCGAATACACAATTCTTGGACTAGACTTGCTTTCAATTTGCATTTGAGCCCTCGTATTAATCTCATATTCCTCTCTCCGCTTTTTGGCCACTTGAGCGGCCCTACTGTCTAAGGTCCCCATGATATCCTATGACAAACTGGGGGCTGGTTGTCCTCAGGGCTTGGATGAGCAACAAAAATAGACCAGGATAGTCATGATAATCTCAAAGCTCATTTAAATCTGGAGGAATCCCAGTTGTAACCGCTTGGTATTTTGGATGGTCAGCACCAGAGGGCCTGATGGTCTGTCAACGACTCGTTGGCCTAAGGAAATCCTACAAGGAACTGACCGCTGCCAAGAGCCAAGAAGTCAAGGCACTTGACGAACAGATCACAGCGAAGACCCAGGAAAAGGCCGAGTCTGAAAGCACCTCAGCAGAATGGGTAAGGGGATTCTTTATGATTCTTTCAGTTGCACAAGAACTTTGAACAGATATGATACCCCGTTACCCTCTGGTAAACTAACATAACTATGGAAAATCACCATTTTTAATAGGTAAACCATCTATAAATGGACCATTTTCCATGGCTATGTTAAATGACCAGAGGGTAATCCCCCCCAGCTGGACGACTTGGAACAGCTTAGGCACCTTGCAGGTCTCCAAGGAGGACATCAAAGCCACCAGCAAATCTCGCGAGGCCGGGATGGAACTTGAGAGCTTCCAACGCAGAAAGCCCAATGAGATCCAATGATCCAATGATTTTTTTTGGTTGTTTAGGATGTTTCAAAAATCCAAGCAGACTCTAATATGTTTATATGTTTGGACTGTGGTGATTTTCCAGCAGCCTATTCAACATACTCTGAATCAGTGCCAGAATCCACAGGTATTGATTAAAGATTCTCATACTCTCCAAATATGACAGATTTTCTCAGGCAGATTTGAAGTTTGGGGCCGCTGTGGAGAAGCATTGCACCGGCAGCGATGAGAAGTACCAAGAGCGCAGCTCCACTCGTGCAGCGGAGATGCAGGCGGTGTCGAAGGCGCTGGAAGTCTTCCAAGGCCGAAAGTTGGGAGGACGAGAGTCAAATCACTTCTCTGGCCGTAGCAAAAAATATCTCACACACACATATTATCATAGATTAATTATAATATAATTTAATATAATGTTTAATATAATATAGTTTAATAGAATATATTATAACTTAATTTGAACATAGATTCTGAATGAACACACACACAAACACACACACACAGATACACACGCATATAATATACATAATATCTCTCTTCCTCTCTTCCTCTCTTCCCCTCTCTCTCTCTCTCTATGCAAAACCGTGTGGGCTGCGTTGCCAGGTGATGAGACTCGTTCCCTGCTCCGCAAGAGCGTCTCCCTGTTGCAGCTTGACACGACCACGATCAGCGTGAAGAAGATGAGCAGCTTCCTGCTCCAGCAGGGAAGGAAGTTGGGAGCAGAACAATTGGTCACCCTGGGATTGGAAGGAAAGCTGGACTCCTTCACAGTGGTCAAGGATTGGAATGACCTGATGTAACAGGGTGTGCCGCCTGGGACGCGCTTGTGGGTCAAAAAAATATGTGAGTTGACGTCCTAAAGTGCACCAAAGATCAATGAGCCGGGACCCCCGAACTTGAGACCGTTTGAGACCCATTATTTGTTGCACTCGTATGAAACCGGACTGTTACATGTTTGTACATGTTGTTCAACTTCGTACTAAGTGGAAAGATCATGAAAGATCTTTGGTCAGAAGCGGAAACCAGCAGGAGAAGATTCAAGAGATGACTTCAGTCTTGACCAAGCAAAAGGCAGACGAAGCCGCGCACAAAGAAATGTGCGTGGATGACTTGAATGAGAATGCACTCACCACCGAAGACAAGGACGGCATGAAGAATCGCACCGAGAACAAAATCGTTTTGTTGAAAGCCAAGATTGGTGGATGCGAGCAGGACTGGGTGACTGAGTGCTCTGCCAAGGGTACCACAGGCCAACAACACCGAGACATTACTTTGGGATATTTTAGTTATTGTTTTTTCTCCATTTCCAAGCTTGACTGCTCACTTAGATTCAAACAATAAGCATCTCAGACAATGCTCCGGCAATTTCTTGTGAGAGTTAACAACACCCCATCTACCGGTTCGCGCCATGACCATAGATCCAGTCTTGTCAGAGGATGTCAGTTCCTTGCGCGCTGAGATTGCGGAGTTGGGGAAGCAGATCCAAATTGCGGGGCAAACCAGACAAAAGGACCTGGCTCGTGGGCCGTTCATCATCGTTCATCAATCCTGGATGCGTTTGGTTTTTTGTGGAGGGTTTACGCATCCCAAAGCCCCAAAGCCATCAACCATTCCCAAGTGGGGTTTATGAAATTGGGAGTTACTGGAACACTTTATGATTTATGTTACCAGTTACCACATTACTATACATTACTCACATTGCCGTATATTTTCTCATGGGTCGTTGATGGTCGTTGGGTATGTTGAAAAAACATGTTACTATGACTTTACGCAGGATAAACATGATAAACTATATAGAACCCCCCCAAAAAGATAGAAAGGGGGTTCCAGGATGCTATAGATGAGGTTTTCCCATCTCCAGGTTTCCAACTTGGGCATCTTTTTGGAGATTTTCCGTAGACCAATCTATGGATGTGTTTTGGGAAGGGCTTCGGCCACAGGAGAACGCAAAGTTCCAGACGGAAGCCACTGAACAGTCGCAGACGCAAATGATTCTGAAGAAAGCCGTGCAATTCCTGCGCAAGTTCTACAGCAGTTCCTGGTTGAAGATGCTGATAGATGTTTTTCACGTCGGGTCTGCGAAGTCTTTCCCATTCCCATCCTATTGATGTGGCCCTACTACAGTAAAATACACAAATATATGAACAGATACTATGAAGCTCAATATATTTCTTGTATATATAATATAATTATATACCATCATCCCAATCCCACTAGCATTACATTGCACTTTATAACACAATGGACTTACAATTCTCCGAGAACCCTCAGCTACATCCCCAGGGAGAAACCCCAAAATGGCCGCCGATTTGAGGCGCCTCTCTGGTCCAGATCCGGCGCCACGGCGATGAGCCCGCGGCCCTGGGAAATCCCCAAGGCTTTCAGGCGGGGTGTTCGATGTTCTAGGTGTAGATGTATACATATATATATACTGGATATAATTTGATATGATGATTTGTATATATATATATATACACACATAAAGTATATTGTATAAAGCCACCAGTGCATATATTAAAGAATATATGTAAATGTAATTATTGGTGTGTATTTGGCTTGCAGGTTATTTCTTGGTGAGAGGCACACTTGTTGAAGGCTTGTTGCAATCCAGGGGCTGTGTAGTCACCATAAGTCTGCCAGGACTACCAGAAAAATGCGGGAGGACAGGGTGTCATCGCCTTGATCGAAACCATCGCAGAGGACGCACACAAGTTGGAGATGGAGGCCATTCAGGAGCCCAGGGCTGGCAGTAAAATAGACAGCTGCCATGGGCCTTCAGTAAAATAGCATCACATTCGATGAGACTGGGATCCTCACTTGAATCAATCTGAATATGTAATATATGATATATAATATATAATATATGATATATATAATATATAGTATATATATACACATACACACACAGATATATATATATATATCTCTGTGTGTGTGAGTTATCCTTTGGTAAATCAACTGCTGAGAGCTTGCTGAGTCCATTTTCGCCTTGCTCTCCATGGAGGATGAGCAAGACTCCCAGGCCAGCTATGAAGATTTCACCGCCCAGACCTCTGCTACCATCAAGGCCAAACAGTCTGAGGTGGATGGCAAGATGAAGGAGATTCTGCTAGTGGGAGATTTGAGGGGCGATTCACACTTTCCCGAAACTTCGCATGAAACTCCAAAACATATAGGTTGGATGATGACTTTGTACACTGGACATTTACTTTTCTTGTTCCATGTTGAAGTTCGGTGTAGATCAACTTCCAAGTGGGTCACTGTCGCCAATTCACCCAGTACCCATGGGCTCACGAGCTTAAACTCATCGAAACATGAATCCAGGGAAAGCAAGCCCAGCCCAGTGGGTATGAAAGGTATGAGTCAAGATTGGTGCCACGTTCGTACCACATTTGCACACATTTGCCAAACTCTAATTTCTCCCGAATCTGGGATGAACAGCTATTTCTTTTGGGTGAACATCACTAACTCCCAGCTATTTTTTTGCGAAAAACCAGGGGGGGGCCATGGTTTTCGACAGGTGACATGGACCCGCAGTGCCAGGAGATGGCAGAAGCCAAGAACGACAAGGCTGAAGCGGAATCCAGCCGTGAATCGACCCTCTCAGAGCTCGATGAACTCTTTGAGGTGGGAATGATGGGATATGATGGGAGGATGGGATGATGAAGGCCGACCAAAAAATCGGGATACGAGCCCCACTTTTGAGGGGATCAAGATTGAAACCGAGGGGATTTAATCAGATGTCATAAGATCTGCGGACAAAAAATGATTAAAAATGGGAATTGACGATTATTTACCCAATAAAACAGTGGGGATTTACTCAACAAAAATGAGCATGACTTTGATTTACCCATCAAAAATTATCAGACTGGAATTTATCCAAGCAAAAGGGGAACTTTCCCTCGGCAAAGATGACGAAAACGGAGATTTTTATATATGAGTGGCCATGTAATGTCCCAATAAGGGAATTGCGACTTTAAGCAACAACAAATGAGGATGACCAATCTAAAAATATTAACCAGAAAAATATTTGGGAAAATTAGAACACATATCAAAAGGTGGGACACCTATCAGGGTATAGAGGCCAGAAAACCCAAACATTTGGCAACTTCGATCAGTCAATCAAGGGAAAACTTCCAGGATCCCCTCGACATTTACTGGTTTTACTAGTACAACCTATGTGAAAACCATTAAAAACCCATGGTTTCCTGCAGATTTCCCTTGTAAAATCCAAGGCAAAGATGGCATTGCACAAGGAGTGCGACTTCTTCGTGACGAATTTCCAGGTGCGACAGAAAGCGCTGGGAGATGAGATCGAAGCCTTGGGACAAGCGGCAGCCATCCTCGCCGGAGCCAAGTAGACTGCCGTTTCGCAGTGCGCTGCGGAAAAAAAAATGCGCCAATCATGGGATGTCCAGTAATTTTTCATGTACCCTCTGGTGAACTAACATAGCAATTGAAAATCACCACTTTTCATGGGAAAATCCACTATAAATGGCCATTTTCCATTGCTATGTTAGTTCACCAGAGGGTAATATGATGTAGTGGTGATTGAATCAAATACCCGTACAGCGTTTGCTGTGGAAGATGGCCCAGTCAGTTTGATGATTTACCTATGAACAAAAGTGATCTTCCATGGCTGTGTCAAATTACCAGAGAGTAGCGGATGAGCAAGTGCTGCTACCTGCGCTGTGGAGGAACCTGCAAAGCCAGGAAAGAAGACCTCATATTTTTAAGAAGGTGAACCTCCCATGGTAAATTAGGTGTGGAGATGTGTAGGTATCATTGGGTTGATCTATATATAATATATAATTATTATAAAATTATATATAAATATATATATAATTATATAAATACATATAATTATATATGTATTTATCATATAATTATATAAATACATATAATTATATAAATACATATAATTATAAATATATATTTAATAATATAATTATATATATATAATTAATCATATAAATATATATAAATATAAATATGTATATATATATAGTTAATCATATAATTATATTTGTTAATCATATAATTATAAATATATATATAATTAATCATATAATATTATAAATATATTGATATAATTAACCATATATATATAATATACATATATAACTATATATATATAGTTATATATATAATATAGCTCATTTTGATGTGCTGCGCTTCTGTTGTCAGGCAAAGTCTGGGGGAGAGATGCTTGGTGGCACAAATGGCCAAGATTTATCAAGATTTCTTTATATCTATATGCGAAGGTTTTCTAATCGCTGACATGGTTGGCGCCAGCCAGTTGGCCAGAGCCAATGTAAAGACTCACTTTGCCCGTGGTGATTAATGCAAAAACCAAGCACGCTTGTATATATTGTGTGTATGTGAATGTGCAGGTGCTTTCTCTCCCTTTCTCTCTCTCTCTCTACTGTACTGTATGTATTTGTTTTAGATGCGCAGATCATCCAGTAACATCTTGAAATGAATCTTGGCATGGCCATGCAGAGGATTACAATGGATGCCCCAAAGGTACCGCCAACCTCCACAAGCCTGGGAAAACGAGCACCGTAGACTTTTTTGAAGACACCAACGCTGTGGAAAGATGAAACGGAATTGTTATATTTTTTAACATGTTGTTTGAACAGTTGAACATAGGGTGCCCCTTTGGTGCCCCCAAATCCAATGATTTGTTATGTCGTTATGTTTTGTTATGTTTTCTTCACATTTTTCCCCATGAAATTGCCATATGGGCAGATGTCCAAAAGGTCATGGCCAGTTGGATGGCGTCTGAGGACCAAGGACCCATCCCCTCTCCAGGTGTGCATCAGAGGCGCTGGGACATGCTGGGACTCATTTCCGGTTTGTCTAAGAGGTCGGACACTGAATTCCTTGGTTCGGTTAAAGTTTGTTAAACCTAAATCATCTATAGTTACTATAGTTCCGTTTTTGTAAGTGGGCATTATGGAAAGGTCTATGTTTGGAAAAAAGACTTTGCACACATGTTGCATCGGTTGGATGGACATTTGCAGCGAAGAAACGTAGAAGCTGCAGCCAGTGGCTGGATGCAGGTGGGAAACCTATCCTCCGCCTCAGCGCGGATGGAAAGCACTTGGAGTTTTTGGAGGGCTGCACCCCAGAGGAGATGAACGGGACACCATTGAGGGGCCACATCGGGCTATCGGAATAAACGATGATAAACGTTTGTATCGTTCGTTTGATAGCTTGATATGAGCTCAAGTTGAAGAGTTGCAAGAGAACACTAGAAAAAATATGGATCTAGCATTTTTCAATGCATTTTCTAGCTACAATATAGGCTATTGGCTAAAAGCTATAGGCTATAGATGGGTAAATTTGAATCACTGGCCAAATCTTGGATACGGCCAGCCATGGGGATACCCAGTTGCAAGTCACCTGCGTTCCTCCAGGATTTGGCACCTGCTTGCAAGGTGCATTTGCTGGCTTTGGTACACGGGATTTGTTCTCACCACCCTGCTTAGATGTGGTGTAGATTGATTGTTGAATCAAGGGATTCTGCCCCTGAGAATCCACAATCTCCTTGTTTCACGGCAATCCTACCCGGTCCTACCCCGGTGGCAGCGGCTAGCACTGGAGGCATTGCAAGGCTTCACTGGGACCTTCCACATCGTGGCCGTGAATAGCTTGTCCTGACCATAGCATGGAAATCGGGAAGGACCCACTTGGGGTTGAAGTGGTTACCACCATGATCCATCTTAGTGACTTAATATAGAAGGTTTAGTGTGAAGGGTTTGACTCTTTGACCCACCCGGGCAGTTTCAAATACCTTTTGGAAAATCCTCCAAATAATGCTGGTCAATGATGTTCATGGGGATTGCCCCTATGGACCTATGGAGCATAATATGCTACAAGTATGTATCATATGTTATCCTCTGGTAATTTAACATAGCAATGGAAAATCACCATTTATAGTGGATTTTCCCATTAAAACTGGTGGTTTTCCATAGCTATGTTAGTTTACCAGAGGGTAAGCCCTATAATCAGCTCTGTTTGTCCAGCTGCGGCCACCAGTTCGGCCCTTAGGTCTGCCTCAGCGGAGCAGATGGCAAGGGAACTGTGCACACCACCAGCTGTGCCATGGCAGGAAAATTCATGGACTGCCCAGTCCAGTTCCCATTTAATGGATTTTTAATGGATTTTTAATGGATTTTTCAACACCCCAAGAATCCTGATAGTTAGTGGTTGTGATTCCCATTTGAGTGGCTTAGTGCAAAAGGTGATGTCATTCTTTGGATCAAACATGATCAAAATGGATTCAAATGGGACATTTCACCACCGGATCTGAATTTTCCATGCACAGCATTGCACAGCTCAAAGGTGGTCTGGCTGGACTTTTGGAGCAGTGACTTCAACGAAGGCCTTCGTGTGCAGATTGAAGACCTCACCGCAGGACTGGTCCAGAGATTTTTTCTCCAGTGGTATTTCTGATGATAAAAAATTATCGGGTTTCATATTGGGCACATGCGGGCACTCTAGATAGATAGATAGATAGATAGCTAGATAGATAGATAGCTAGATAGATAGATAGATTAGATTAGTTAGTTAGTTAGTTAGATAGATAGATAGATAGATTAGATTAATTAGTTAGTTAGTTAGATAGATAGATAGATAGATACATAGATAGATAGATAGATAGATAGATAGAAATATAGATAGATAGATCGATCGATAGATCGATAGAGAGGTAGATAGATAGATAGATAGATAGATCGATAGATCGATAGATCGATAGATCGATAGATCGATAGATAGATAGATTAGATAGATTAGATAGATAGATAGATAGATAGATAGATAGATAGATAGATAGATAGATAGATAAGATAGATAAGATAGATAAGATAGATAAGATAGATAGATAGATAGATAGATAGATAGATAGATAGGTAGATAGATAGATAGATACATAGATAGATAGATAGATAGTTAGATAGATAGACAGATAGATAGATAGATAGACAGACAGATAGATAGATTAAATTAGATTGGATTAGATAAGATAGAAATATAGATAGATCGACCGATAGATCGATAGAGAGATAGATAGATAGATAGATAGATAGATAGATAGATAGATAGATAGATAGATAGATAGATTAGATAGATAGATAGATAGATAGATAGATAGATAGATAAATAGATAGATAGATAGATAAATAGATAGATAGACAGATAGGTAGGTAGGTAGGTAGACAGATAGATAGATAGGTAGGTAGGTAGATAGATAGATAGATTTTGGTCCTTTAAACTGTGCGCACTACATTCCAGAATTATCAGATTATAATCTACGGAGATTGAAACTCAGAGATCCCTATGATATACAACAATATACATTATCATCATGTGAAGTTGACAAAGTTGACAGTGTGATGCTCGAAGCTTTTGAAGTGAGGATATGGCAATGCGAAAAGTGTGCTGCATGGGATTAGCCTCAATGTTGAGCCCCGCCACTCGGCAAATCGTGAAACTGCGATGTGCTCGGGATTTGAAGGTCTAAAGTCTAAGAAAAAATCTAGTGGCATATGCTCGCATGCTGATCTTGACATCACCCCCAAAGGCTAAAGGACTCTGAAAGATAGATTGGCAAAACTCTTCTTCATTCCGCGGGGAAAGAGCAGGCTCTACCATCCATCTCTTACCACGTTCACTAAACGTTGGCCGCGGTTCATCCCAAGACACGTTCGCATCTCTCATAAAAGCCGCGATCATCATGGGGGAGCACTTGGTGAGTTTCGAAGCAACCAGCAACAACGTGAAGATCGCGAAGGTGAAAGGGAAGACCAAGGACATTGGTAGCATCTTGAAGGAGAGCAGGACCCTGAAAAAGGCCTTTGATCTTGATGTGGACCCAATGCAGTTTGAACTTTTTGGGCGCGAACCAAAGATCCCAAAGAAGGCCATGCCGATCATCATCCAACACTCCGGCACCTTGGCTCAGCGCTCCTCAGAGCAATCGCTGTATGCTGAGTGGGGCCTGGTGTCAACAGTGGTGCTGGCCTACAACACGCATCATCAGCTGGTCTTGAGACCCGATGATTTCTGGCAGGCCATCCTCACTCAGTTGTCCTTTTACATCCAGGCTCGCGCCGAAGCTTTGAGGGATCGCATTGTGGACTTCCAGGGGCAGAAGACCTTGGTGATTCAGATGGGTGGCACGCTCTTCAGTGCGGATTTTGGACACTTTGCCCAAAAAATGGCAGAGAAGATCGCTGCAAACATCAAAGATCCAGCGGTTGCCAACTGGATCATCCCAAGTTTCACCACCACGACGACCAATGATCGCATCGCAGCCTCGGTAACCTTGATGTCGACGCTGCAAGCGTACTTTGAAGCTGGTTGCTGATTTCATTTTTTGTCTGTGCGACAAGTAATTGATTTGACTATACAGATAAATATATAGATAATATATAGGATAAATGAGACATGATTTTGGATATATATATATATAACTAGATCAAGTTACAAGTTTGCATCATAAGTGGTGATACAAACACGGATGTTCATAATCTCAAGATAATGTATATGCGTCATTTTCTCGGTGTTCCATCATTTGCCATCTCTCGAACTGGGATGACCCAGTTTTTGCACCAGGACTATGTGTGCGTCCTTCGCTGCGGAATTCCAAAGGTCACTTTGCTGGGTACTTTGGAAGATTGGCAGCAGCTCCGGTCCAAGATCGATGGACTGTTGGCCTTTGACCTTGAAGATCAGTTGATGACTAAGTGGCATGGCATGTTGGCTCCGGTGCTGGACAGTTTAGTGAGCTCAGCTTCTGGCCATGATGAGTTGAACTTCTGGGATCGTGTGTGTCACCACAAGGGGGGCGGCTCTGGTCCCAGCTACCTCTCTGGTTGGATCACCGTCTTCGTGCCCTTCTCCGCCAAGGGCCAGTGGCAAGGTGACTTTCGCTTTCGGTCGCGCGGAACTGATGAGCTTCAGCCGTGGCCTGATGTGGAGATGGGGAAGCTGCCGGTGGGTGCAGTGTCGGTGCCGGTGCTGGTGGATGACAACGGAACCCAGTACGAGACCCAGATGATTGCGGGTCAAGTTGCGCATGATGTCTGTGGGGATGGCTCCATCTTAAGGCCTCGAAGTGACTGGTGCATCGCCTATGAAGGTCATCCCAAAGTTGAACCAAGAGGCTATCTGGATGGTGAGATACGACCAACTGCAGAAGCAGTTGATGAGAAATGATGAGAGGATGCCGTGACCCTTCACTCAGAGTGGGTTGTTTAGCCTGTTCGAAGAACACTTTTGGCAGAAGGATGTTGTACAGATTGCATCTGCTGCGTATGTCTCATGCGAAAAGCGGGTCGTGCCGCCGCCTGCTGAAATCGCCGCGTGCAGAGCGGGATCGGAGCAGCGCTTGAGGAAGAGAAAAGAGTCAAAGAATAGCGGATTTCGGGCCGCTCCGGCCATCACCATTGCCCTGATTTGATAGCTAAAGTCCTCACTGTTTAAGTTTCCGAACAAGTCACACAGGTAATCATCGCGCCGGCAGCACTGGCAGCGCTAAGGAACGAAATGCGCATTTGTTGGGAAGACGGGTTGCGGCAAGTCCACGACTTTGTGCTTTGGCGTTTTGAGCATTTGGCGTGTGCAGATGGGTTGCTAGGGGCTCATTTTTGGCACCCCCTGAGATGCTCAAACTGCTCAATGTCGCAGTGGTAAAGCCATGCTTAATCGTGAAAATATAACATTGATAACATACATTACATGAATATACATGAATATACATGAATATATATATATATATATATATTATCACGATCTTAAAATATATTAAATGTATTAATTAAAAATTAATTAAAACATATTAAAGTTATTAAAACACATTAACAGATCATAAACGGATCCTCACCGGCGCCACATCTTTGGCTGGGAAAACTTGGCGCTTCACCGAGGCTGTGCCTCCTACGATTCTTGGAACCTCGGCAGGGGAGGCTCCTGATTGGAGGTGCCGATCTGCCGGCGCTGGAGATCCGATTCGTTGCCGAAAATGGCGTGGAAAAATGTGGAAAAAATGAAAACATCGAATATGACATCATGACATCTACATGTTGATCATGTTGCTATAGCCTTCCAGTTAAACAGTTACCTCTCAGGTGGGGATACATCCGCATCACTGCCTTGATTGCAAGATGCTACTGATCAGCATGTTTCAAAGCGTCCTTCATGTTAACCCAGGATCAATAAAGCCCCTCAGTTTATGAATAGGGGTGATACCGATTTTAATTATTCGAAATTTATTGCAGTTATAGGGCTAACCCATGGTAACGCCTACCGCGTGACGGACTCGTCCAGGTCGTGACACCACGAAACTTGGACTCCGTGCTCTGCGAAACATCGTGGGTCTGGTGCCACAGGACGTGGATCATGCGTGGCCATTGTCTCGATGTAGCTCGGTAAATCATCGAACCAAATAGGCCATTGGTATGCATTTGTGGATCCATTTCTATCCATTTAAGTATCCATTTGTTCAGTTGCCAGAGTAGCTTTTGCTTCGAAAAAATGCTGTGCTTCGCCGAAAGCGTAGCTTCTGCTTAGAAATTAAGGAGACTGGAACACTTGGGTTCCTGGCAATGTGACTCCCTGAATTAGCTCAAATCAGATCATTTTTTGGGACCTTCGATTCGACATAAGGGTTTCTCTCACCACAACCACGGGTTTCCGGTATCATACTGTATCATGTTCCTTGATAGAACGACCCAAATCATCTCCAGTGAAAAACCCTCATACTTCTAGTCACATGAGGTTCAGACACCGCCCAATCATAGGCCCAATCATGCTCCAAATTAATACATCAATTAGCTATTCAGTAATATTCATGTAATTCATTGAGGTTCACAAAATTTCCCCCAAAATACTTCAGCCAGTAATTGATTGGGTTCATTTTTTCCCCAAAAAAACCCTAAACCAGATCTTTCGCCAGGATCCCACAGTCTTTGAGGGCACCATCCGTTTCAACATCGACCCCTTCGACGAGTTCCCGGACGCGCGGCTCTGGGAGGCGGTGCAATCGGTGCAGCTGATGCCCTACATCCGCACGCTGCCAGATGCTGGGTGAGCTCAGGTGGGAAGTGAAAAAAACCGTGTGATACGAATAGATATAGATATAATATAGATATAATATAGATATAGATATAATATAGATATAGATATATAGATATAGATATAATATAGATGGTTGCTATAGATGTTAGGTTGAAGAATCCCATTATAATATATATATATATATTAGAATAAGACATGTGAACATTACTACTATATGATAGGCATGTGAGAAAATATCTTACAATCAGATGGTAGGAATTACGTTTCTTTTTTTTGGGGGGGTCTACAAACTAGAAGGGGTGATTGACATTATGATTGACCGTATTGAGGGTTATTGAGGTTGTTTACTCAAGTTTACCTTATTGAATTGGCAACGGCTGTAGTTTCCATTTGCATGACTGGGATTCCATTACTGTATAAAGGTGCTATTTGCAACATGTTTCTGTTGTGGAAGTCGAAGAGGTCATTAGCTTTGTATTTTAAGATTATTAACCCCCATCAATCCGTCCTTTTGAGCTATTAAACCAGTAGCCAAACAAATAACGGATTATGAAGGGGCTATGAACTCCCCTCAGCCTGTATGAAAGGGGCAGATCAAACCGCTACTTTGGAAAGGGTACCTTTGGTGGGCACCCTTCAAGTTCCATGGTTTCTGTTGGGGGGCCAACACCAGTTTCCAAGCAAAAGTGGAAACTTGTCCAGCCCAGGTATCAGGAACCCCATGGTTGGAAGAACTGGTTGTAATGGGCGTGAGGATAAACAATCCAGAGAACCATGGATAGTGACTGAAACGTGCGATGTCAGCAATGAAGAGCGCAATTTTTGGACCCTTTCAGATGGTTGGAACATGTTGGAACATAAGGTAACCCCCTGAATGGTTGGATGCTGTCCCCATAAGCCCATGACCCCATGGGCCCATGGGCTGAGGATGGGATTGACACCTACATAGAGAGAGATGGCTCCAACGTCAGCTTCGGGCAGAAGCAACTGCTAAGCCTTGCCCGTGCCATGCTGCAAAGAGCTTGATGTCATGATGGCACGTCCCTTTTTCATTGGTCCAACGCAAGATGAGGCCCCCCAGATAGCTAAGTTGGTGTAGAAGTAGGGATGAATTGTTGTTTATCGATGTTCATCGCAGATGATTCTACAGTTTCATTGGGCTTATAAACCAACTTATAACCGCGGGGGCATCACCACCTTGTGGGTTCGCCTGGATGCCTGGATGATGGGGTACCCATTCCATTGAACAACCATTGGTAGACAATACGAAACATACCCTTCAATTTTCGCACAAGGACACCATCCGTGGGCGTTTTCCAAAACTTAGGGGATCCTCAAATCCAGTCAGATGGTCCATTTCAGAAGTAGACGCACTCGTTTTGGGTATTTGTAAACCAAGCGCTGCTCATCGTTGGAAGCGAACAGTTGCATGGTTTGCGTGGTGCTGTCACGGTATGTCAAAGGATTTTGACATTGACAGTGATTGGTTACGGGCATCATTCTGCGATAAGAATATATAAAAATCAATTCTCGCCTTGTTACAGTTGAGACCAGCTGCCTGATTGGGTTCCATGATGTTCCATGCTGGGTTGGTACTTGCAAGGATTGTGCATTCATTTATGAACCGGTAGTTCATGAAATCAATAGCAGCAGAGTCAGGTTTAATCATCAGTGTTCGTCATTTTTGTTGTCTCATTCCCTATGTGCTAAGGTGTTGCAAGTTTCGATCTAGTTTCCCAACCTTCGTTGGTTGGCTTTCCCTCATCTTGGTTGGCTCATGTCACGAATTTCATCAAATTTCCCAGTTCCTCTCATTTTTGGTTTGTTCGAAAATAGGACAATTGCTCTAAATCCCTATTGAGATATATTGAGACGCCAATTTTTTTGGGTGTACTATACCCCCATGGACAGAGCCACCAGGGGCCCCTTGCCTCAGTTGTATCGTGGCGCTTAGGCATGGTGGTGCGCCAGCCTCCTGTGCTGCTCTTGGACGAGTGCACCTCAGCATTGGATCCCACCACCCAGGAAGCAGCGCAGAAGACCATCCTGAAGGATTTTCCCAGGCTGGGCGGCCAGGCGGCTGAAAATGGGGGCTTCGCGGCCGTTTTCTTGGATGATTTGGATGTTTTTCGTGCAAGCACACGTAAGAGGCAGGGCGTTTGTGCAGTTTTTTTCCTCCATTGCTCTTTTTTCTTCCTTCTCTTTCCATGTTTCTTTTGGTCAATTTTGGGGTGGGGTTGGTGGGAGGGTGGGTTGGGGCGATAACGTCCTTGCACTTGCACACCTACTGGATGCTACGTCATAAGAAGTTCTCTTGTAATTCCACCACAACTTCATGCTACGTTAAATGCTGTACTTGATGCTGCGTCAAAAAGAGCTTCTCTTGCACTCGCACGACAACTTCATGAAACGTTATATGCTTGTCTTCTTGCTACGCCATAAGCTTGGGTTGGGGTGGGTTGGGGCAATACCATCGTTGCACTTGCACACACTCACTTGATGCTACGTCATAAGAACTTCTCTTGCACTTTCGGTTGCGTTGAGCACTTTACTTTATGCTACGTCATAAGAACTTCTCTTGCACTTTCGGTTGCGTTGAGCACTTTACTTTATGCTACGTCATAAGAACTTCTCTCGCACTTTCACCCAGCTTCATGCTACCTTCATCTGGGCAGCTTTGTGAAAAAATGGCCCAAATGGCCGCCGCAACGTTTGATGCCAGAAAGGAACAAAAAAGGATCCGAAGTGCTGCAAGGGTTGGTTTTTCTTCCTTTGGAGACCCTCAGAGGGATATTGGACGTGTTGCTGATGTCAAGTTTCAAAGAAATAACTAACACCCATCATTTTTTTGACGATTCAAGGAATGCAGGTGCATGAAAAACCCTCAAAAACGCCCGACTTCTTGCGGGCGCTGGCACCTTTTTCTTTTTGGAAGGATTCGGATGATCATTTGCATGATTTGGATGATCAGACTCGTATGCAAACTGAACTTGGATGAGTTGTTTTTTCAAAACCACGATTTTGATCCAGTTTTGGAATGTTTTGGAGACCTTAGATGATTGTGGGATGTTTTTGGAGCAAGAGTCGGATTGCGAGATACCTGCTAGAGTTTTTGCTTGTTGGCATCGAAGCTTGAAATGACATTGAACCGCATTTGGAATCTTGGTGACTGGAAGGACAACGACCATAGCAGTAGCACACCGCTTGGCGACCTGTCTCGAAAATGCTCGAAAATGGATGGTGGCTCATGTTATCCTGCAACAGGTTCGCGGGAACAAAACCCGCGAAGCCAGTCAAAGCTGGCAGCATAATACTGGCAAGCGCTGAATTTCCTTAAAATCATTTGAAGAACAACACATCTCAATTGTGTATCATTTCCTGGTGTCTTAGTTCGTGTAGACACTAGGCCACGACTAGTCATGCTTGTATCATAGAGCCTGCTGCTTCCATGATCTTCCATGAAAGTGGTCTGCAGATGTAGGAAGGGATGTCAAATATGTCAAGCTTCGCCTAAGAGTCTCAGTCTGAAGGTGAAGGTGAGCCACTGTGCTGACATTCTTACTCTACATTGTTGAGTGGTCGGAAGACAATAATCCATGGCAAAGGTCAGGTCACAGTCTGTGGGGTAGCTCTCTTTCAGACTTCTTGGTTCAATCTTGACTACTAATTTTTCGATTCGGTATTTCTTTGCGCGTGGGTTGGACTCAAGATAGTCACGACCCAGCAAGGAAACGATCATGAACTTCGACCAGGTGGTGGTTTTTGATGAAGGCCCCTGGACTGCGACAAGACCGTTGCCGACCGTTGCCTACTTCGGGGTGCATCCCATTTAGATCCATTTAGTATATATGCTACATTCTGCTACACCCCCAGTTGCATATGGAGTATCCCCACTTATACATGGCATATGGGTTAGATATGGATTCTAAACCACTTCCGTGGGATGCATTGGACCAATGCTCACCGGGACTGGTGACACGTCCCGTGTAGGACTGGTGATTGAGAACGGCACGGTAGACGAATTGCGGAAAGCCGATGGAGCATTTGCCGCCATGTTGAGGGCCACTCGTCCAGGTCCGGGCTGTCTGTAAGGGGGGTTTTCCATAAATGGAGGCACCCCAAAATGGATGGATGGTTATGATATGTTATGATGGTTTATTTCATGGCAACACCTATCTATGGATGATTTCTAGTGGGTAACCCGGTAACCCCATTCCAGGAAACCCCCATATATAGCGGCGTAGCTATTTTTCATGGAGACCCATCGACCCGTTTAATGAGCCGAGAAACAGACAAGGGCATCTGTCACTCCATCGCCCTCCAACGGCAGATTTGCTGCGATTCACCGCAGCAGTACTGGAAAAACAGGTGCCAAAACACATAAAGACGGTTTATCCCGGGGTATGTTACAGATAGTGGCCACTACAAACTTAGACGTACATAGACCAGGCTTTCACCCAATTTGGACCTCACATCCAGCTCTGGCCATCTTTGGCCCGAAATTTTGAGGTGGTCTTGCATGGTCTTGCTATGGTCATGTGTTTTCCCATTGTTTTCATACGTTTTGTTAAACCCAGTGACCCTCCATGCACCGACTGCTCCAATGCCTTCCTCGTCCTCCGAGGCAAAGGCGGCCGCAAGCGTGAGACCATCCCAGCTGCCAAGCAGCTGATGTGTTGGTTGGCAGTTGGTAGCGCTTCCATTTTGATCCATGGTAAGGGATTTTAACATGTTTCAATATGAGTCTTGATGTGTTTTGAAGTTGGCTTAGCAATATTTCAATTTCTACCTCCAAATGATCCAAATGGCTGTTGGAGGTAGTCCCTTCAATGGTCAGAATGAGGTTCCATTCTGAGGCACAGCACTCGCCAGCCCTGTGATTTTCACCACAATTTGCTCAGTGCTGCACCTGCAGCAGGGAGATGCAACCACGCAGCACGCTGGAAAAAATATCAGATGCATTATTGATGTATTGTCTTTAGAATGGCTGAAATGCATTAACCCTAGTGCTACATTTCTCATCGTTCTGTTGTTTTCCCACAAATTCCCACAATATACAACGAATTTTGCATCTCCGACCAGTATTTGGTAGTTTTCTACTTGGACGGGGAGTGGGGTGGAACTTGCCAATTGCCACCGAGGGGAAGGGCTGCTTGACCGGAGCTCAGCTTTACAAGATCTGAGACGAGTAGATCGAAATCTATCCCGTATGGCAAGGTGTGCAAGGTGACCCATCAGTTATCAGTTTAGAACCCTCGCTAGGTCCAACTGCGTTGTAACCACATACAATCATGTCAGCGTTTTCTTACCCCAACTGGGGGTGTACACAAGATATGATGTGTGTATTCAGATTTTTACCTGAGGCCGGCGTGAGAGCCCGCGGCTTGGGACCTCTGCCCCTACCTCAGCTGATCATTGACTCATTATTCGTGATCCGATCCATGATGCCATGGCACAGGCAAATCCCAGCATGGGGCTCCTTGGATGCTCGGGTGGACTTCACCGTTCCAGTGGAGGCCAAGTTACACAAAGATGGGCTTGGAATTCGTTCTCGATGGTTCACTGGTGGATTGGGTTCCAGCAGAAAGTCACCCGTGGAACATGTTTTCTTAGGGTTTCCTACGGAGTTCTGCGATTCAATTACTTGTTGAGTCAGATCTGGGATTGGCTCAAAGTCACTGACACCCAAGAGTGCATGCCCATTCAAAATTTCTGGCTATGAATTCGGGACAAATCCACCATTTCTGGGCAAACCTGTTATTGATTCTCGATATCCCCATCTACCCATATGTACCCCCCATTGCAGGTTAGACTATTTTTCATGACTGATTAATTAGTATTTTTTGGGGGAAGTTGCATCAATTTGGGTTAATTCCTCAGTACCTATATTTATCCATATCCTATGAACATCCTCCTTATCATTATCGGTTCTATAATACCCATTTGCTTCCAGTTGCAGAGCCTTTCGTCGCCAGGTGAACTATGGAGGGGTGCAGCTGGGACGATCTCACGAGGTACTGTATGACGATCTCACAAGGTATGGAAATGTATTGAATTGTCGATGTATGCAAGCACAATACATACATAATAATGCTCACACAGATATATTATATGTATATATGTATTATATATGTATATGTAAAATATGCATATGTAAATAAATAAATAAATAAAAATACACACACACATATATATATAAATATATGGCACCCCCCCCATGTACCTACCAAATTGTGATTTTAGTCGCTATTTGCAGTCTTTTTTTAATATATCGCAATACGATTTTTTACACCTGTTTTGTCAAGTTTTCGTGAGATGCCATAGCACCCATCCTCCAAGAACCATAGACAAGAAGAACCATAGACAAGCTGAGTCTACATTACATAACCTTAGGACAATGTTGAATTCTGAAGCGTTTGCAAACGGTTGCAAACGACCAGAACCAAGAAGTAAGAAGTAAGAAGTAAGGCTCTCAGAAAACTCCTTAGATCTCCTTAGTTCCCAGGCCCTGGGAACTAAGAAGCAAGAAGTAAGGCTCTTGAGTGCGATTCGCAAAGCCGAATGGGAATCATTGGCTTCCAAGCATCTGAAGGACAGGCAAGTGATCCTACACACCGATGCTGCAAAGTCATACAAAGCCAAGGTGCTTGGAATGCTTCATGACAAGGTGATCCATGGAAAGAAACGCGTCAAAGTGAGAGGCAAATTCAAATGGCAAGCGCCTGCTTATGTTCGGCTTGTCAAGCACACCTGCCCCAAGACGGGGAAAACTGTTGTGGTGAAACCTGGTAATTACCCAGATTGTAGATCGGGCATGGGCATTTCTGAAAGAGCGCGTTCAGATCAATCAGCATGCCAAAGTTGGTTCTGCCAATTTGCGTGCGCAATCGCGATCTGCCCAGTATGAGTATTGGCACATGGGTCACGATCTGTGGATGCACACAGGGGTGCTTTGTCACTGGGCAATGACAAAGTTCACCAGCTGAAGAACTTGAAATCCTGCAGTATAGGCAAAATGATCGCCTGCAGCGTGTCACTGTCCATATGTATATCTTGACCAATACTTTCATCCATGTCTATTGCATACCCTACATTCATGGCATTCATTTGATTTCACTTGTATTTTCCCAAAGTATGGCATCTGGTTGAAATTCTGCATATCCCTCCACGTCGTCACCAGGTTCATAGGTTCCTGGGACGTGCGGATCCTCGCACAGTCTGCATTCATCCGTATCTTCCCAAAGTATGGCATCTGGTTGAAAATTGCATATCCCTCCACGTCGTCACCAGGTTCATAGTTTCCTAGGACGTGCGGATCCTCGCACAGTCTGCATTCATCTGTATCTTCCCAAAGTATGGCATCTGGTTGAAATTCTGCATATCCCTCCACGTTGTCACCAAGTTCATAGTTTCCTGCGATGTGCGGATCCTCGCACAGTCTGCATTCATCCGTATCTTCCCAAAATATGGCATCTGGTTGAAAATTGCATATCCCTCCACGTCGTCACCAGGTTCATAGTTTCCTAGGACGTGCGGATCCTCGCACAGTCTGCATTCATCTGTATCTTCCCAAAGTATGGCATCTGGTTGAAATTCTGCATATCCCTCCACGTCGTCACCAGGTTCATAGTTTCCTGGGACGCGCGGATCCTCGCACATTCTGCATACATTTATGTCTACACAAACTGTGTCATGCCTGTCGTATGCTTCCTACATGTTCATATTTCATACTTTGTTCTGTTTCTCACTGCCTTACCTTCTACCTCACACTACCAGAAAGCTAGGTATATAAGGGGGGTAGCTTTTATATATATCTATATATATCTATATATATCTATATATATCTATATATATCTATATCTATCTATATATAGACATATTGTAACGCACAGAAGCGCGCGCGCATATATCTCCGTGTGTGGTTTTGATTGTGTGTGTTTCTCTTACGTTTGTTTGAGATTTGTGATGGCAACTAAGTCACCTTTGAACTGGCCTCAGCTGCCGTCTGACCAGAACTCCACATGGGCCACTTGGCCTTGAGGTGGCGGTACTGCACTTGTTGGAAAGTTATCCAACGGAGTCCTTGATAAATTCGCTGGGCACTTAGTCGCTGGCTGGTCTCCTTTGAGTACGTTCCTTATGAAAAAAATGGAAGTATATAGTCTATGCCTATACTGGGCTGTAATATATGTGTTATGTGTCTTTTTTCTTCATTTGTGTTTATTTCCGGCACACGAGGAGATCATCGACACTTTATATTCATTTGCTTCAGCGATGCAGGCGGTACCATGAGTTGCGGGCTGAGGGCTTGGATGTGGTTGAAGAGATCTTGAAGGCTTGTGCGAGCTTTTGGCCAAATTGTTCACCTACGAAATCACATGAAATCACCAACTCATTTTGGTTGAAATGGACACACAGTGGGTTTGCATCATTCTGTTTGACTCGTTTGACGTTTCATGTGCAGCTACAGCGGTGATGTTTTCAGGGCCTCTTCGACGGCTCGAATGGCACAACGGCCTTGGCCTGGGCCGCAGTGTGAAAGCACTTGGAGGACCCGCCAATGTTTGGTCAAAGTGCCAAAAACGCAGAACCCAAACGTGCTCAATCAATCATTTCCGACATTTCTGAAACAACACTGTTCACAGTTTAGGAGGTGATTTTTTTTGGAGGGTTAGTTTACCAACCCAAACAAACCCAGGGGGAAATAGATATAGATGAAACACGAAGTCCTGGATGAAATGTGTAACTGTGTGACTATATGAGTTGTCTCTCCATCAGCAATTGGAAAGGTTCGAAAGTACGAACCCCCAAGTGTTTTGCCGTTTGGCCGAGGCTTTTGTTCGTGAAAATGAGCGTACTTGGAGTGAGGCCACAGCACTTGGCGTTTGGTGCTGGAGCTTGATCTGATTCGCTCAAATTCATGGATGATGAATGAATGATTGATGGATTTCAGGATGGAGAATTACAGGAAATGGATTGATCCCATCCCCCTAAAAAAAAAAACATCCAGAAACCATGGTGGATCGCGCCATGGAGGTCCGGAGAGACTGCCGCTTCAGCTACAACCATGGCCGGTGAGAGCAAAAAAGCGCGCCATGCCGTGTGGATGGGTCAAGTCGGTCAAGTTACCATATCAAATGATCATATGACTGGGGGAACAACCATCCAGATGACTTAGGGTTTCCTAGAGTCTCATGGTTTTGACTCATATCCAGATATGTCATATGTGCAGATGCCGATTAAACTGTCGTTTGGGTCTATGTCCTGAATCAGTCAATGCATGCAGACACATGAAGACCCAGTTTTGTTTCAGGTGACGTGGCATGTCCTTTCCGCTCTTGATTTTAAAGTATTTTAGATTTTTAACATCAATAGTTTGAACATGTTTGAACATTATAAATTAATTATATACACGGTATCAATTGAACATTTCAAGGCTGGGAATAGATCCAGGATGCCCAGGAAATGGGCAAGTTTGAGTTGTGCGGCGATGCATGAGCCAACGACATGTATTCGGTCTAGCTGGCAGCCATGCCTGGCCATGCCTCCATTCAATTTTCGAAATGACCTTACTGAAAAACAGTCATCAGGGCGAACATTTTTACATCTCTCATCCTCCCCTAATGGTGAAACGTGTAGAAAAAATGCAACTGGATATGACCTTGGAAAAGTGGGGCAGTGGGTAATGATTATCAATACACACACGTATTTTTTTTTCTATCTCTCTTTGGACATGCAGTGTCACAAATCCCTGGCAAGGGATTAAGCAACGAGATGGAAAGGGCACTTCGCAATTTGAAGAAATGGATGCTGCATGTGAGGAGATAGGAAGGTTGCTATCAGCATGCACCACTAAACCTGGCACCGTTGCGCGCCATGGGATGTGCCCAGCACGCTAGACTCATATGGAGGCAGGATGGGATATTTAATTCAGATACGACGGCGCGGCTGAGGTTGGCTTGGCCAATCCCATTGCGAGCCTAGCTCTTGGAAAGATTGGTTGATCCTATATGCTACCAGAATCTACCAGATGGCTCCAGCGTTTGACTTTTGTAATTGGGCTCCCAAACACTGGAAACCATCATCATATCCCTCAAATTGTTGGTGACTGATCTACTTAAATGATCTTAAATGTACCTAGTGCATCAAGAACCCACAAATTTGTAGGTCTTTTTCCAAAAGCACGTTTTTTTCGTCAAGAAAACTAATTTTCTCACAAAAAATATGGATAAATGGTTTTTCATGTTTTTCTTTATTTTTTGTCAGACTTGGTGTCATCCGTTCGCTTAGGCGATTTAAACCCCTTTATTGATACTAGGCTTGGATCTATCCCTCTCAGTACCCTTCATGTTGATTATGCTTCCACCCCGCTGGCCTTGGATGGCAGTTCTCACAAGAAAGGACCAACTCTGCTCTTGGAACATGACGGACAACTTTAATTGTGATCACAGTCAATCCGGAGTCGTTGGAATACTTTTTCCGACAAGAACCACTCCTATAGAAGCATAAATTTGAATCATTTTGAAACATGGCCGTATTTTTTTCATTTGGAAAAAATCTCATTCTGGATTGCCAAAATCGAACAGCGAACAGATTCGAACAAAATTATCAAACACATGACCAAAATCATCAGATTCCATCGGGAGTCGCATTTTTTAATTTTGGATTACAATTTTAAGGTCCGCACCCAAGAAATACCAAAGACTCATATTTTGGCCGTATTAAGCCGTACTAAACCAATATTTATCCCGTACTAAACCAATATTATTAATATCATATCTGATATAATAGAAAAACCAGGTTTCTGGGAACCCATATTTAAACCATATTAAACCCATAATTAAATCCCCGTGGCAATTTCCACTCTAGAACTGGTGAACCTGTGCATAGTTTAAACGATTTTTTTAATGCATTGGAATTTTAAAATTGATGTCAGGCTAGTCATTTTATTGTTGGGGGGTTGGGCTAAGCATTTTATTGTAAAGGTAAATCCTGATGATTTTTAACATGTTAAAATTCCATTCTCATTTTATTGCAAAAACATGTTTGCTTGGAGCATTTTATTGCAGAATGGAACCAATGCTTTTCCAGGATCTTTTTATATCGATTTTATTGGGCATGTCATTTTAGATCAGCGAATTTTAAGGAATTTGAAGGAATTCTAAGGAATTTTAAGGAATATTAAGGAATTTCAAAGGAATTATAATGAGTATTAAGGAACTTTAAAGGAATTATACGGAAATTTAAGGAATTTAGAGAGTTTTAAGGAATTTTAAGGAATCTTAGAGGAATTTTAAGGATTTTAAAGGAATTTGACGGAATTTGAAGGATTTTGGAGGATTTTTTAAGGATCTTTAATGTTTTTAAAATTTAAAGGATATTTAAGGAATTTCAAGGAGTTTTTTGGAATTCTAAGGAATTTAAAGGATTTTTAAGGAATTTTAAGGAATTGTCACGAAAGAATGCCACCGTATTTTGTTGCTATAGAATGCTATTAAAAAAAAACACACTAAATATTTGGGCACCTTCACTCTAAAATACCCCTATCTAAAATGGATTTCCTGACCTCTTTTTAAAGATGCGTTTCTGAGGGTCTTCAAAATTGGATGAAATTGGATGATGTTGGATGCACATTCAAGCATGAATTTGGTGGCAAGGCATTTTATTGCAGAGCCAGTTTTCATTGTTTTTGTGCATTTTAAAGCCTGAGGCCTATGCACAAAAGTTAGACCGCTCTAAAACTCCTGCACAGCTTCACATAATGAATTGGCACCCCGATATAATTAACCCATACTAACCCGTACTCAAGACTCAAAATATGTTTTTTTTTGCCTCTGGGAATGGACGGCTGCGACATCAAGTTTTTAGGCCCCGCTTGTCGTTTTGCAAGATCGAACCGGAAATTGCAAGATCCAGACAAAAAGTAAACAACGCGGATTATCGGAACTATTGTCAGTTTGCTGGGTTCACATCTGAAAAACTGACTTTTGAAATGCCATGCATATACATAGTGACTTTTTGACTGTTAAGCCTGTTGAAGGGAAAGTTCGCAGCTTGGGAGGTAAATGCAGCTTGGTGGAGAATGCACGCGTCGTGTGTGATAACGTTTGCTCCAGTTTCGATGGTGTGTTCCCTTTGACAGATTTCGGAAGTTGTCAGTATGAAGTTGTTAGATGTGAAGCAGAATTTTGATACAGGTCCACCCGATTTGGACAAATTTGTGCAAATCCAACAAAAAAAAATATGGTTCTTTACAAAAATCCTTTTTTTTTCTCGGAAAACTAGGTTTTCGTGACTGGACCTACAATTCTTAGGGTCCTTGAAGCTCCTGATAGTTAATGTTAAGTGTCAAATGTCCATAAATGCCGCAGTTTTCTTGGCGTTCGCCGGTGATTCAGGCTGTTGGTTGCTACCGCCTCCGCTTCCAGCCTTGTGGGCCCTGGGGCTGTTGGATCTTTCCAGGGTGGAGGTGGCGGCCGGCGCTTTGGCGGGTACCTTGGTGTTGAGGGGGCCATAGACCTAGGATCACCTAGGTGATTGTAACGACAATGACATGATGCCTTTAGGATTCCCGGAAAAAACTGAAAACCAGAACCTCGGCATAATATCTTAGTATCACTTGAAAGTAGCCTTGCCATGAGCCTCAACAATTCCCAACCTTGAGGTGCATTGTTTGGCGTCATGACTGTCATGAGACAAAGAATTCTGGAGTCAATCCCGTTTTTTATCCCTGTGGCTTGACGACGCCCAGGTTTGCTCGAGTCACCGATCCTCCTGTAGGTTTCTTCCTTGGGGGCTCGAGCATCCGCCAGGACCTCAATGCAGCTGCCAATTTTGGGTTTGTCCTAACATATCAACACAGGACATCTATGGACATCTATGGAAATCTGGTGGTTCATCATGGTTCATCATGGTGTATCAGTATTATCATATCTTAGCATCATTTACCCATGCATACTCTTGTTGGATATCCTCCATTCTAAGACATATCGATTTGAAAACCAGTCGAGTGCAAATCACAAAGTTGTGTTCATCGCATCCCAGGCGAGATGAACGGCCTCTACAGCCGAGAACATCGAGTGCCATGGGGCTTTAGCCATACCTTTACCTTTTCCTACCGAGCCGACCTCAGACATGTCATGTGACGGCGAAGAATCGCAGCTGAGCTGTGGCTCAGGACATGACTACACTGGTTGGCGCATGTGTTTGGTCAACGCGCCAGAAGATGTCACGAAGAGCACCGGTCGACATACTGAATGGGTTGCTAGGCAGAGCTACGCAGAGTTTCTGGTTTCTAATTTTTGAGCGTATGGATGCTTGTGATTGTTAGTTGGCGCTTTCCTTTTTCTTGCTTTGCCATAGCAATTCCCATGTTGATCCAGTTTCAATATACTCATATCTTGACTTTATGCACACACACATTGTATATTATATATATACATATTATTATATATTATTATATTCATATAATTACCTATATTTATATACATTACATATGTGTGTGTGTGTGTTTGTGTGTTTGTGTGTGTGTGCAGCCAAACATGTATGATAGATCTCCATTTATGATACATGTTATGCTGTGATGTTTGGTTTTCTGTTGTGTTAGTGTTGTTTGTGGCGTCTTGCGAGGTCCTGATTGATCCGGACAAGGCGCTTCTATTGGGTCCTGCCACGATCATAAACCCACTCTCTCTCGCTTTATTTACATATATTTACATTGGCCTATTTTCACTTTATTGAATCTCATCTATATACTTATTGTATCATTTGATGTCTTGCACACAGAAAGAAATGCACTTTTTAACCTGTAGTTGACCCTTGGGGCAAGGGGAGAGGCCCCTTCTTCGAGCTCTTGAGGCGGATCGTTTCAGGCACGATGGGGACCAGTACATCCCTGGATCCGGACATCGTTGGAGCCATGTGCACCGGACAAAGGATGCGCAGCCCAATGTTAAGGCCGGCAGCAGTGGCCCGTCGCCCGTGTGTTGCTGTCAGCCATGCAACTGGATGGTTTCTTTGCATGCGAGGCTGGCAATGCCGTTGCACAGGCTGTTGAGGCCGGTGCTGTCCATGATTTCTCTTCAAAGATCGTTTTGTCTTCAAGCTGGTGGTTCACGGCTGGGGAGTACGTTGTAGCAGCTGTAGCATGTTTTAATATGCTTTTGCATGTGTTAGCTTTCTGAGAGATGTCATTGAATGTTGGCACACTGTAGCTCTTCCGATATTTCCCCCACCGTTTTCACCAAACATCAGATTGTAGCACTACGCCTGGACAGGATGATGAGGAAGAATTACCTTGGCAAGTTGTTGGTGTTAGTGCCACTTGGTCAACTCTGCGGTCTCCGGGAAAGGTGGCCCAGCGGCCGCAAGCTCCTAAGGCAGAGGATATGATGAACCACTTGAAACGCTACTTTAACTTCTACAAGCACGAGGCCTGATTCCGAAGTATGAAGCACGCAGCAAAGTATCAATCAAATATGCTGAAGGTATTTGTGTTCTATGAAATTTCTGCGAAGTTTCACTCAAGCGCCCCCTTGAGATAGACAGGCTGCAGTTCCCATAGCCATCCACCCAAAAATCACGGGCCAGGTTCAAGCTGCCATCGAGGGGAGCAAGCTGCCAGCTTTGCCCATGGGTGGTAAAGGGAGGGCAACTGCTCCACCAGCGACTTGGACCAGCTGGGAGGATGCCTCCGGTGTCATCAAACATGGCCCCCAGAAATCATAGTTCAATGATGTTCAATGATAATCCCATTGAAACAAATCAAAACCTCCTAGTTTGATCTAGTTTGGAGATTTTCCATGATTTTCCGGCAAACCATGTCTGATGGCCAGAGGGTACAGTAGTACCCTGTCCTACCTGGGATGAGGATGAAGATGAGGATGATGATGATGAGGATGAGGAGGACGAGGATGATCCCAATTTGTAACTTGATTTTTGGTATCGGTTGAAACTACCAACCTGCAATAGTTGATAATAGTTGGTGGCTTACTGCTAGTAAAGTTTATAGCGATGAACGCACGAACGTGGTAAACCATAGTAAGATATAGTAAGCCACTGTCAACCGATGTTGTTTCATGTTTATATAAATTAGATATTAATTGCATGTGTATATATATATATATATGAGCGACGGCTTTTATTTGGTTAAATGGAGAGTAGTGTTGGGGCGTACCCCGGTTTGCCGAAAACATTATAATTAGGCTTTAAAATACGAGGTAGGAACACCCCGAGAACGAGGTAGGCATCTCATGTAAAGCATTTAATTTTAGCAACTAAAAGCAAGCGCGGCGTTGGAAAACGAGGTCAGACCCCAAAAAACGTTACGGGACTGGAGAACGAGGTAGGAACACCCCATCAATTGCGTTATCTACCAAATAAAGTGCGCAGCTCACACACACACACTATATATATATAATATAATATATATATATATAATATAATATATATATATATATAATTTATATATATATATAATATAAAATAATATATATATATATATTTGTGTGTAAATTATAGACATAACACGTGGGGGTTGAAACCTGATGCCACGGGTATTGAACCCAAATGCCGTAGTCCATAGTGTATAGGTGGTGGGTGCCTATTGGGTTGTTGCGTTGAAGATAAAACGCACGCCGGCTGACATAGGCCAGGTGATGCTTGATGGATGAACCATGATGAACCCAAACGGTTGGATATGTTTGGATTGGGTGGCTTGATTCTGGGCACCAACTACTCAGGAAGGATTTCAGCCACCCAAAGCTGCCATTGCAGACGAAGCTGACCAATCTGACAGCTGCTCTGAAGGACCCTGTCCAATCCTGTTCGGGCACAGCCCCTGCTTGACCCATTTCCAGCTTTTTTTACCCAGACGGTAAAATTCCCAGGCCGCGTAGCAGAGCCCACTCATAGATAGTGTCAATCTGTTGTGTAAGAAAAAATGCATCCGACCGTCAAATTTTGGTGTGCCCCCTTTGATCTCTTTGGTTTTCCTTTGAAATTCTTTAAGTGTGCAGCAATCAATATCTGGTAGGGAAGTGGGCAACTTGATCCCACTGGTGTTTGGGGCAGGACATGCCAGCTTTGCCAATGCAGAGGCTGACGGTTGCAATGCCCGCTCTGCGAAGCGCATCTCTTTAAGCCAGCCACATTTTTTGAGGGGAAGAATGCCAAGTGAAATTCCCAAAATGAATCGATCCATCACCAAACCAGGGTTTCTGGGGAGTGTTTGGAGAAAAGGGATTGCAGATGATTGCAGGCTTTTCTGAGTGATCCCCACCGGCCCATTCAATCGACTGCACACTTACTCCATTCTCAATTCATCATCTCCATATATCTTCATTTATCCAGTAGTGGAGTGATGGTTTCCCCATCCCCATCATATCTGCCTTTTCAATCCTTTTCCGCCGTTCCTTGGATTCCTTGGGTGCCCAGCGCAGGCAGAACTCCAGGAACTCCAACGCCAGGGCGGCCAGGTCCACTTCGATTGGTCCCTGGCCACACTGCAGCTGCGACTGGCCATCTGCCATCGTCGAAGCAAAGACTTCGACGCAGCACAGCAGGTGCCGGGGCGGAACGGGTCCTGCGACTGGTGGAGCAGTTGGAGAGTTTCTGGATATTTGATTATTGCATATTCTTTGCAAAGAAGTTGTAATTATATATATATAATTAAACAGTGGGAGAGAGAGAGAGAGTTGTACATGTAATTATATATATAGAGAGGTGTAGATAGGATTAGATTAGATTAATCAATTTTTGGTTTGGTTAGACTACGTAGATTCGATTCGATTAGATTGGATAGATAGACAGATTACATAGGGAGGAAAAAAACAGTTGTGAAAGCACGTTCAAGCCACAATGAATCATGGTATATCATGGTGCAATATCGAGCGAGTCACAAACAGTTGGCCATTTGGGATGAGACAGAGGCTCAAGGAAAGCCCGGAATGGAGCTGTGGAGGTTGTTTCAGGACTTCGTGCTAATGTTGTTGATCACGAGTCAGCAATTCTACTGGCTGTTGTTTTGTGAGTAATAGTCATTCATAGCTTCTTATTTTGTTTCTCGGACTTCCATATGCGGTGAAGCCAAGGACTTTTCCGAGATCTCAATCCGAGAGAACCTACAGGTAATCTGTAATCCCATATATCTTTATTTGTAAACATATCTACAGGTGTTGCTATAGGTTTCAACCGCCCAGTTTCCAACCAACTGAACATCACTGAGGCGTTGCAGGCATCCCTGACGCTCTACCCGCGCTATGCAGCGGCTCTTGAGGAAATGGGCAAGTTATGGATCGACCGGGGTGTCTATGAGTCACTTGGCCTTGCCCTCCACATTTTCATTACCCTCATGTAGATCTTGACATAGCGAACCGGAAAATCACAATTTTTGATAAAGGGAAATCATCATAAATCAATATAAATCATCCATGAACGGGCCATTCGCCATAGTTAGGTTAAATCATGATGGTATGATGTTTAATCCATTTAGTTCGATGTATACAAGGGTTAAAATCCTGCTTATTTCTGGTGAATTTTCACAGATTACCACCCGGTATCACCTGGTATGCCATTGAAATGTGGGAAAATCAAACAAAGAACCTGGGGATGGGGTCGCGGGCAGAAATGGGCATGTGTAGGTTTGGGGTTCATCACAAGGTTTACTGGATGGTTTTAGAAGCTATGCTTCGATCAGCATACAAAAAAGTAAAAAGTAATTCTACAACCTTGCACACATCATCATGGCCAATCAGCATGAATCGCTGCTTCAAGGCAAGCTATCCATTCCTTTGAGACGCTCTTACGTGTAGATCGACACTTGGATCGCGAGTCTGGTCCCCCTGTGATGTTGTGATCTTGAAGGGGTTTATGAGCGGTGGCAGTGAGGTGTCACTTCACCCAAGGCCCAGGGCCCCATCCTCAGCTGGTGACCCAAGGAAAGTGGCCAACAGTTGCTGGTTGGTTGGTGCGGGCTCACACCCTGCAGAGACGCCAGGTGGAGCAGTTTTTGGTGGAGAAACCCGAAGTTTTAAAGGACTCTTGCCTGGTCAAGGGCTAGAGGTTCAAGAAAGAGAACTTTGGGCAAGGGACCCAAGTGCAGACAAAAAAAAGGTCATGCATGTTTCTGGAACCACTTTTTTTAAATCTGAATGGGTTTGAGAACTTTGAGATTAGCAAAGCCCAACAACACGCTCAAGAGAATACCTGCATGTAGAATGTAGAGCTGAGACACAATTTCTTGCAAGGCCATGCAAGACACGGTTCCACAGTTTGTACCCAGCCGGACCCAGCCCATATGAGCGGAATCTAATCCTCGCCATTTAAAATTGCTCCAGAATTGATGGTGCAAAAGAGATGCGAAAGCAGAGACTTCAGAGAGTTTGGCTGAGTGGCGACTGAATCCAAGGGTCGAACTGAGCATTGCATTGCGTGGCGCCAAACTGGTGGCTGCTCACCAACTGGTTTGCTGGAACCTACAGCAGATAAATCTTGCAAGGCGGTCATTGTAACTTGGATCAGAAGTGTCTTGACAGCTGTGTCTACCTGATGACTTTCTGAACTTGGCTCATAGTGGGAGGAAGTCAGGCGCAACAGTGCACAAGCTTTTGGATAAGAGATAGAAATGGGACATATATGGAACATGTTCACTCTTTGTGCTGCAAAGGTGGCAGGCAACTCTGGATTTTGCCAGTGCCGCTTGGCACAAACAGCACTTGGTGTCTTTTTCTCATTTGCTATTTATCACATTGATTAATGAGATTAATAGTCCTGCCCATTCTACCGAGAATTTGCTGCATCCGCACAAGTGAGTTACATTCTATGGTTGTTGCACATGCTGCGCAACTGCCCATGCTAGAAATCCGTCACTACTATTTTCAACTATGACTTCTAGCTGCGGGCTTTCTTCAGGTCATACTTTTGTCTCATGGATGGTGCGAGGGAAGATTTACAGGGGCCCAATCTTAAAGCACAGTTGGGGGTGGCTGCATGCAACAATTCCAAGAAATCAACTAAGGTTTTGCTGGTTGAACCCCCAGTCTGCTTGCTTAGAATCCGGTTAGAATCCCTGGTTACTTTCTGAGGCGTGAGTTCTGGGTCTCGTGGGAAGTCCGGCTTTGCCCCTGCCACTGCGGCTGAAAGCAACTGTGCCTGGTGCTTAGCTCATCTGCTCAGGGGCAGCAATATCTATATAGTTAGTCTAGTTGCTTGGGGTGAAAACCTGCTGCAAAAACACTGGGTGCATGTTTGTACAATTTTGTACGCATATCCCATATATAAGAATATATAAGATGATTATATATTTATATATTATACACATGTTATCATCTACTGTAAGGAAAGAACATTTGCACCCGCACGCACGTAGACATGTATACATAGAAAATTATATCTATACATTTATAAATACATAGTTCTGTATTAAATATACATATCAGGTATCTATGATGATTCTTTGATATATCATATAAGTAATATATATACATTTATAACAACATGATATATTATCGTACATAAATATATGTATATATTTAGTATGATCAATATAATGTATGAATAACTTTATATATATATAATATGTACAGTATATGAAATATAATGTATGAATAATATATAATGTATAATATATATATATGATATTATATATGTTTAACATATGATAATACGATATATGATATTTAATCTATATATAATGTATTACATGTAATATAATGTAATGTAATATAATATGATTTAATATTGTAAATATTTGTATGTATGATATAAAACATATTGTATATGTACAGGCCCCGCTTAAAAAGAGGGAATTTGAAAAGCATTGGTTTGGGAGGTGGAATCGAAGCTTGGATCCAGATGAGGATCACGGACCCTTCACTTGTGCAGAGCAGTGCCAAGAGAGAAGCAAGGCGTGAAAAGTGTATTGTTTTGATGAGTTTTCGACGGCGCTGCTGGTGAGATTTTCCGCACCTATGAAAGGGTTTGCGAAGATTGGCTTGACTACATGCGAAAATGATCACAAATGGACATCTCAGCAAAGACACAGAACGATTTCCCAAGCAAATGATCATGATCAGTGGATGTTCTAGAAGACATTCCAACACCCGGAGCTTCGTGACAATGTGGGTAGGAAATGCCCAGGAAACCTGTGCCAATTCTGTCCTGGAATCGGTTAAGGACTTTGTCCAAACCAACAAAGTATAAATTCAGATCTATTTCCAGCAAAAAAGTGCATAATATGGCAAAATTAATCCGTTTCCCCCAATACTAACCCCCCAAATAATAAACACCTCGGGTAGTTTTTTTTTTAATTAGGGGTATTTAGTATTAGGGTGCGAAGCTTCCCCCTATACTAAATTAAAAATCCAAATATAAAAAACTAGTTTTTCCATTTCAAAATCGATTAGATTTCCTTTTAAAATCTATAAATATTGCCAAAAAATAGGATTTCGATGCTTTCCCCTAATATTAAATACATTAAAAACCCTAATATATTCTGTTTTCGACCTTAAAAGACGGACCCTAATAAAAAACACCCCGGTTGACTAGTTTTTATGATTAGGGGGTGAAACCCACAAATGGTAGCTTCATCTTTCAATCGTTTTCTAAAGGGGATCAAGTAAAAGTCAAATTGGCCAACATCAAATTTTCCGAAATTGGAGACGGACCCTAGTTTTTTTTTAATTTGAGGGGATTTAGTAATAGGGAGAAGGGATTACTATGGCTCCCTGTCGATGTTCATCATCCATGGGCCTAGCTCGGTGCCTCCAGGCAGAGGCGGGACTTGCGCTCACTGCGGAAGCTGCCCAGTTGGCATCTGAAGTGTCCGAAGCCGTTGATGCGCAAGCCTGCAGCCTCTTGCGGGGAGGCTGTCGCACGTCGCTGTCCAACATCTAAAGATTGGTATAGTATAGGCAGATGTAGGTGGTTTCGAACCATTTAGATTGTTCAAAATTTTCAGATGACTGTAGGTAGGAGATGGTAGGCGATGGTAGGTGATGGTAGGTGATGGTAGGTGTATGTGTCACTTTCAAGCATAGAAACAGGCTGATGGATCCCCATGATTGCCATTTTGAAGGTTGGTTGAAAACACCGAGTGCCCAGGGACCTGAGATCTTTTTTCATTCTTGGCAGAGCCCTGAAGTGCGTTCAAAAACGAGTGCAACTCGGGAACCTTATCGAACAACATTCGTGAATTTATGAACAATGATCCAGGCGGACAGCCTGCTACTTTCAGGAATGAATTGCTGTTTTTTTTCCAGCTGCTTATGTGCTACTTTGCCAATCTTTGCCATTTTCTGGGCGGCTCCGGAAGACACTTGGGATCAAGACCGCCGGAAGGTCCCAACATGGCCCCGGATCCGGCCTTTTGGGTCAGCGCATGTCTGCTTGAAGCTGCTTGCCTCCTGTGGTTATTCACTGGCCTGAGGTCATTTCTCGATTCCTCAGAAGGCAAAACCTGCAGGCAGAAGCTGGCATTGTTGAGGTCACTTGGATAATGCCCCGGGAAACCCATGAAAATCCTTGAAAATCCACCATTCAAAGGAAAATTACATGATTCTACATGATTCACATACTATACTATATTACTATATATATATATTACTATTACATATTATATATATGATATTGATATATTATAGCTTTTGCCGTAGCGTTAACATCGCATTAATAACACCCGTCAAACATAAAGGGAACATAAACAATGCTGAGGCGAAAAAAAATGTTTGGGGGTTTGGGGGTCCATTAATTTTTCAACAACCAATTGCCTAATCGAAAACGAATCATGAGTGTCATGTTGCGACCCTTTTAGTATTGCCGAACAATTTGCCTAATTAATTAAAAACGAATAAGTGCCATGTTGTGACCTTTTTGGTATTACCGAATAAATTGCCCAATTGAAATCAAATACATAAGTGCCATGGAAAGCAGCTAAGAGGTAGCAAAGCAATGTATTTTAAAGGGGATTTTGAAAGCTACATATATTCGCCCGACATTTCCCACAGAAAAAACAAACTATGTTACTTTCTATACTTTTCTTATTTGGGGTGGTAAACATTGCTTTTTCTTGTGGTGAACCGAGGTGGTTCAAGGCTACCTTTTCGAGTTTCAGGTCTTTGAGGTCAGATTAAATCAGGAGGGAAAAAACATGAAAAAACTGAAAAAAAATAAGAGGAAAAACATGGAAAAACAGAGGATAAACAAATCCTCACAGGAGGTTGCTTTAAAATGGCGGTGTTTGGCGTACTTTATTGTGGCAGAGTTTGCTATGCGAACTTTTTTTTGGGGCCTTTTCAGCAAATCCAAGGCAAAGGTTAAGGGAATATTGGCGTGCTGTCCTTGGCCGCCGCTTAGACAAGCGCACCGCAGAGGAACAGGACTGGATGCGCTGCAGACTCACATGTCGTGTTTGGACGGCCTTCATTGGCTTCGGATTGTCGCGTATCCTTTCACAGCAGCTGCGTGTTTTATTCGGAGGTGAGCGCCAATATCCCGAAATTGATGCTACCGCCATCGTAATGGCGACTGCAGGGTTTTTGCTACAATTGATGCCCACCCTGCTGAATCCAAGATCGCTGGACCCATGGTATATCGTGACTTCACTGTTGCTGAATTTGACCTTTGTCCGATCTGAAATAGATGCCAGAGAAGCTTTTATTCTGCTCCACGGCCTGCAGACGATTGTCGCAACCTTGGCCAAACGCACTAGGTGCAGCATATTTTGTGCAGGCCTCACCTCTGCACAGATTCTTTGGATGAGTCAGGAGCAGGGGATCCAGTTTCTCGAAGGAGAACAACAAGGGCCTATTCTTCTGATTTTCCTCATTCCCATTGTTCTCATGTGCCCTGGATTTGCTGAGTCCATGCTGTTTTCTCCCAAACTTCGGAAGCTGGGGGAGTTTACATTGAATGTTTGTATATGTTTAAATCATGTTTCAATTTAGCCTTTTTCTTAGATGATTGCATATGTATTCAATGATTCCCCATATTCCCCGGGATCAATACTTCACTGTAAAATCCCAGGTGCAGCTTGCGGCGCTTGCTGCACGAAAACGCTGTTCTGAAGATGGACTTGCAAAGGCGGACCGTTGAGCTTGGCGCCATATCTTCCTTGCTCTTAGAGCCTCGGTGTTTTGCGGCGATCCGGGGGGTCCTCAGTTTGGTACCGGTTTCACCTCGCCAATGGAACCAGACTGGATTGAAGCCTTAATGATATCAGCAGTTGGCTAATTCCGAAGGCTTGGCATTGGGCACTATTTTTGCTGAAGTATGTTGAAGTCAACTTATGAGATTTGCCTGTGCAATGCAGGCACATATATATATATATAATAAAACACACACGCATATATATATATATGTATGAATAACATAAATATATATATATAGAATACATTGTGTTTAAGCGAGAGAGATGGCATATACCTGCACATATTGACATACACACGCACGTTTCTACTACAGAATGTAACTAACACACACACACACATCTCAACTTGCGGTACTCATACAGACAGTGTGAAAAAAGATGAGGTTTGCTACGATGCAGTGGTCCCCGCGGACGAAACCTTGACCTTGATGGAGGATTCACCACAGCTTTCCGGGTTGTTGCTGCGCACGTTCGGCGGCTTGTCGGGAAAGTCCCTCTTGGATTTTTGTTCCAAAGATGACCATGACCGCATCCTGGAGCATTTCGAGAGCTCTCTCGCGAAAGGCGCCCCCGTCATGGCATTGCACGTGGACATGCTGGATTCGGACCAAAACCATTTGAAAGTTGAGCTTCTACATGCCCGGTTCACCAACTTATCCAATGAGAGGTGCTTCTTGATCGGCGTGCGGGAGATGCAGTTTTTGGACGCCGGACCCGCTCCATTGGAGCAGTCGAGCTTCCAGCATCTTCGGCCACCGGTCGAAGCAGTTAAAGTCCATGATTTGATGCTGACCTTTGATGTCCCAACTTTTGAAATCTTAAGCCTCAGCTCATCATTGGAAGGACTCTGTCAGCAAATGGCCATGGAGAAAGTGGACACTTCATGCAATTTCAGCATATTTCAGCATTTTGTTACTATTATCATTCTGAGTGATGTCTATATACAGTGGTGTATTGTTAGGTGTTTACTATTGTTTAACGTGTTACTTATACTTATCAGTCTTGGTTATTTATTTTATTAAATGTTATGTTTTGTTAGTTGGCTATTGATGATTATCATGATTTTGTTGCGTGTGTGCATTTTGTTATCATGATTTTGTTGCGTGGATGTATTTTGTAATATGCATATATACGCATGGCATACACACACACACGTGTATATAATATATATACATATATATATATACACATACATATTGTTCATTATTCTTCTTTTAGGTCAGTGTTCGATCAGCCATAATTGAACAAGAAATTTTTGGGGTCGACATCACCGACCAGGAAAGCATATTGGATATTTCAAGCGCTCAGGGCCGCAGTTCCTTCAATGTCGACTTGCAAGATTTACTGAACGAGATCACACATAGTCCCAGGGAGAGACCTGGAATTGCTGAGTCAATGATTTGTTGTTTTCCCATGGGTCAATCCACCAAAAATCATATCTATACTTGTCTATTAATACCATATATAATTAACCCACCCAAAAAAGAACAATATAGACATTGGTCAATACACAAAAAATACTGCTGATCGTTTTTGGCCCGTGGACTAGCAAATCCAAGGAGAGGTGTAGATAACACTTTGTGGTTCAACCTGCTGGGTTTGGGCAATGTCATCGCATCCATGGTCATCGAGCATGATGAACTCCTGGACACTTTTGTGGGCACGATGCAGATCCATGGGCCCTTAGAATTGCAACGTTTTCAACGTGTTGAAGCCACAGCATCAGAGACATTGACCGAGGCAAATGTACAGCAGTTGGAACAACCACGGATCCATCGACCACCGACGACCACTGTTCGGTCGCTCCGATCGAGTCGTAGCAGTCGTAGCCGCCCAGTGCCCTCCCAGCGGAGCGCGTCGCATCGCTCGCAGTCGCACGGCTCGCCACGCTTTCCCGCACGTCCCATCCGGCTGTGAGGTGCTGGCGCAGTCGAAGGACGTCAACGTGTCACCAAAAAGTGGCTTTTTTGTTGCTGCCCTGCTGTGGAATGCCATCAAAAACGATCAAAAACTGATAGACTAAGTTACTGAAGATCTAGTATTGAGGTCACCCCTATCTACACTTCATAGTTGCAACCATATATTAAATAACATTAAATAACACTATGACAGTAATTGCAGTGTAATAATTAGTACTAACGTGTCGCACTATGTTGGTGACGCTTAAAACTTTTGGGAATTTGTTACAACATATTGAAACATGTTGTCATTGTCACGGCATGGCTCTGTGCTACTTTGGACTTTTGGTGCTTCTTGCTGGTATTTCTACTTGCACTTGGCATCAGGGCCACAATTCTCAACATGCGCCAGGTGAGTTCCCTGACTGGTGCCACCCCAACCTCTATCGCGTCTTGGGGATTCGTTGCGACTTTCCCGCAGCTGAAGATGGAGATGAGCTGAAAAGGGCATACAAACGTCGCAGCCTGCAGTTTCACCCGGACAAACCTGGAGGCTGGGAAGCACTGCGAGCACTTTCCCCAGATCCAGCTGCATATTTTCTAATTGAGCAGTTGAAATTCTGAAAAGTTAAAACATATGTCCAGTTCAATCCCCTCTGATATTAAACACCCCCCGAAATTATGGTTCAATAGGAGATGAAATCAGAACAATTTGGGGGACCATGTAATGAGGATTTTTCGGGGCATGGGATTCTTCGATTCCTGGGGAAACCCCCGGGACAGCGACACAGGTTCTGCTGTGGCCTTTCAGCGGATCGCGGATGCTCACCATGTCCTTCTTGACCCTGAGAAGCGGAAGGCATTTGATGAAGGCAAAGGAATCCCTGGGATCCCAACATCCAACGATTCTCATTTTGCGGGAAATCAAGTCGTTTTCCAAAAGGGGCTTGTTTTTGCTGTTTTTGTTTGGGATAAGAATTATACCATTTTTTCAAGAAACACTCAAATCATCATTCATCATCCTAAATCCAAATCATCCATCCCTATTTGAGATGATGATCCCCAATTCCCAATTGGTCATATGGATACAATGTGCAGCTTGCTATGGTTGCAGGATGAAGCAGGATGAAGGCCATCATCATCATCATCATCATCATGATCATCATCATCATCATCACCATATCACCATATCACCATATCACCATATCACCATATCACCATATCACCATCATCGCGTATCTTACTTTCAGATCATATCACTTGAGATACAATTGCGGAATGTTGGGTGGTTTCTGACAAGGAGTCATCAGTCCAAAAGGGCAGTAAACATTATGACATTGTCCGCCAGCACAGGTGCAGATTTTCCAAGGAAGGTGGAGCAAGATGGTTCAGAAGGGGAGACGCAGAAGGAAGAAGTGGAGAAGAAATACTTCCCAGATTTTGGGCACAGATCAGGTCACAAGTCTTGTTTTGCAAGCTGCATTTGCGCTGGGAGGTAGCATCGTTCTGATGAGAAACTCATGCAGTTGGGACGTCGTATGCATGTAATACGACTTTAGCGTTCGGATGTGCTGGATAGAGTGAAAGAGAAGGATAGAAAACGCTTGTCCTGGCGGTTGAAGCCAAAGAAACAGCCAGCGATGGTCATTTCTCAGTAGCCACTTCCCAGGAAAACTTTGACTTTCAACCCTTCGGAGATCCTCAATCGGATCGCCGGGAGGCCGACATACCTTGACAGGGCTGCAGTGACGGGGTTGTGGGATGTTTTGGGAGCCGACCTTGAGCAGAAACAGCAGATCGTCGCATTGTTTGAAGTAAACATATGATGCTCCCAACCGAGGGGTGGGTGAATGTCCCAACAACTTCAAAAACTTGAGTAATTGCTATCTGCCAGGTGGTCGACAGACCACCTCTGAAATCCTCTGAAATCATTGGCTGGTCAGTATATCCCAGCCTTTGATCCAACCTGATGCCTTGGTTCCAAGACATGAAGCAGCAGCTGAAGGCAAACATCCACATTTGTCGCATGTGGCACGAGGGGTTGGAGGTCAGACAATTGACATTCATTTTCTCTGTTTTTCTGTATGGATCCCGGAATGTGCTCTTGTGTTGTGGCATTGCTTGTCCAGGTTCATCCTGCTGCGGAAGACATTGATATAGTTTCTACACCAAAACACCTGTTCTCTTTGGGGAATACTTTAAAATGAATATAAGAACCAAAAAAATAGATCCTTACATTGGGGCTGAACATGAACCGAGGAAAATCGGGGAAATATGACTGCGGGAAAACCATGGAAAACCTCTAGATTCCATCGCTTAAATCCTAGCTTTCGGGTTGACCATGGACCAAATTTGGGCATATTTGGGTTGCAGGAAATACCCACGGCACCCCATGCGAGGCAAAGGCTCGGCAGGAAAGACAGCTGGAACAAAGACGGCAAGAGGCCTTGGCTCGGGAAGAGCCTTGGAAGCGTGACCGGGGTGGTTGGGAGGGTTAGTCGCTTGGTTGTAATGATATCAAATCTATTTCTATAAATGGACCACACACTTTAGAATCCAGGTGCATCATAGTGTGCTATAATATTAGATTCAGGTGATGACACGGTGACACGGACTGTATACACACATCACCAGCCCATGATCCAGCATGATTATGGCTCATGGACAATCATGGGTCAGGATTCCAAGAACTTTGTCCCCCAACTTGCCCACGGCTGCCAGATCATGAGTAGTCTGGGCGTCCTGCCCACCCTAGAAGTGACTGACTGCGGATGGAATTCTCATGGAGTCTCTTTCCCAGCAACACCTCCATGAAAACGGACACTTAAGTATCCCAAAGAGCCTCACTGTGGGCCATTCGCATGCGTTTGATCCAACCGGCCCCCCGAGGCTCATCAAACCAAAAGGACAGACCTGTAGAGGCGGAACCGCCACGAGACGCTGACGTTCCAAAATAGTTGGGACTGCAGTAGTCGGCAATGGAAAATTGTAAAATCACACGCTAAAGAGAGTGATGCCAGAGAAATTCTGATTTCCCATTGTTGCTGGCCTGCCTTAGGCTAATTAGGTCATTTGTTTCCGGGAGTTCCCCGACCGCCGCAGCACAGCGATGCACTGTGCAGTGAAAATCATCAGATTGCCACGCCGAGGGGTTAAGCTGGAACCTGCCGTAGCACTTTTCTGAAGTTGCTGAACAATGTTGAAGAAGGAATTCTATTTTGCTAAAGGGATTTCAATAACATGCCCGGATCGTGATTTTGACATATCACGAGAAGCCCATGACCGGAGATGGTTGATTTTGCAAGGCTTCCGTGTAGAAACCATTGGAGGCACACGACGGCGCGACTTGGATCAGCTGATATGGGCAGCGCGTGTTGTTGCCATCATTCGCCGATTGTTGCCAGATTCTTGTTTTATGTTGTTTTCATTTCATCCTCCGCCAATCATTGGTTGAAATATGGTTGAAATACCGCCCAGTATGTTGAAATTCAATCTCCACTATTGTCCTTGAACTTCCAATTTGGACAGCGCCATGTGATCCAGCATGGCCAGAGCCTGGAAGCGGCTGCGCCATGAAGTCCTTCAGGACATCTGCGGTCAGCCACCCGTCATCCCCCAACTGTCGCTGCTGCAACGCCCCAAGTCGGCCATGGACCGCTTGGACGCGACCGAAGCGGCCCTGAGGGCCGGAGCCGTTAAAGGGGCCTTCGAAGAGGCGAAGCTGGCGTCACTGCTGGATTTGAAAGGCCAACACCTCGACGCTCAGGACATCTTGAAACGATGTGCCGCCATGGGAACGACCGAAGAACGTGCGGCCATGGGCCTTTTGGAACATTTGGTGCATCGCCATGTCTGTTGGCAAGAAGAGCGAGAGAAGATTTCCAAAACCACCAGTCGAGGTGATGAAGCGAAGCAAACAGTTAAACCAGTTGAGGTTTTATCGGCGCAGGTGTCTCGTGAAGAGGTTTGGCGTCGATTCATCGAGCCGGGGATTCCTTGCGTTCTTCGAGGTGTGCAACTTGCTCCGTTTCGCAATCTGAGAGATGTGACCACCACGGTCGGCAAGGTCAAGGTGCCAATCCGCCGCTGTGATGAAAGTTCCGCCAATTGGGCCAGGTTGGAGTTCGATCGGGTTGTCCATTTCGACGATTTCGTGACGGAATTTATCCAGCCTTACGAACATGGCTTGGCCGCACCTCGAAACAGCCCACAGCTTTTTGATTTCTCAATCTGGCAGCAGTGTGCAGAGAGCTTGGGCAATCAACTGTTCATGCCAAGCAAATGGTTCCCAGTAGATCTGTATACCTATGCCTCTGCACAGATGCAGCCAGTCAGTGGGTCTGCCTGTCCCACCCTCTTCGTGGCTCCATGTGGGTCAGGTTCATCTTTGCACGTCGACACCTTGCAGACCAACTTTTGGATGTTCATGTCCTTGGGCCGAAAGCGATGGCGTTTAGTGAGTAAGGATCAGATTGCGTTGCTGCATCCCCAGTATTTCTGCGACCTGAATCCGGTCTTTCCAGAAGATTTGAACGTGGTGAAGCCCAACGTGACCATCTACGAAACTGAATTGGAAGCTGGAGATCTGATCTTTGTCCCAGCGGGGTGGCCTCACCAGGCGGATGGCTTCATCTGGGTGCCCAGATGATCCCACTATCGAAAACGATAAGAACAAGCAGTTTGGGATAGTTTCGGTTTCGGGTGTCATGTTCAGTTGCAAAGGGTGTAATACCATGTAATACCATGTAATACCATGTAATACCATGACCTGGACTTCTGTTCGTTTCAAGGATTGTTTCTCTTTTGAGGAAAAACTGACCGGTTCGGATCATTGTCCAAACAGCCCCTGGCAAAAACTACTGTTTGTAACAATTTGACGCAAAAACTCGTTTGATATGCGTCTTGTGGACGATTTTGGTACACATGTTGGTTCTACAGCAGAGTCTGATTCTTATTCCACACTTTTCCCAATTCAATCCGTTTCACCAAAATCATACGAAACTGCCAAAAATGCAAAGGAGCTGTTTCGTATCAAATGAAGGCCCAGGTAATGATGATTAATTGATGATGATGACTGACATTCATGACATTCACTGACACTGACTGTTTCTCCATCTATGTCGCCATCGTCTATCGTGGAGCCTATCTCCCTCTGTTCCTCTGATAGGGGATCACAGATGAGGAATAGGACTTGGTCGCATGTGAGACTCAGAACTGTGCTTTACAACCATCATTATTGTCCCTTGTGGGGAACATGAGAAGGTGGCCTTCTAGTGCCTCCTTCTTTGGTGAAACCGCCGAGAAAGGTTCACAGAGGTAAGGGTCACTGCTGCTTGAATTGCCATCCATTACAGTAGCCATTAGCTTTACAAAAATGCTGAATATCGGGCAGTAATTTCTGCTTCTTTGAGGGTTCAGGTCTGTCTCATATTTCCTATTTCCATTGTATTATATTACCTCTATTTCTCTAGCTCAGGGATTCTCACCCCGCAGGTTGATAACCTGGAGACTTCTGTGGCAATCAGTGCCAATTTCATTGACACTTCCAATGTGCACCGGTGCATTGAAGAAGCTGACATTATGGCAAGCGTCGAAGAAAATTCGGCATTTTGGGCCAAAGTCTTACGAATCTTGGCGAAGACTCTTTTCAAGTCCTTTTTCTGAAAGGATTTGGCCAACAGAAGGATGTCGACTGACATTCCCACCTCAACTGGGATGATTTCAACATTATTTTATAGTTACTCTCAAGCCTCAGACAGAAACATCATTGCCATATTTATTATTACTATATTATTACCATTGTATAATTGTTGGGACTCGCATTTTCTATCTTTTCGAGGGTCCCATTTGTACAGATTTCTTCCCTGCTGGCAGCTCCGAAGGAACTGCGCTGCAGCAGAAGAAGCCCGAGCTGTTAGCCTCCAGCGTGATGGACAACGAGCCACTGCGCCACTTCAAATCCAGGCATGGGGAGAAACGTGCGCCCTATGAGATTCAACGAAGGCCGGGTCGCATGGTTTCAGCAGATCGCGGGATGTAAGACAAGGGTTATGATTAAATTGGGACTTAATCAAGGATTTTGATCGTTAGTTTTTGTCGCACTTCCATGATGATGAGCCCAGACTGGCTTATTGGCTCATACTGAGTGATATAGTTCAGATTGATTCAGACGGCTGGAAAACCACCACCAGCCAAGTAAGACATCCACAAATTCCACAACATATCCCAGCTGTGCCCAGCATCAAGGGTTTTGTATGTGCACTCCCAGGAAGGGTGAAGTACCTCCAGGCATTGATTTCAGGATGGTATGTATATATGTTATGTAATAACCATTTCTTTCATGGTTCAAATGGGTATGGGTCAATACCTATGGGTCCATCGGCATCAGGGGATATCCAGTTTTTGGATGTTTTTGGATGTTCTTGGAGATGACTAGGCTACCAGATTTTTAATCGATTCTGAAATCAGCCACCCGCAGGCTTCTACAAGGCCTCTCGGCGACGCTCAGCATTGGTGGTCTGTGTATTCTTCTTGCTTGGTATCGAAGCACTGCCGGAGGTTCAAGTCGTCAGTCTTCTGATTTCAGGGCAAAGACCTTGTAAGTTGCAACTTCCAAAGTTGAAGTCTGTTCGTGGAGTGGAGATGAGTGGTGGTGTAATGTATAGTCTTTATATATAGTCATAGAATGTCATAGAGTACTATGTACTTGTCTCAAACTGGAGGCAGTGGTTTAGCTAACAAACTTGTTGAAATGAAGTTGTCAGTGGCATTCTGCCAATGGATCATCGGATCTGCAGTGCCGTGAAAAAGGATGAAATGTGCGTGGCCCAAGGGCTCTTAGAGCCACCAAAACGAACAAGAAGGTACAGCTAACGTTTCCCCTCAGGCCTTCTATCTAAGCATGGGATGTCATGCTGCATGCAGTTTGATTCAAGCAGACACTTGGATCTGAATTCACACCATCCCCAGCCCAAATTGGCTCGAACAGGTTGTCAGAAAAAAGGCTTGATTTGTATAGCAAGTTGCTGGTAGATTTCCATCGCAAGCATGGCCGATTCCAGAAGGAAGACCGTGCTTTGCCGCCACTTCGCGGCCGGCACCTGCCGAAGGGGCTCCTCCTGCAGCTATGCGCACGGCGAAGCAGAGCTGGCGAAGAGGAGATGAAACATGGGGATTCAGCCAACCTCCCCGAAGGTGACAACCCCCGACAGTTAGGACACCAACAACCAACAGTAAGGGCTTATCAACCATGTATTACTGGGAGGGTCACCTTTAGGGGGTTAGTTGAATTCCCGCATGCTGCGTTTTCTTTGTGACTATCTATATGTGCAGATAGCTGGAGATGATTGGAGATGGATGGATGGCCAAGTCGGTTTATAAGTACTGTAATCTAGTAGGCAAGTAACTAGATAGTGGTAGATAGAGCAGGTTCAAAGCCAGATATAGAGGTAGATAAAAGCATGTATAAAGGTGGATAGATGTATTCGTCATATAGAGGTAGAGGGAGGTAGAGAGAGAGAGAGAGAGAGGGAGAGAGGGAGAGAGGGAGAGAGGGAGAGAGGGAGAGAGGGAGAGAGGGAGAGAGGGAGAGAGAGAGAGAGAGAGAGCAGAGGATAGGTAGACAGATGGACTGGGATAGAGATAGAGATAGATAGATTGATAGAGAGAGAGAGGGAGGATGGATGGGTAGGCAGGCAAATAGATGTATAGTCAGATAGGTAGATGGGGAACATTGGGGAACGAGAGAGAGAGAGAGAGAGAGAGAAAGAGAGAGAGAGAGAGAGATGTGTGTAGAGGGAGAGATGGGATGGATAGATACACAGATAGACCGAGAGATAGAGACAGAGACGTAGAGAGATAGAGAGAGAGAGAGACAGAGACAGAAAGAATAAAGCTTAATAGGGACAGATAGAGGTAGATAGAGGTAGATAGATGTAGATAGATACAGATAGATGATATAGGTAGATAGATCGATAGACCGATAGATCGATAGAACGATAGATCGATAGAACGATAGATCGATAGAACGATAGATCGATAGACGGATAGATCAATAGATCGATAGATCGATAGATAGATCGATAGACCGATAGCTGGACGGATAAACAAGATAGATAGACAAGAAAGAAAGAAAGATAGATAAATAGATCGATCGATAGATCAATAGATCGAAAGATCGATAGATCGATAGATTCGATAGATATATAAATAGATAGATGGATGCGGAAAGAGATAGATAGATAGATAGATAGATAGAAAGAAAGATCGATAGATCGATAGATAGATAGATAAATCGATAGATCGATAGATAGATCGATAGCTGGACATATAGACCAGATAGATAGACAAGATAGATAGATAGATAGATCGATAGATCGATAGATCGATAGATCGATAGATCGATAGATAGATAGATAGATAGATAGATCGAGAGATGGATCGAGAGATAGATCGATAGATAGATAGATAGATGGATAGATGGATAGATGGATAGATAGATAAGATAGATAAGATAGATAAGATAGATAAGATAGATAAGATAGATAAGATAGATAAGATAGATAGGGTAGATAAGATAGATAAGATAGATTAGATAGATTAGATAGATTAGATAGATTAGATTAGGTTAGATTAGATTAGGTTAGATTAGATAGATTAGATAGATGAGATAGATTAGATAGATTAGATAGATTAGATAGATTAGATAGATTAGATAGATTAGATAGATTAGATAGATTAGATAGATTAGATAGATTACATAGATTAGATAGATAGATAGATAGATAGATAGATAGATACTTAGATACTTAGATAGATACAGTAGATACAGTAGATACAGTAGATACAGTAGATACAGTAGATAGATAGATAGATAGATGGATAGATAGATAGATACTTAGGTAGATAGATAGATACTTAGATAGATACAGAAGATACAGTAGATACAGTAGATACAGTAGATACAGTAGATGCAGTAGATAGATAGATAGATAGATAGATAGATAGATAGATACTTAGATAGATACAGTAGATACAGTAGATACAGTATATACAGTAGATAGATAGATAGATAGGATAGATAGGATAGATAGATAGATAGATAGATAGATACTTAGATAGATACAGTAGATACAGTAGATACAGTAGATACAGTAGATAGATAGATAGATAGATAGATTGATAGATAGATAGATTGATAGATAGATAGATAGATACTTAGATAGATACAGTAGATACAGTAGATACAGTAGATACAGTAGATAGATAGATAGATAGATAGATAGATTGATAGATAGATAGATTGATAGATAGATAGATACTTAGATAGATAGATAGATAGATAGATACTTAGATAGATAGATAGATACTTAGATAGATACAGTAGATACAGTAGATACAGTAGATAGATAGATAGATAAATAGATAGATAGATAGACAGATAGATAGATAGATAGATAGATACTTAGATAGATACAGTAGATACAGTAGATACAGTAGATACAGTAGATACAGTAGATACAGTAGATACAGTAGATAGATAGATAGATAGATAAATAGATGGATGGATGGATGGATGGATTGATCATTCGATGAATAGATAGGAGGAATCCTGAATACAGATATGCTTTTAGATATAGATATACAATATAAACGGTTATAAAAACGGCGGATGGATGCATGAATGGTTTCATGCATAGACATCTTAGTGTTTCCATGGCTTCGAAGGTGAGAGACTTTTAGCAGCACCTTCCCCGATGCGCTCAGTGAAACCAATCCACATATCCCACTGACCCTGCAGGCTCTGTGGTTATTTCCTCACACCGGGTGGCTGCAAGCAGAGCGACAGTTGCAGCTTCTCCCATGAGTTCAGTGAGGCGGAGATCCAAGCCGCAGAAACTGCAAGGGCTGAGAGATCTACTGATGCCAAGGGAAAGCGCATCTGCAGGTTCTTCTTGGACGGGCGATGCAACAAAGGATCGGTGGACCGGAAGATTGGGGTGGTTTCATGAGGGAAAACAATGGAAAACACGGATCAACATGCAGACTGCACCAGGACCATTTGCCCCAACAAGATGCTAAAAGATGTGTGAGATCTAGTGTCAAAAGGTGCAGTTTGCAAGTAGGTCCCCATTGTCTGTCGCGTGTCTTGGACATCAGGCTGTTTCCCTGTGAAGGCTCGTCGTGCACTTTTTCCCACGACGGTGAAGAAGAGAAAACTGATGAGGCCCCCACAGCTGCTGGTGATGATGTCGCATCAGATCCTGAATCAGGCCAGGGATGGTAAATGGATGTGTCTGAAACTGAGGGATACCCCAAAAATAGTTATTCAAGGGTGAAAATGGTGTTTCACCAGCAAAATTGTGGGTAACCTAATTATATTGTAAGACAAACCCAAATGTTTTGAAGTTTGCTGGATGTCAATGGTTTTCAACATTTTCAACCATGTTAGCTATCACCCAAGTGGGTGCTGCAGGAGATATCCCCGACAGTCCTGAAGTGGTGCCGGCAGCAGCTGATGGTGCAAAGTCCATAATGAAAGCGAAGGTGACCCGAGTCCATGAGGAAAAGAGCCTGGTGCATCTACTGACGGATGTAGGTGACTCTCGTGTGGTGAACCTGAAATCCTTTACAGAACTTTGGCCCATGCCACCTTTGTGTCTTGGATTTTGCTGAGTTGATGTGAGATTTTTCATGATTTTCCCATATTTTCCCATTAGTTCATCCGGCATTCTACTGGGGAATCTACTAACATGTTTGCCGCTGGCCTTCTCACCATCCAAGGTGCGGTGATCGCATCTCCTTCCCTCCGCCAGCTGGTGGTCCCACGTCACGATGGATCCTCCCAACCTTGGAAGCCATGGCCTCCAGCGACGGTTCCAACGGTTCCCTGGACTTGGCCTCGAACTTCCTGAAGTCCATACAGCTTGGCTATGAAGAGCAAGGTTCCAATGTTTTGATGAGGAGATCCATAGAAAAAAATACCATTCCCATCCATTCCCGGTATTTCAACACTTTGCGAACTGGTAAAAGGTGGCCCGTTGATAGATGATTTACCGAAAAAAACAACAACAACTGATTTTCTATATTTTATAGGTATGTTAAATTACCAGAGGGTAGGAGATGATATTAATGAGATGAAACGTATTAGGTAGTAATGCTACGATGGTAACCCGGTAACCACGCCTTTATTTTCTGGATGAGAATTGGACAAATATGAATAAGATGAGGCACATTGCCATATCGATGCAAACAGACCCACAGCTGATGCATGTACAGATGGATGGACGGACAGACAGACAGATAGATAGATAGATGATAAGGATACAGTATACTTATTCACACATCCCATTGCCAATATTCATCCAGACATGCACACATGACAGATGTACATCTTCAGTATGGGCAGCACCTTGGAGGAGTGACATGTATTGCCAGCCCTACCTGGCTCTCTTGTTGGGCACCAAATTGGCTCGCAACGCCAAGTCCGTGTCCCTGGCGACGCAAGGCAGCAAAATGACGGAAAGTAAGGCATAATCGGACGACAAAAACTATAGGTTGGATATGGCTGGATCATGAACCCCGCAATTCTATGCGATTCAGCAGCAATTGTTGACAGCAATATCGAAGTACGTGAGACGAGAGATCCCAAAATGTTCGCGCCAAGCACCCGGTGTCTGAACCCCATTTCTCCCACACTTGCACATCTTGCAGTTGAACATCTTGCAATTGAACATCGCGTGCTGCACGCACCTCCTATTCTCCCTAGATGGCACCAGCCGTTTTTCCATGTTTTTCCCATGTGAGGAAGCGGCTTCTGGACTTCCTTCAAGGCATCCTTCCAGCTTGCCGTGGACATGGCAGTTCAGCCAGTGAACCAGGAGGAGGTTTCCTAAAATGGGGGTACCTTCAAATCATCCAAGTCATTAGACTACCATTTTAGACAATTTTTTGCACTAAAACCCATGATTTTGGGGATCCACCATTTTAAGAAACCACCAGGACTACTTCTGAAAATCCTTCAGTCACGTCTGTGGCAACGTGAAACGCCAAAGCTCTTCCAATACGATGGCATCGATGGTTTTGGTGAAGCTTGGCATCCAAAATATTTGTTGAGAGGGTTGATTGGAGATTATATGGGTATGGATCAATACCTATAGATACATTTTTAGTGGGATGAACATCCATTTAGCAGCTATTTTGGGGTTCACTATAGGTACCAGGGTTTTGACCCATCCCCATATAATGCCTCTTTACTATTTCTTTACTGGCTTGTGGCAGTCCTGATTCTTGCGAGTCTTGTTGTCAACCGTTTCATTGTGCACGGGTGGCTCTCAGGATGGTAGCGAAAGGAGCCTAAGAGATTCGGCGACAAGCGTTGTCAATCAGATGTTGCAAGTGGTTCCTCGCTATGCGTACTTAGTGACGCCGGGCATGCAGATGATTCTGTCGCGGATGTCATTTCTGATCTTTTGCAATGGATATTTCAACAACCCTAGATTCTAGATATGCCGGGGGTCAGCATTTTTCCACGTGCTTGGATGTTTTTTTTTCTTTAAAAAAAATCGTTACGCCACTCACCACTTCCTCAGGAAGCCTGTGCTGCTAGCCATGATGAAACCACAAGAGAGTATTCTGCAGTTGCTGAATGCCATGAGCGATCGCCTGGCTTTGGAAGATGGTTTCTTCCAATGCGCCACATCTTGGCGGCAGCTACCATTGGTGCCACAGATTCTGTCAGAAGACTTGTCTGACTTACAAGATTTGCCAGAGGTGGCATGGATGTATGATACTGGCTGGTGCTTTCAGAGAGTTTTTTTGCATGTTTTGCAGGTTGAACATCCCCTTTTGATGCCTTTTGTTGTTGACAGGGTTGGTCCTTTTCAGTACAGGTAGTTCCCCTACATTCTGCCGTAGATTTTCATGGGGGTCCTCCAACTCTTCCAGTGTGGATGAATGCAACCACCGACCAGGATGGCGTTTCAGACTACTTGGATACTTATTTCCGTCTCCTGCGTGCCGACTGCTTCGCTCCCTTGCAAAAGGGCATCCGTGACTTCTTAAACGGCAGCCTGGATCCCCGGGACATGCGGCTGTTCCGGGCTTCGGCCCAGCAGTTCCACCTGGTGCGAGGATCCAAGGGTTTGGTGGCTTCAATGGAGTGTAGCAACATCTTCAACTATGCCGTGCCATTTCCGGCGCGTGTTCTCATGCCCAGTAACCTGGTCTGTTTGTCCATCAGCGAGGCGCCCTTCGCGGAAGTGCTTTGGGGTCGAGTTGCAGAAAGACCTTCGGATCGAGCGGCGCAGAAGAAAGAGACCATGGTTGCTGGCTCTGGGTGTTTGAGACGTGTTCATTATTTGATTTATTTGCGTGGTTTGCAGTTCATGTGTAGAATTATCATATTAAGGTGATGCGCACACACATGGAACACAGTCGAATGTGTTCTAAATAGGATTGATAGAAGTCTACATGCTTAGTGTAAAAGTCCACATGCACACAATTTCTTGATCTAACAACCTCAAATCCCTACTGGGATGATCCTCGCTTGACATCAGGTCCTGCACCAGACTGAAGTGATCGGAAAAGTATTTCTTTCATATGACTTTATATTATTTTATATGTTATCCACTTTCTTGATGGCGATGTCGTTTTCCCATCATCTCTTGTTTCCCCAATATTGTTTACATGACCGACTGGACGAGGTTGTGACCATCGAGTTCCTGGATGATTTGAACCGCATTGACCGCAGCAGTTTCATTTCGTGTCTGTTGGCACCTCCGCCTCCTAGATTTGCTGAGTCAATTTAATTACATGTGTTTCCAGGTTTTTCCGTTGGTGCATGTGCCCAAAAAAATGGACCGACTGGGAATTCTATAATATACCTAGAAAACTCAGCTATGCGAATTTGTAGGCATGGGCTGATTTTCAGCTAAAAAACGTAATTTCCAGGCCAAAAACGTCCTCACGAGTGAACAAAGTAATTTTATGTAATTTTCAGTTTTCAATGTTGTGGTGAGCAGCCCGTGCTGATCCCACAAAGAGCTGGAAATTTCTGCAATTTTTCCGCTGGTTTCCGCCATTTCGACGCAAATTTCCGCCATTGTTTTGCACAGTCTTTGGGGCCTAAAACGGATTGTTGCAAGTAACAAGAGTCCCGTGGGTAATTTACGGAGTTCAATCAGGTTTGCACGTGGCAAATGCCCCTTCAACCCAGGTTTCCTTGCACAATGAACCCTGGTATACCCACAGGGTGCAAGTTTAACGCGCACATGACACAATTCCAATAATTTTCTCAAAAAATAGAAACACGTAATTTTTGTGCAGTTGTCCACCAAAAAAGGCATCGTTTGAAAAAACACAGTTTTTCGTGAAATGACTAAAATTTATTAACATGTTGCACACTTGCGGTTTACCAGGTAATGATTAGTTTTATGTTTGATGATTCTTATGGCCGACATGGGCCCGATGGGCCCGACGGGCCCGATGGGCCCGATGGGCCCGAAGATCTGCAACATCTAAGGCCCGGAGGGTTGATTTTGGCCGAGAGTCCTGTTTTCTTCCTCTCGTTTGGTCCAGTCTTGCGACGTCTACAGGGCCTCACAGCTGGAGATCATGGGACGCTGCCACTGGCCTCGTGTTTGCTTGGAAAAGCCATGAGTGCAGAGGATGCACGGCAACCCCTTCCATGGAGCCTGGGTGGTATCATTTCAAATTTGAAGATTTTGTTACATCCCCACCTGGGACCTTCCACAGAGTTTGCTTGTTCCATCTTATTCTGGCTGGTGGTGGGATGCGGTGGGTAGTTTCACAAGTAGATAATTCTTCTTTCCCACTTGGTTATTTGCAGATGGAGTTGAGATCACCAACCAGGAGTGACTTTGCGATGGACTCCTTAGGCCGTGCGATTGAGTCCGGTCAGCGCGTCTTCGACGACTCGCAACGGACGGCCTTGGAGGTGATCTTGACCTCCACCTTGTCAACAATTCAAGGACAAGGTCTCGGTACTTCGTATTGAGATACATGAAGAATCATGGAATGCCCTCAAATGTCTATGAGTCAACACCCTGGTGCGCGGACGGCTAATGGATGTTTATTCCCCAAAAAATGGCGTCAATGGGTTTTGACCCCAACTTTGGGATCCCATCCTTTGAGATCTCACTTTGTATATCTGGATGATTCTGGATGGTGAAACTTGGAGAGGCCACGTGGACAGTGCTATCGGGTGCCACCATGCCTTTCAGGACCTCCGGGGACTGGGAAGAGCTTCACTGGGGTAGAGGCGATCCGACACCTGCTGACGGTCCCAAGCTACTTGCTGTGTGGCGTGGAGCCGGAGGAGCTGCGGGGAGGCCGTGGGGCACGGAGCCTGTAGCACGGCTGCACCATGCAGTGCTTGGATTTTTGCCAGTTTTGCGATGTTTTGCGTTTTTTTTGGTGAGAGAATTGTGCTGAAGATAGTTCAGTTGATGACTTGAGGATGTTTTCTTACCGTTTCTTCCCAGTTTTCTGAAGGTTCTGCTTCTTAGACCAGATGCTGGGGATGGGCGAGTCATAACATGCTGGGATATGTCGGGCATGCTAAGGTTTGATTCCGATGGATCATCTGATGAGAGCTCGAGGGAGGAGGATCTGCATGATCTGTTGCACAGGCCTCTCTGACCTGTGGGAAAGCCATTAACTTCTACATGTGGACATTGGGATATCCTATGGACATCCTAGATCCCAAGACAGATGCGGCAAGATGTGTGAGCAGTGGATGAAGCGGAAAAGTCCTCACTGGAATTAGGCAGGCTGCAAAGCTTCATTCAATTAATTATAATAATTATTGGCATTGGGATTCTCTGAAACCTTCCCATCTTAGCACTCTGGCAGCCAGGCCTTTCGAGAAGAAGATGAGAATTCTCGTCTTGACTTTCAAAAACCATGCCCTGGATGAGTTTCTCCTGGATTGTCGCAAGCATTGTCCAGATGCAGACATCGTTCGCATAGGTGGGCAGGGTTTTGGGGCAACATGGGCATGTCCAAAAAGTGCGGGGCTGCAGTAGAACCCCAATCATGAACTCCCCCAAAATTATTTCAGCTACACATGCGACAGCTTTGGACCTTGGTGATACTTTGGTGTTTGCGCAAGATTATGCGTGAAACTTGGTTCGTGATTCACTTAGGTGGTCGGTCTGAGAGTGAGCAGCTCAAGGCTTTGAACCTTCAAGCGAGGGCCAAAGAGAAGAGCAAAGGTCACGAGACTGGAAAGATGCTACGAAGCTTGGCCTTGATGAAACATGGATAGCACGGTCAAGCTGATGAATGGGATTCCGATGATGATGCTGATGCTGATGAATGCTGATGAATGCTGCTGCTGCTGCTGATGATGATGATGATGATGATGATGCTGACGATGACGCTGACGATGACGATGCAGATTACATAGTATAGAATAGTATAGACGTATGTGATTGTATGATGGATGTCAAGGCTACTCCAAGAAGTCAAATGATGCTCGTACCTTGGAACCGTTGATCCTTTGAGATTGTATCAAACTTTACCAGAAATGAGACGCATTCAGTTCAACAATGTTCAACATCCATTTCAAAATCCATCAGTCAACCAGTGCTTTTTCAGATGCTTGAAGTATATGTTGCGTTGCGCATGGCTCCAGACTTTGTCATCTGAGGGTCCTTGATTGAACGGAAGAATGCTCTCAAACCACAAATCCAGAGGGCACTGGATGGGCTTTCAGAGACTTGCTTGGCTATGTTTGCCAGTGTTTTTGCCAATGTTTCGTGCTTGTAACATTGTGATTCCACACGCTTGCACCTGGTTTTGAGCTGAAAAAAGGGACGCTACATGAAGCTACAACATGCTACAACTACACAGCACAATGAAGAAATCATCGTGTGTGTGTGTGTGTCTCTTGAGGAGAAGTTAGACCCCTTTCAACTATTTTGGCAGCACGCTCCGATGGAACAGAAACTGTCTCTATTGGATGGATGTCCCTTGGCTTGTGGGAGTCGCCCAGCGTTTCAGAAGCAGCGTCACCTACAACACCATGAGCAGATCCGGGACAGAGTCGGCGCACAATTGTTTATTGTGAGAAGTGATTTTCGGAAATCATGCGGCACCAGAGTCCCATTCTATCATTCTGGCCTCTCCAAATGCAAAGCACACAATTTCAAACACGGAAAATGACTCGAAGAATCTCGATGCATGTCAAACCCAATTGATTCACTTTTTTGGATTGTGATCAGTGTGGTTTTGATTTCAGTTTGGTTCACCATAGGATTTTGTTTCTTAAAAAGTATCACTATCACCCACTTTTGGACACACCCCTGAAGGAGAGCATCCTCTTGGGCGAGACCTTTGCGCCGGACGAGTTTCGCAGCTGCTTCCGTCGCTGGTGTCCGTCGGCCATGTCCCCCCGGCCGGGAGGGGGACGGGCAGATGCCAAGTCAGCGAAAGGAAAAGGAAAGGAAGCGGAGATCAGCGATGAAGAAGCAGAGGACTGGGTAAACTTTGCTGAAATGGTTGGCTTAACTTTTTTCTGGTCATAGTTACTTAGTTCCAATATCCATCCGGAATTATTTCATATCCAGCTGGACTTATAGTTCCATGTTTGTCAGGGTACCAAAGATCATTCATCAGGAGGAAGTCAAAGAACGGCAAGCTTTCCAAGAGCGACTGGAGAAGTTGTGCACTTGGAGCGCAGAAAATTTAAAAGATGTCCTGGTCTATTCGCCAGGCACAGTTTCCAACCAGAGATCTGCCACTGGCGTTGCTGGCGGCCTTTCCTATGTTGAGAAGCTTTGGGAGTTGGACGAGCACAGCCGTGCGCGAATTTTGGGCATTTGCCTTCGGAATGAGACCAGCACATCATGGCCAGTGGTAGAGTCCTTGTGCCAGGAAAATGATGACCTACAGGCTCGGATCAATGAACTGGAAAGGTGCCACTTAGCTTCTGTTCTCCAACAAGCTGACGTTGTAGGCTGCACTATTAGTGGGGCATCTATCAGGTGCGATTTGCTGGCAGATGTGAACTTTCCGGTGGTGGTAGTAGAGGAAGCCGCAGAAATTTTGGAGCCACAGTTGCTGGCAGCTTTGCCGCCATCCTGCAAACAGCTTGTTCTGATCGGTGATCATTTTCAGCTTCGCCCGAAGATACAAACTTTCCAGCTGGGCCGTGAGCGAAACTTTGATCGATCCATGATTGAGCGGCTCTTTGCAGGAGAGGCAAACTATCCCAAGGCAGCTTTGAAGAAGCAGAACCGGATGAGAGACGAGTTCCTTTGCTTGCTCAGGCCATTTTACCCCAAACTTCTGACAAACCATGAGCGTGTCATGGGAAACGATCCCCTGAGCATTTGTCGGAAGTCGATGTTCTTTGTGACAATGAGGGAACATTCCGAAGTGGAGGCCGCAGAGAGGCGTAGTCCAACAAATCCACGAGAAGCCAAGATGATCTTGGACTTCACCAAGCACATCCTTCGAGAAGGCTATGAACCTCAAGAGATCTCAATCTTGGCAATGTATGATGGTCAGGTTTCATTGCTGCGAAATCACCTGAGGAATGAAGGATTGGAACAAGTTCAATGCTCTTCAGTGGACAGGTACCAAGGAGATGAAAACCGCTTCGTGTTGATTTCCTTGGTGCGTTCCAACGATCAGTTGAAACTTGGCTTCGTGGGCGAGAGGAATCGTCTCATTGTCGCGATGTCACGGGCTCGCTGTGGTGTGTACATCTTTGGCAATGATCAGCTAATGCAGGAGAAATCCAAAGAGTGGAAACTGGTCCCCTGGAGTTGTTGAGGATTTTGATGAAGCCAGTTTTTGTGATTTTCGTTTGTAATTCGCCAAAGGCTTCCCTGGGGCCCATCCTGAATCTGCATGAAAACGGACACCTCCTTGGCAAAGTTTGCTTATGCACCAAAGGTACTCAATGCGCTGGAGGAAGAAGGTTGTGTTGGCGCAAAGCTTCCACTGATGTGCCCGCGACACGTGGAACTTGACTTGGAAGTCGGCCAGCAATGCCACCATGTTTGCAATGCTGTCCTCCCCTGCGGCCATTCCTGCCGTCAGCCTTGTCATAGGGAAGGGCATCATCCAGACTGTGATCAAGAGGTGCTTGTCACCCTGCCTTGTGGCCATGAGCGTTCCTGCAAGTGTTCCGAGAAGGAAGGTGCCTCCGAGAAGTTGAAATGTTCAAAGCTGGTGGACTTTCGCCATGACGTTTGCCAGCATCCTGATACCAGGAAGTGCTGGGATAAGAAAAACGGTGTGAAACCCAGGTGATGATGTGCTGCGACAGGTGCAGGGAGGAGAGTCAGGTTCCTTGCTACATCAAGAAGGACAGCCCGGAGAATTTCAAGTGTAGCAAGCCTTGCACCAGAAAGATGAGTTGCACCTTGGCTCCCGGCAATTCCCGGCATACTGTACCCCCCAAAATGATCCAAAATTGCCATTTGAACTTGTCGTGAATATGATGATTGGCTGGTGGATTTGAGGCATACCGTACCAAGAGTTGGGTGTGGGTCAAAATCACGGCACCCTGGAACTGGGATGGCAATTTCCAAGGTACGGTAGAGAGGGAATGGCGCAGGAGAGTGAGAGAGAGGTAGAGAAACACATGGAGAGAGATGGAGACTGTGGACCTTACAGGTATATTATATATATTTAATATATATAATATATATATAATATATTATATATATATTATATTATATATATTATATTATACTATATATATTATATTATAATATTATACATAAATATACACAATCCCGGAAGTCCATGGCTCCAGGTCCTTAGACATGCTGAGCTGACATCTTTGATGATAGCTAGTTGGAACTTTCTAGGGCGCTTTAGTCTTTTGGAATTATATTGCAGGTCCGGACTTTTATTACCGGGAAAGCATGGGAAAGCACTTTGTTCAAATGGCGCCTCACTAAATGCAAGACTGAGGCTCTACAGCATGCAGTATGCATGTAAAACATCATTCCTAGATTTCAGATATATTTTCCCATTGCCACGTTTCCAAACATCTAATCTCTGAAGGTGAACCCTTAGATTTCCAGCCAGGGTCGTCGCAAGGCCACCACTCATGCAGCTTGCAGTGCTATGATGATTGCGACAAAGGGCTGGACGACTGCCAGCTGTGTCAGGCAGATCCTCGGAGTTTTTCATGGCGTGGTTGGTTTTCGCAACTGCCACTTGGGATTCCCCCGAAAAGAGGAGAAACCTGCGAATCGCCATATATATCGCCATGAAAATTCTGGGAATCGGAATCGATTTTTCGATTTCTCTTGGGACTCCTCTGAAAACACTTTAACAGTAAAGCAGCTTGAGTGAACCACATGAAGGAGATGCGTGATGAAGTAATCCATTCAGCATGTGCAGCCGAGGAAAGAGAGAAGGTGAAGGAACAGAAGCTGGAAGAAATCCAGAAGGCGAGCAGTTTCCACCTGCAAAAAATGCGCAAGAACTAACTTTAGCATACTTTAGCACTTTTTTGAAATGGTCGTTCAGGTGTTAGTGTTATGAAAGTATACTTAGAGCAAAAAGAATGCAAAAAGAGAGCTGGTTTCTGGAAAGTGGCAGTGGGATCAGTGGGGATGCAGGCGAGATGGTTTCAGCGTCCAGTTTCGATGCAGGCATTGGCGGAGATGGACGCCCCCGACTTCACAAGTTTTGACGAGATTCAGCTTGACGGTTCAAGGGCCTCTTGGGTTTAAATATGTCGATTTGTTCCTCAGCCGTGATTTTCCATCAAGAACGACACATCCAACCACTCGTGCTGTGGATAGTTCCAAGTTCCAAGCCCTATGGCCTATCTCATTTATTCTTATTTTCTGTCATGATTTTGATGGAAGAGCTGAGGAACACATGGAAGTCCAACAGCATTTGCAGGCTTATTTCCCAGAAGCCAACTGGAAAGTGACGCTCCAGCAGTGCCATCGGGTGAAGAACAACCCCTTGCACAAGAGGCCTGCCAAGCAGGGTTTTTGTTTTGAGTTTGTTTTTTGCGGTCTGCAGGTCCAATTTTGTCCAAACATAAAGACCTGAATGTCATGCTGTGTGTATCTTGAGACAAAAACAGACAAAGTATTGAAGTTCATGATGTAAAAATGATCAGATGAGCAGTTTCGTCTTGCACACATGTGCTTCGTGTTTGCGATGCCTGTGCGGAACTGAAGCTTCTCCTTCTTAGGACTTTGGTGCACAAAGCACAAAGTGCATCTTACATTCATTCAGCTGCCTCCGCGTCCTGCTCTGCATCACCGTCACCACCTGTCATCGAAGAATGCTGACTATGACAATCATGACCGAAATGATCAACACAATCACAATCACAATCACAATCACAACCACAAAGACAATGACAATGACAATGGCAATCACCATCATCACCATCATCATCATCACCATCATCACCATCATGATCATCATCATCATCATCATCATCATCATCACCATCACCATCATCATCATCATCACCATCATCATCATCATCATCATCATTTTCTTCTTTGTATTCATCAGCCTCAGCATCATCATCATCATCAGCAGCAGCATCATCACCATCATCACCATCATCATCATCATCATCATCATTATTCAAATGCATGTCTGAATTGACACGGCATCGGCGCCATTTGGCGTCCACTACCTCACAGGTTCTTACAACGGCACCGGTTCATCAACTGCCCCGCCGATTCGAAACTGCTGCTGGTAGAGATGGCTTCGGAGGAGATGGCTCAGTTGGCGGCCTTTGGAGGTTGCTTTGACGGCAGATTGTGCTGAAAAACATCAGCAAAACGTGAAGCATGGACAAAAATCATCAAAGACCAGCAGAAACCATGGAACACCATTGGACATCATTGAATAAGAAACAGCAAACACCAGCAAGTTTGAATAGATTTTTAATATCTTTTGAGAGGTAAAACGCACTGAAAAACATATAATTAGTTACTTAATGTTGCTTACCTATTATTACCGCCCAACAACGCGGCATGATCCAATACAAAATGGGATGTGAAGCAGCAGTCAATGAACTGGGGTTGATCAATGTGCCCCGTGCCTGTTTGTCTACTCAGGATTGGCAGAAGGCCTTGGCACCAGGAAGGGAAAAGGCAAAGGCAAAACGATGCTCAGCTTGCAACCAATTCTCATCCCAGAGGCAAATCTCAAGCCATAAGGCCTTAAGGAAGAGACGCTCATCATCATCTTCGAACTTGATTTGTTTGGAGAGCGGCTGGATGTAATGCAACCGTACTAAGACATACTCAAACCGTCCCACGTCATAACATGTTCGACGCTGCCTCGAAGCAGCTGGATTATCTGGATTGTGAATGTGGCACAATGTGAGGTTATTGCCTTTTTTTGACGCTCAGGATTCAAGCAAGGCACGCGGACTTTTTCCTGTCCAGCAGATTGGAGCGGCGCGATGTGGGTAAGAACGGCAAATGGATGCACCTGGCCTTGTGCCGTGTGCAGTGTGGTCGGGTGTACGACCTCGGCAAGCCGCACCACACACGGAAACTCAATGACAAGCTTTGTGATGGTTTTGACTCTGTCTACGATGATGAGAAATGCTGCTACCGGCTCAGTCAGGCCAACATTCAGCTGGCCTTGCCTCTCTTCACCATGGAGGTCTTCGTAAAGATTAGGACTTCCATGGCGGAGGTGCCTTTGTATTGGAGCCCTGATGTTGCTACACCCTTCGGCTTGGTCCAAGTGACGCAGGCCGAAGGTTCTGCCCTGAAAGAAGCCTTGAGGCCCGGAGGAAGTCTGGGAGGACGGGATCGCCGGGAAGATGGCGATTACAGGGGCTTCAAGCTGAAGGAGGCTTGGCGCTTGGAACATCCTGGCCTCTGGGGCAAGTATGCGGCAGAGAAGCAGAATATGGCCAGCCAGTTGCTGCACATCTCACGTGACTTGCCTTCTCCAAAGCTGCGGGCGGAGATGGTGCGAGCAACTGCGCAGCTGCCCGCAGAACTGGATGAGTCCTTGAATGAAGTGCAACTTGTCATAATCGGACGAAACGGTGGAGAGCCACCTTGTTATCCTTGTTGCATGCTTCTGCTTGGACATCCATATCTCCAGACTTTATCACATTTAGCAGATCTCAAAATGGTTACTGTGATTTGATGCTTTGTATTCTTGTTTCATTGTTTTTGAGTCGCTGTGAGGTACCTATCTCACGGCACAAAACCAGAGAGTTTGCTGAACATCTTGGCCGGTGGTCTCAACGAGCGATTCTCTGGAGGCCTGTTTGGAAATGGCACGTACCTGGCTGAGGACCGGCGGAGTTTCCCCACTAAGATTAGCATCATGCTAGTGAACTGAGTACCCAAGATGTTGGAAGATTCTTGCTAAAAGAAGTGTGTTGTGCGATGTTGTGCACATCGCCCTTTCGCAGGGATATTGTTTGCTGGGTTTGTACTGCGCGTGGCCTCCTCTCAAGTGATGTTTGACCGATTTTGAGAGTAGTGAAGAATAGTGAATGATTATGTACCTAGAACTGCCAAATAAGCCTCTGAAATGGTCGGTTCATTTTGAAAGTACCGGCTATTCGGCTATTACGTACGTTTTATCAAAACAACGGTTCCCCTGTAAAAATCCTTTTTTTTCTCCAATAAACCTTCATTTTGTGTGTGCACTTGCCTTGCCAAGCGTGTTAGGTCATATATTTAATTTCCTTCGGTAAGCCCGCCGGCCATAGAGAGGTGGCCCCAAGGGAGTTTGATGAGCACTCTAGGTGGAAGCCGGAGAGAGAAGCAGAAGAGAAAAGAAGGAGAAGAAGGAGAAGAAGAAGAAGGGAAGACAAAGACAGAGCCGTAAAAGGGAAGCGGCTTGTGTAGCAAGTGCTGGCTGTATCAACCTATTGATCGTATACTCGCGTGCATCCTGTGACTAGTACCTGTAGACGACTTAATGGTGTAGACAGTGTCATCAGCTACCGGCAAACCAGTTTAGTACTTGGCCAAGAAGGGAGGAAGGACTATAGGAGCAGGAGGAGGAGTAATTAGGAGGAATAAGAGTTGTAGGAAAGAGCGGGAGTAGGAGTAGGAGTAGTAGTAGTGGTGGTGGTGGTGGTAGTAGTGGTAGTAGTGGACTTGATTCAGACGAATCAAAAACGCGCAGCAAGAGAACAAAGGAACAAGGACCGGACAAGCCAAGAACAGAAACAAGAACAACGCTTTCCAATCAGACACGCCGGCAGGCCGGCGGATTGATTTGCTTGGTTTGCAGACACAGCCACTGACGATGAAATGAAGTGAAAATCAAAGATCAAGACAAGACTAACAAGTAACCAGCCCATGTCAGCTGATATCAATAAAAGGACAGGGTCAGGGCCCAGGGTTTGCGCAGAAGGCGGCTGCTATTGGCACTTGAAAACCAATGTGGATTCGAACTTTGGATCTTCGAGTGGGAAAATGCAATCGTTTATTGCCATTCAACCTTTTTTTTTTCCCGAAGCTAGGAGATGACTATTTGGACATCTGTTCAAAATGTGTTAATTTCTATGCCCCTGGGATGGTGAAAACATGGGGACAACCAGCATTTTGCGGTACTTATCCCGTATTTACCCCGTACTAAACCCGTATTTTCGAAGTTTGAATAAAACCCCGGCTTTCAAAAACCCGTACTTAACCCGTAAAAGAAACGTAATTAACCCATGGGAACCCGTAAAGAAATATTGGTCTTGGGGGTCTGGCCTGTAGGCTGCCATAATAGGGTTTTTAGGCCCACTGATGGTCTTTGCGCGGACAAATTTTATGAGAAAACTGGTCGCTTGCTCATCGTGAAATAAATTTTGCAAATACACAATTCAAGTTGTTATGTATGCTCCTGGTGTGCAAAAATTGTCATTGTTTGTCGGAACATTTTTGTCGAAGGAAAGTTGTAGGGCATGCATTTGAGAAATGTAGGAATAGTTTCCCAACAAAGTCTCTAGCCCGGCACGGCACAAGACACTGGCAACATGCTGATAACTACATTGTTGATTTTTTGATCATCAAAGGCAAAACTTTTTGGGAAAGTTAAGTGCACCAATGGAAAATTGGGAAATTCATGGAAATTCAAAAAAACCCAGGTTTTTGGATAAATCTCCGTTTTTTTCGGATGCACCTGCCTTTTTAGCGGTTTCGGTTTCCCTTGGTAGTGAATGTGTTTTTAACATGCATGATCAAGAGTCTCATTTTAAAAACTTGCTCTTTCCAATCAATCAAGGCTGATTTACTGTAAGTACTATGACATTGCATGTGAAGCTGCGATAGCACTCTAGTTTTTAGCTCTTCCCCCCAGCTTTTGCAGGATGTGGCGAAAAATGACCAATACTGCACTCGCGATGAGAAATACGGCAATTACAAGGAGGGAGACAGTCGATGACAACTCACCCACAGAGCGTTTCCAAAAAGGTGCCTCGCCATTGGCAAACAGTTTCATGATACTTGGACGTGACCATCTCAGCTCTCACTCATTCAGTCACACACTCACTCACTCACTCACTCACTCACTCTCTCTCTCTCTCTATGCTTGTGAGGACAAAAAACACCAATATAATATAGAGTGAGAAAGGGGGATGGACCAAAACCTGTTGAAGGAACCCGGTTACAAGGCATGAACATCCAGCATCCATGATATCAGCTGAATTTTGGCGTGTTCATTGTAGGGTGCAGATCACAACTAAGCGCCTGATTGCAGGACCTTCACCGTCACCTGTTCGATTTGCCCAAGGCCATTCTTTACCGTTGGACCGTTGTTGTCTTAATGGGATTGTGTGGCCAGATGCATCAAAATATTGTGATCAAGAGTGTGATATTAAAGATTCGTGATAAAGCGATAGCTAGATGCTAGGCTGGAAACTGTTGCAACCAACCATGTCTACTACTGGGCACCGAAAAGCTGCCGCAAGTTTTGGAACATCACCACCTCATGATTTTGTTAATCTCAGCTTTGGAGGGGTTGCTGTTCAAAAGTTGAACACACAATCCATTTGCAAGGCGAAGCATCCAGGAGACATTTTTTACGTGATCTTTTGCCGAGTCGCACTGGGCACCTTGTCGGCACTGCAGCGAAAAGTCGAATTTTGAAATTGCCTCATGAGTATAGAGAGGAGTTCTAAGGGGATTTTGAATGAAATAGAAAAGGCAAATTTGAGAATTTGAGAGTTCTGTGTTTGGGCAGGGTGTGTGCAGTCATTCGTGCAAAGCATTTCAAACATGCAGTGCTTCGCAGAGGTCACTTTGTGCGGACACTGGATGCCTCGATTGACATGGATGATGGTCATTTTGGCTTGAAGCTAAAGCGTCGGGCGGGTTGATTTGTGGAGAAACACTTTGGGGTCGTTAGTGACAGGGATTGTGTGGTGCTTGTCCGACTTTGTTTGGAAGGGTATTGGCACTGATGCCTTCCTGCCTTCAGAAAGCCCGAAACCGCCATGTAGAGTGGAAGCCTGAATTTGAGTGAGTAGTTGGATGTATAATGATGTATATGTTTGAATCATCATTATTCCTTTGGGAATTTCAACTAATAGAATCTGGGCCTTGTGCTCAAAAATCAGCTTGATTTTATAAGCCAACATGTCCTGCACCGGGTTGAAGGACACAACCTGATTTTCCCGGGACATGATGTAGAGGCAGAATTCCCACAGAGACATTGAATCTAGAAATTTGACAGAATAGTTTTGAATGACTTGCGAGACTCGGCGTTGCTTTGGTCATAACTGGCCACCACTTGCAACGAGGCGCTCAGCGAAGTGTTTGGTCGAAAGCGGAGCGTTTGCCTCAGAGAGCCACGAGGAATCTGCAGTAGATGCTCTCTGTAGGCGTACTGGCCAGTGCAACTTTCCTGCGTTGTACTTTCTAAAGCCCCGCAAATTCAACAGCTCCACCGGCTCCACCCTTGATCCCTTGGCAACATGCCAAGGCGGGAGCTGGCAACAATCAAAGGCACGCAAACTCTTCATCATTCTCTGCTTGCGGAGCTGGGAACTCAGTGGAAACCAAGGGGAGACATCATGGGGTCCAACAAGCATCCAATGCAGACATCCAAGGACTGGAGGGCGCATTCATCGCTTCCGCGAATTCATCATTTTCCATGGAGATCGCATCTACCCTGAATATGTGGTGGCGTACAGACGCGAATAGAATTTTAAAGATACTTTACTCCGCAAACCAGAGGACAAAAAGGATATATGATTAAATTATCCTAAAATAATATGCAGGATCATATTAATGTCATACCAACATACGAACGTCAAATGGAACAATATTAATACATGTGATATATATATATAATATATATATATATATCTATTTATAAGTCATTTTCCTAGCATTCAGGTGTTGTCTCATTACATTCAGGTGTTAAGTTCGGTTTGACTCAGCAGCAAAGCAACTGCATGCACTTTTTCCCTTGAATTTTGCAACACAGTCGTGCTCTGGATTTTGCATTCTACTGTTTGAAAGGCTGAGCAAAGTTGCACAATGTAAATGTAATTTTCAATCAAAGTGATGTTTTTTTTGGTTATTATATTGCATTGGTACTGTGTGTTTGCGCTACGATTCGAATACTTGGATGGTGTTGGCTTGTTTGCAATGGGTAGTGCCAGCCTCAAGCCACAAAACTTGCAAACAATGACGCTTATCACACAACACAAACCGATAGAAAGATCAAAATATAAAATTCAAGCTTGGCTGAACGGTTTTTACATGGAAAACCTGTATGGGCAGCGCATGACTTCAAAGCATGTTCATGCACGGCGGCGTCCCGGCGTCCCGGCACCCGTAATGATAAAACGCAAGACAATCTTGCACCACCCTTGGCGCAGCGAGCAGTACGGCGCAGTCGTATCAGTAAATCAAAATCAGACTTAGTAGCACATGATTCGGGCTCCTGGGGGGTCCGTTTGCTTCATGATGTTCTTGCTGCTGTTTTTCCGGTGAAGATCAAAAACCTTTGGATTGGCGGTTCTTCTGCCAGTCAAATTGCGGTTATTTCGTGAACCGATTTTGCTTTGAACAGTGTGTTTGTTTGGAAAGCGGCCAGTGTGTATCCCAAGATATGATTTTGCCAAAATATTGTTTTGCCACAATATCATTTTGCCAAAGTATGATTTTGCCAAAATATCATTTTGCCACAATATTGTTTTGCCACAATATCATTTTGGTATCATTTTGCCAAAGCATTGTTTTTTCCAAAATATGGTGATGCCAACCGTTTATCGCACATTTCCTGGGGCAGATGTCTTCATTGATTGATATATTGAAATTACTAGTATCCCTTTGCATCTCAGGATCATCCTTTGTGGGTTCCACCAAGTCACTTCTCAAGGACGATGGTTCCACCGGAACCATCACCCCCTGTAAGTGGGCTAAGCGTCAGCTTGAGTCAGTGGGTCTCCAAAAATACACCAAAAACTCAAGAAAGAGCTAGAAAAGGACGATGGTTCCAGTGCCCCAGGCTAAGATTGGTATTTGGAAAATGTTCGGGTAGCTAGTAGTAGCTATCATCACAGGGGACGACGGTCCCAATGGGACCATCACCCCTGGAGATTGTGCAAAATGTGGGGTTTGGGGACGACCCAGATTGTTATTTTGCGAACTTTTCGGCCTATCATTTTGCAAACAAATTCTGGCAAACGGATTTTTGGCAAAACTCAGCTTGATCATTGAGCATCACAATATTTTGGGAAATTTATATTTAAGCAAAACAATATTTTGGCAACATGATATTTTGGCAAAATGATATTGTGGCAAAACAAGACTTTGGAAAAAGGATATTTTGGCAAAATCATACTTTGGCAAAATAATATTGTGGCAAAACAATATTTTGGCAAAATCATATCTTGGGATACACACTGGCCGCTTTCCAAACAAACACACTGTTCAAAGCAAACAATTTTGCAAACTGGTTCACGACATAGCCGCAGTTTGAATGGCAGAAGAACCGCCAATCCAAAGGCTTTCGATCTTCACCGGAAAAACCACAGCAAGAACATCATGAAGCAAACGGACCCCCCAGGAGCCCGAATCATGTGCTACTAAGTCTGATTTTGATTTACTGATACGACTGCACCGTACTGCTCGCTGCGCCAAGGGTGGTGCAAGATTGTCTTGCGTTTTATCATTACGGGTGCCGGGACGCCGGGACGCCGCCGTGCATGAACATGCTTTGAAGTCATGCGCTGCCCATAAAGGTTTTCCATGTAAAAACCGTTCAGCCAAGCTTGAATTTGAGATGTTTTGGTCATGAAAACCATGTCAGTTGATCTTTCTATCGGTTTATGTTGCGTGATAAGCGTCATTGTTCGCAAGTGTTGTGGTTTGAGGCTGGCAGTACCACTGCCAAACAAACACAATTATCCCAATTCTCGCACGGACACACAGTACCAACCGGAAAAAAACACATCGGTGGCATCATTTGATTGATCGTTTTCATTTTACATAGTTCTCCTGTGTTTAACTTCAAACAGTAGGAGCGCAAAATCTAAAACATGATTGCGTGCAGTTGCCCTGCTGCAGACATAACACCTGAAAGCAATGAGACAACACCTGAATGCTAGGAAAGTGACTTTTATTTAAATTTATTTATTTATTTAGAACAAACGTAACAGTAAGACAAAGTTATCAGAATACCAAAGTAGTAAGGATAAGACTTGGGATATTCGGATTTGTGTAAAAACCTCCAGAACCTGAAGGGGATCACCTGCTTCCCCATAAGCGGCAGTATTTCAGCGAGCCGCAATAAAACCAAATCAGTTACTATGATATACTATGATTAGGTTCTTGGTGTAGTGCAGTGTTCAGAGCGGAACAAGTTTATGGGGCTTGGATGGGCGTGGAATTGTTTTTTCGTTGTATCTTTAGCGTGAATTGACCTTGAAACAATGTCTTCAAATTATAAACAACATAATCAACATATAATTACAATTACGGACCTTTGAAACCAATTTACCGATACCACCCTTCCGGTACCTAAAACATATATTTTCTATATATTTTATTTGCTGTCTTATTTAAATGGCTTACGCCTGACAGCCGGGCGCCGGCCAAGCAACGACTTTTGGCTTATGGTGTGGGAAGATTGGGCCGAGATTCTCCACGCAAACCCAGACAGGGCTATGTTGAACTGAGGCAGCCATAATGCGCAGTGCTTGCCTCTATCGAAGCAGTCTGGGCCTATGTTGAGAGCAGGTTGTGCCCGTGTTGGGCCAAGTCGGGCCCATGTTGAGCCATCTTGGGCCCATCTTGGGCTTATGTTGGGCCAAGTCGGGCTATATTGGCCCAGGTTGGACCTATGTTGGGCTATGTTGGGATATGTTGGGCTCATCTTGGGCCCATGTTGGGCCTATGTTGGGCCCATGTTGGCCTATGTTGGCCCTATGTGGCCCCATGTTGAGCCATCTTGGGAGCTATGTTGGGGCCATGTTTGGGCCATGTTTGGGCCATGTTTGGGCCATCTATGTTGAAACGATCTTAAGATGCCAATTTTTCCTTCCCGGGCAAAAACACCGTAAATATCCGTAAACTACAGGGCCTTCAGTCGGGGGAGAGTCGACACGGGGTGAACCGGGATGGGTCGGCGGCAGGGAAGCGAGCGTCTATAACCTTCGATTACCATCGAAGGCATCCGGCAAGGACACGGGCTGCGTGGCCGGTACCCGGACTCCTGCTGCTCCGGTTGTCATTGCGGCTGCGGTCGTTTCTGTCGCGAAAATGTTCCTCCTCTGTGTTCTGCACCGAATGGTTGTTCCTATGTGTAAATTTCGATGCGTTTTTTGACTCTGTGGTTGCAGATCGCAATGGAATGGCCGCATGATTGTTGTCATCTAGTCTTGCCGTTGCGCGTAGTTCTATTGTATTTTGTAAGTCAGTCTCTGCAGATCGCATGCTAGTGGCTGCGTCAAGGTTGCTTGGTGCCGTGGCTGGGTGCGTAATTCTTTTTTCTTTGCAACTGGATCTCGTAAATAGTATTAGCAATTTTCTTTTTATCCGTTCTTTTAAAAAGTGCTGCAAAATCGTTTTTTGTCACTGTGGCGTCGAGATCCGGTTTTGGAGCTGCAATTGCCGACGCTGTTATGTATAGTTCTATTGTGTTTTGCAACTCAATCTCTGCAAATCGCATTGTAGTTTTTGTGTCAAGGCTGCTTGGGGCCGCGACTGGGTGCGTAATACGATTGTCTTTTGCAGCTGGCGTAACCAATATTGGAGTGATTGTATCAAGGCTGCAATAGTGATTTGTCAGCAGATTTTCTCAAGTTTGGTGCTAGCAATTTTCTTTTTAAAAGTTTTTTTAAAAAGCGCTGAAAAAACGTCTTTTTGTCGCTGTGACGTCGAGATCCGGTTGTAGAGCTGTAATTACCGACGCCGTTGTACATAATTTTATTATATTTTATTATGTTTTATTGTGTTTTGTAACTCAATGTCTGCAGATCGCATGATAGTGGTTGCATCAAGGTTGCTTGGTGTCGCGACTGGGAGCGTAGTATTATTTTTTTTACAGCTGGATCTCGTAAATAATATTGGAGTGGCTGCATCAAAGTTACGACAATGATTTTTCATTAAATTTTCTTACTTTTGGCACTAGTATTTTTTAAAAAAAATCTTTAAAAAACGCTGAAAAAAACATTTTTTTGTCGTTATGATGTCGAGATCCGATTGTAGAGCTGTAATTACCGATGCCGTTGCGTGTAGTTCTATTATGTTTTATATTGTTTTATTGTGTTTTGTAGCAATTTTGCAGATCGTATGGTAGTGGTTGTGTCAAGGTAGTATTATTTTTTTGTAGCTGGATTTTGTAAATAATATTGGCATGGCTACATTAAAATTACAACAATGATTTTTCAGCAGATTTTCTCTTTTTTGGCGCTAGTATTTAAAAAATAAAAATAAAAACCACTGAAAAAATGTCTTTTTGTTGCTGGGACATCGAGATCCGGTTGTAGAGCTGTAATTACCGA
>CAMXCT020002580.1:113937-611437 GCA_947184155.2 Cladocopium goreaui
CGTATAATTATTATTATATATATAATTATATAAATAATTTATAAATATATATTTTTTATATATAAATAAAATTTAATAATTTATAATATATTTTTCCTATTAAATATTTAAAAAAAATTATTTTAATATTTCTCAATAATTTTTAATATTTTTTTTTTTTCAAAAAAAATAATTTTTCTTTATTCAAAATTAGATCGTATAATATTTTGGAATATCGTAATTCTAAATATATATAATATAACCGCATATAACCGCTCTAGATTTCAGGTTTTCTCTTATAAAAAAATGCAACGCCAGGAGAAAAATGTTCTTTTGACTAGCTGCTGCAATTCTTTCCCGTTAGATACCTAGGATAGAGGTTTCATATAAATGCAGATCGTGTATCTGGCATTTTGATTTATTCCGACTTGAGCTACAATCCGCCGCGCAGGCCACGCGAAATGCAGATATTTGATCCGCGGCTGATGGTCATGATCGTAATAAGACGCAAAATGGGTACAAATTTTCTTCCTGCTGATGTCGATGTATGAATTTTTATATTCATTTATATTTTAATTATGGAAAGATTTGGCACATAGTTTCAATAAAAGCTGTCGCTCCTCCTCCAAGAGCTTTCAGGTACCCATTGGCGGATGATGACCCAATGCTACACCATGAACTGCTTGGTGGTTTCAACCAGAGGATCATCATCCCATTTCTATTGAACATAGAAATATTTGAAACCACCATGTACATCAAGTTACCCTCTGGAAAACTAACATAACTATGGAAAATCACCATTTTCAATGGGAAATTCCACTATAAATGGTCATTTTCAATAGCTATGTTAAATTACCAGAGGGTACATCAAACGGTTGGTCCTGCAGATTTGGCTTGGCTGGTACTGCTTCGGGTTCAGCAGGCAACTTTGTCTTGCTGGATGGCAAATATCTGCACGAAAGGAGGTGCTCCTTCCATTGTGAGACCTCAATTCTTCGGCTACATGCCCTGTACAGGTGACCTTCACGGCTATGAAAAAACGCTATAGCTATTTAAAACACCAGTTGAATTGGGATGATGATAACCCACTGGAACTTGTACACCATTTTCAAACAAACCCACTTGATTCCTGAAGGATATATGATGTAAGTATGGAATCTTGACAGTGTCACCTGGAGAGGTTGAAGATCACAGCCATCTGCAGCAAATCAGTGCTGTAATTGCTGCAGCCATCATGAAACCAGCCATCTTAGGTCATGTCCGACATGTCCCAACGTTCGCATTGTTCAACCTTACAAACCCCAAATGGAGGTTTCCTAAAATAGGGGTACATACCCCAATTCATCCAAGTCATTAGACTAATTTAGACCATGACTTAGTCTTGAAACAACCATGGTGACTTTGGGACCCCACACTTTAAGCATCCCCCAAATCACCCACAAGATCACCAAGCACTGCCAAGAACACAACTTCAGCCAGGTTGCTCCACTGATCATCTTGGCCAGCACATGCATGAGCCGCTCAGCAGCTTCCAAAGGATCAATAGGAGGTAAATCACCTGGTGGACGCAATGGGTCAATCATTATGTATCATCCATACACATAAATAATCTATCATTACATCATCTACCATCAACCGTTGTATAATCCGCCATCATCTTGTCATCTATCAGCAATCCACCATAATCTTGTCATCTATCATCCATTGACTCCAACTGCCATTGTATCATCTAATATGGATATGGGTCAATTTATTGGGCGGTATCCCAATCATCAGGTGGTGCATACTAAACTTTACCGCAATCATCAGATGGTATTTGCCCCATACCCATATGGCAGTGTGTCAAAACCAATAGTACCCCTGTAGTTCACATCAAAATAGCTGGGATTTATGGATGTTCATCCCCTAAAAATGGTATTAATTACCATATGGGGATGGGTCAATACCTATTATATTACCATATTTTGGGGAATAACCATCTATTCACCAGCTATTTTAGAATACCTAGGGTACCAGGGTTTTGACCCATCCCCATCTTACATCATCTCATCCACCCATGCCCCGGGCAGGAACCTGGATCCGGATCACTTGAAAGCGCCGGCGCACCCACCTGCAACACATGGACGATGCCAATCCCTGGGGATGATGAGGCTAGTTAAATAGTATCCATAGGTGATACACTATAGTTGCATAGCGAATTAGTATGACCCCCTTAAACAAAAAAACGGCAGGCGTTTTGAACAATGCTCACATGAAAGCTACATGAACACAAACAACAGAAATACTGCGGAAATTTGCAGTAAGTTTTTTTTGTCTATGCCATAAATCCAGTGCTAAGATAATTCTGCTGGCCATATGGTAGCCACAAATAGAGAAGCAAAATATTTTGTGAGAGACTACCTGTCCTCGGCAGCCGACCAGAGCTCGATGAATCAACATGTCTTGGCTCTACGATTTTGGGTTCATAGTTACTCACGGACCAATCACTTCTCATAGAGATGATCTCTGACAATAGATGACACATGACGTAAGAAACAACATCCATGGTTGAACCTCCTTGGAAGCAACAGCTTGAAAAACGCATCCTTTTGTGCCTCACGACGATGTTTCCAGAGACGTAGGGAATTCAAACTTTGCTCCAAAAGGGCATGATGCTGGCGCTCGAACCTGCAGGCAAAGGTCTGATGACAACATATATAATATGACAGCGCACTTTCTGTGGCCGACAAACTGATCTTTGTGTTGGCTCAAAATAAGTTCAGTTGAAAACATTGGGATTGAAATCCTGTGAAATCCATTGAACTCCTACATTCATCTAAATGCCATGATATGACATGACGAAAGGATACGAAAATATCCCGAAAAGCTGCCAGGATTGCTCCGTCTGGTCAGCCGGGTCGGCCCGCCTCGCATGTAGAACCAGGCCCTCGGAACGGAAGTTCTCCACACGCGAGACCAGCTGCGCCAAAAGGCGTTCCTCACCGCAGCTGTACGATCTCTCCGGAAGCACAGGGGGTGTGGTCGTTTTCATAGCGGACATATGGAAAAATACATGGAAATATGAGTGAAATATGGGTGAATTACTCATTTTGAAGACATATGAAGACATCATATCCAACACACATTCCGGACACTCTTCTTTTTCGGCAGGTGCTCCAATCAAAAACATGCCATGGTGACCTCCAAACGGGCCGCTGCGTCCTGCGTTCCAGGATGCGCCGCCATGGCCTTGCCGACGGCTCCGGTGGAGGCGCTTGTCAGCAAGCTGATCTTGTCGGAGACCACTTGAATGGCCTCGGTAGCCACGGGTCCCAACATGCAACCCATGAAGATCAGCTGCGAATAAGAAATATGGAATAAATATGGATAAATATGGTGATTATCCACTTGCTAAGTGGGAATACCTGGGATTTACATTAAGCTTTACAGTTTCGGTTCACTTTAGTTACTCAACAAAGATGCACAAAGCAATTGAGGAGGAAAACGGCGGTCTATGTGTATCACAATTTTTAGAAGAGGAACACTTTGAGATTTGATTCTCGCTGTTTGAAATCTGGATACATCTGGTATGGTATAGGTCTTGTCAAGACATCGCAAACAAATTGAACATCTCACTGTGTAGCCACGAAGAAACATCTTCAGCCAAGAGGCTCGGGCCAAGGTGCTCGCTTCATTCACAAAGCTTTCGAAACTTTCCAGCAAACTATCCAAGGACCTGCATGCCTGGCGAGTGTCAGGCCGTTCACCCCATTTCACATCAGAATACATCAGAATACATCAGAATACATCAGAATACATCAGAATACATCAGAATACATCAGAATACATCAGAATACATCAGAATACAACAACAACAACAACAACAACCACAACAACCACAACAACCACAACAACCACAACAACAACCACAACAACCACAACAACCACAACAACCACAACAACCACAACAACCACAACAACCAACAACAACAACAACAACAACAGACCACACAGTCTACCTCTGCAGTTTAATACATCTGCAGGAGCAGGAACCTTGAGAGTTGATTCAACTGGTCTAACACGTCCGGGTTCCAACTACTAATTTCAAACATCCGTTCGATTTTTTGAGTAGGCCCTTCTAGATATATAGCCCTTAGATAGAGAAATAATCGATAGACATATTAGAAATAGATAGGATAGGATAAGGATGGATAAGGCCGATAAGGATAAGGATCCTTTAGGATTAGGATAGGGTAGATAGGTAGATAGGTAGATGGATAGATGGATGGATAGACCGATAGATTGTACACATACATTTGCTCCAGGGTAACTGTCGACACTGGATACCCAAACATTTATATAGTGTGTAGGTTGGCACACCCCTAAAAATCACCAGTATATCCGGAGGGCTCTGCCTCTGGGAATGCTAAGACATACGGTACCATAGTCACCCAGAAGACCACCGACCACCAACAGCTTGCATCTATCTATCTATCTATATATATATACGGTATAAAAATAACTATCCGTTCATTATATAAGTGGTTACTTATGATATTGGATGATATTGGTATATTGCCATCATAAATACATATATAATATATACATATTATTTGTATATATATATATTATGACCTATCATCATCTATCCATCCATCTACCGATTTCGTTGCGGAGCCAGCTTGAGCCTTGCGCACACCTTCCCTGGTGGAGCTTTCAATATCTTCGCCGAGCCGTCCGGGTCGTCCGCCCAAGGAGAACCTTGGGCCCGTTGGAAAATGCCAGCAGTTGGAGGGCACTGATCTCAGTATTCTCAATAGTTACTGTATGATATAACAAATCTCAGTCATGAATCATGATATAAAAACATCATGCGGATCTCGTACGATTTGAGTTTCTGAATTTCAACCCATTGCGCCGGTACTGGTTGAGGTTTGAGATGTCATCGGAAGAATTTCGAAATACGTTAGTTTATACATGTTTATATATATATATATGCGCGGCTGGAAGGCCCATTGCAGCTGTATGAGCATAGATGGATGGGTCAGTTTTCGGATCTGGGCAAGATTTTTTGAATTTCCCAGAGTCCAAGAGTTTTCCCCTCTAGGACCTAGGATATTCAAATTCGAACAATAACGGGGTGAATTTCATTTTGGAAGTAAGCAACCAAACTGGGCCTGGGGAGAATACACTAGCAACATGGGAATAGTAAGCAAACAAACGTGTTCACAAACAATTAGCTGCTGATGCTGGGTGGTGTTTGAACCATCAGTCATTCCCAAGAGAAATCAGCGTGTTCCCATGTGTGCAGTCTGCCAGGGTTGTAAAGCTGGTACCAGAGACCGTGCTAGTGATTTTGAAGGTAAGTATGATCACGGCACTCTTTATTTCGATGTCCCCTTCATTCTGAGAACTTATTTCGAGGCGTGTGTTATTGTAACTGTATTGTCATGATTTGTACGAGTAGGTATTTTCATATCTATCTTTATCCTTAACTCAGCTTCTATGTAGGGAGCTATGACATATTGCATGTGGCCTCCATGTTCTGATATTCCCTCCCTTGAAGCTGCGTTGCTGATGCCGCTTGGGAGGCTTGGGAGGCTTGGCTGTGGCTTTCTCTTTTTTGCGGCGAGAACGTCCTGCCTGGCCCATTGCCAATATCTCAGAGCCAGGACAGCCATGGCATGGGCAGCCATTTTTTAGGGATAAACTGATAAACATGCGCATTAGTGGGGTCAGTAGGAATTGATTTGAGATGGGATTACAACTATCACTATCAACTACCCATGAGTAGGTACTGTTGGTTTATTCCCAATACAACTGGGTTTTATGGTACTGTAGATCTATCCTCTATCTGCAGTTGAATCGGCTTAAAAATTACTTTACTTCCTGTGATCCCCACCATGACATTTATACACTTTCTTACTGGCAAATCTTCTGGCATTCTATCTGACATATCTTCTGACATTCTATCTGGCACTCTATCTGGCATATGTTCTGGCATATCTTCTGGCATTCTATCTGGCAAATCTTCTGACATTCTATCTGGCATATGTTCTGGCAAATCTTCTGACATTCTATCTGGCAAATGTTCTGGCATATCTTCTGGCATTCTATCTGGCAAATCTTCTGACATTCTATCTGGCATATCTTCTGGCATTCTATCTGACATATCTTCTGGCATTCTATCTGGCAAATCTTCTGGCATTCTATCTGGCATATCATCTGGCATATCTTCTGGCATATTATCTGGCATTCTATCTGGCATATTATCTGGCAAATCTTCTGGGATTCTATCTGGCATATTTTGTGGCATTCTATCTGACATTTTATCTGGCATTCTATTTGGCATACCTTGTGGCATTCTATCTGGCATTCTATCTGACACATCTTCTGGCATATCTTCTGGCATATCTAGTTTGCAAGTAATATATAACATACTTGTCTGACATTCTTTCTAACTTTCTTCTGCACATTCTTTGTCCCATATCTTCCTACATGAGGTCCGGCAGGGAACACTTGGCGTGGATACTCGCGGTTGAGGTCCGGCAGGGAACACTGGGCGTGGATGGTCGTGGTTGAGGTCCGGCAGGGAACACTGGGCGGGATGGTCGTGGTTGAGGTCCGGCAGGGAACACTGGGCGTGGATGGTCGTGGTTGAGGTCCGGCAGGGAACACTGGGCGGGGATGGTCGTGGTTGAGGTCCGGCAGGGAACACTGGGCGTGGATGGTCGTGGTTGAGGTCCGGCAGGGCACACTGGGCGTGGATGGTCGTGGTTGAGGTCCGGCAGGGAACACTGAGCATGGATGGTCGTGGTTGAGGTCCGACAGAGAACACTGTGGATCGCGGGTCGCAGTTGGACGAGGAGGACGAGGAGGACGACGAGGAGGACGACGAGGAGGAGGACGACGAGGAGGAGGAGGAGAGGAGGACGAGGCAGGAGGAGGCGGAGGAGGAGCAGGAGGAGGAGGCAACTGACATAAAATCTAACAACCCTCACCTGGCAGGTGGGGAACTAACTTATTATAACTGGGGGTTTCTCTTTGCCCAGGTGTCCCCGGGGTCCATCACTAGACGGCGTTCGCAACTAACTAGCCATATACCCGGAACATGATGGGAAATCATATGCAACAATATGATTTCGGTTTGTTCCAGAATGGATCCGGACATCGATTTTACAGCAATGTTTCATGATGAATGTGATCAATCGGCAGCTTTGGGGCACCATTTTGGGACATGAAAAAGGCCTCCAGAGTCCATCCATACAAATTCCAAATGGCAAAACACTCTGGGCTGAAGGCGAGTGGTAGATGCAGCCATATACAGCCTTTACATCCTTTCGGCAGGTTCTTGTGGGAAAATATTGCCCTTCAAGCCATATCAATTATATCAATAAATAACACTGATTGAATAGATAAAATTGATTGATTTTGTGAATTTCCAGTTTGAAAGCAAACAAAACGCCGCAATCCCTTACCTCTACTCATCGAACCCCAGGTTTAGCATTTTATGTGTTCATTTTCAGGGTCGTTTGCGATGAATTTGATCAGTGTCTGGGATTGCCCACCATATTTCACTGCTAATTTTCTATTCTTGATGACACACACACACATAACACTTAGATCCCACCTCGTGTCATTCCATCGCCTACTTCATGGGAGTTTCATCAATCCCCAAAGATGACTTACCAATGACGACATCTTTGCGTCAGCCTCCGCGGAGGATGACGCATCTTTGGCCTCCGCGACAGTCATGAAGAAAGAAATGACCTTTGGACATATAGGATTTGTGTATCATATGATTATCATGGGATGATAACCATGATCTATAGAACTAATCTCACTTTACCATTTTGCTTTGGATTATAGATGGAGGTTTCCCAAAATGGGGATACCCCAAATCATCCAAGTCATGGATGACCATGACTTAGTATTGAAACCCATTGCGACTTGGGGATCCCCCATGACTTAGGAAACCTGCATGACTGGGATTTTCCAGGATGAATCAGGATGATATGTTCCATCCTGAAATAGTTGTGGGATATTATGAGGGAAATATCTTAGATGCTTTTGTCCTACGTAATATTGCACATATATATATATATATTCAATTCAAATATGTCTATATAGTTACTGTATATTTACTAATGCAGGTACGATGTGATATTGATATGCTACAATATGGTATCAAATGATATCCTATTATGATTCCATATAACGTGATATGACATGACCGGTCAAGCCGGATGCAGGAGGGATTGGGAATCAATTCCATGCTGCCAGAGGTCAAAGAGTTGCTCCACTAGGCACAAGGACAACCAAAGACTTGATATGTGGCATGCGGACTATATACACAAATATGTATGAGTGTCATATAACATTGTATTTGCGTTTGATTCCCAAAAGATCCCAAAAGGGTAGCGTAGTATCCATGAAAGATCATGAAAGCCACCAGTCCGGCACCTCGGACTTCGGCATTCAGCCCATGGATCCCATGGTGATGAGACTGCGCAGCTTCAAACTTGCCACATCAGTGTGGTTGTTTAGTCAGGATTGAAGCGATTTGAGACAAATGACGGCCAAAACTTAACTAATGAGCTCATGGAAATGTCGTACCATTTCATAGCATTTCCATGTTGAAACGCTGGTATCCATATCCGTTTTATCTTTTTTCTGGTTGTCCATGGCATCCTTGCAAATGCTACCTTTTTGGGAACGATATTGCGGTTTGATGAGGTTTGTGAATGGTGTCAACATGTTCCCCTCATTTACTTATTCCCAATAGTTTATTGAAATACCGATAAGCCGCCGATAAGTCATTGGTTTTTGTCTATTTTTGGCTGTTGAATGCGGATTACTTCAACATGCCTATGAGTATTTATGCGTTGTCCAAACTTCATTGGCCCTCAAATCACTGGATGCTTGTGGCTCCATTGGTGCATTGGACCCTATTCTTGACCCAGAAAAACTATCACCCCGCCCCATGCCATGGCATCCTCACCATCTCAAATGTTTCATTTTGACGCGCGCCGGCCGCTATGATGCACGACTTTGGTGCACCACTTAGGACCTCATGGGGAGTTCGGAACAGCTGCAAGACGCGGTTAGCAGCGAATGATGGGGCAACATATGTAATAACGGTATCATCTGCCAAGATTGTAGTTCTGTTACGAAATTAAAAAATCATACAACATACATCAACATATGCAACTGGCATCCACTCATGCCAAATAGCAATCATCTGAGGTTCTTCCAATTATCTTGCCGAATGATCTTCTTTCTACGTTGGTGCTGTGTAAATCATATAAATCACGTTGTAATATGCACCTGAACATCTGCAACTTGATACACAGGGATCTATATCCTTTGGTCAGCTGTTCTTCTAACTTCCCATTCCGAAACCCCAAAAAACCAGAGAACTCCCTGATTTCGTTGGAAAATCACCATGAGCATCGTCGTCCCCATCCCATTGGGCCTCTCAAGATGACCTGAGAAAACCACTGCTGCAGCGATGCCAAGAACCAAAAGGAGCATCGGAAGGCTGCCATCTGCTCCCCTGGCGCCATCGGCGGATCCATGGTCTGAACATCCCCTGACTATTCTCGTGCTTCAGAATTGGTTGAAGGAAGAATCTGCAGGGCACCCCTTTTTTTCGTTGCAGCTAAGAATCCAGGTTCCCTATGGTTCCCTGTAAGATTTTCCAATCTTTTCCACCAACCGGTCCATTGACAGCATGATTTCGCGCCATTTCCATACTCAGCCAGGGCGACAAGTCTGGCCCGGGAGCTGGAGCTGGTGCTTCCTCCTGGAAGATCAGCGACCAATGGCTCTGAAACATTCTGAAACTGGAGGATTTGCCGATTAAAAAAACCATTTTATCGCAACTTGATATTAATAAAAAAAACATGTTGATCAACACATTTGATGTTCGGTAACCTCAGACAGAGTCACATACTTGACAGCACAAACCAGAAAGATAATGCCTTCCTAAGGCAAATTTGACTGGTGGTTTCAACCATCTAAGACTATTAGTCAGTTGAGATTATCATGCCAGAGAGGGTAAGCAAAACATATAATTATAATGATATATAGTATATATTTAATGATACATATAATGATACATATATAATGATACATATACCCATACATATATTATCTATAATACATATTTGAAACCACCAATCAGAACGATTGGTGGGCTTACCATTTCTATGCTTTCAAGTTTGCTTCCAATCAACCCTCCAAGAACTCATGGCCTGCACAACCTCTTGTCTTGCTGGCTGTGGGTCCTGATGCTGCTTTGGGCAACACTTGAAAACCTATAGAGTCTAGGTCAGTCTTTGCAATGCGAAGCACGGTACACAAACATCTCAAGCAAAGTGTAGTTTCATTTGCATTCATTTACTTGTTATGTTTGTGTTTGAACATCTTTGAAATGTTCAAAGTGTCCCAAGAACCAGTCTCAGTATCCACAATGTTTTGGAACCCTTCAATCGTTAATCGTTGTGGTTCCACAACCAGTCCTTTGCAACCGGCACTGGTGGAGGCGTCACCGGCGCAGCCACCTTTGGATACAGGGAGTCCCCACTGCATCATTTAAACGATGATATATGAGCTATATGAATCTATATGATAGAAGATCTGGCCTACATGCAGCATCATTCAGAGTTATCCAAATAGGTCAAACATGGCTGAGTATTGACTTGATCGTTGATGATCAGTTGATATTTGATTTCAAGAGATCCCATCTTCTAGGTGGCAGTGAAAACTTCCTGATATCGATCCTGATATCTGCGACCTCATTTTTTTCAGCCCTGGCTTCAAACAGAAATCATTAAACACCTGGCCCACAGCACCACATAAACGAATGACCTGGATTTGGTGAAGGAGCATCCAGAGGACTAAACCACATTCCTAGTTGATTGGTGGCTTGAAAAAAGGGATAGCACACAAATCCGCAGCAAATCCTGCAGCAAATCCGGGACAATGGGGTGTTGAATTCTCATGAATTCCCAACCACCAAATTCTCCATGTATGTCATTAAGAGTATAGTGTATGTGTTTGCATATATCATATATATATATATATCATATGTATATATATATATATCATATGTATGTATATATATATGTAATTATATACATATATATATATACACATGTATAATGTATATATATATAATATGATATTTAGCATGGACTTTCCAGCATTTCATCAAAAAAATCAACGGTTCATACAGACCATCTTCCTCGCGCCTTGGAGGCCCTTTGAATAGGCGGCCGTGGTGCTGCAACTTTCGGTGCCTGGAAGTTTCGAAGATGGGATGGTCATTGAATGGTGATTTTCATGGTGATTTAACGTGATTTAACCATATTTAACCAAGTTTTAACCATGATGAACCCATCAAAATGATGGTGATTTAGACATATTTAACCCATCACAATGAATTGGCGATTTAAACATATTCGAACATATTTAAACCACCTTTGATGGCAGAAGATGGGATGGCAATGGCTGGTGGCTACAAGAAAGAAATGGATGGCGTACTTTGCGTACACTTTTTTCGTCGGTTCCCAGTTGTCTACAGTAGCTGACGTCTGCGCTGCGTCTGCACATGTCCAAACCCTGGCTGATGTTAATCTCAAACACGCTAGCCATGGCTGAACAATATCTTAGCCTCCGTGCAATCATAATAAATCACAATTATGTAATTCGTGATCAAGCAAGATGGAACAAACTCATTCGCAAAAAAGGAAATCAACATATTATACATCAAAAATGCAAAGATTGCATGTAGGAATCCTGAAAATGTCTACGGCAGGATATAGTGGGGTTGCTTCTGAATCTATTGGGGATTATCATAATCCAGTAAAGGAAATGGAAGACCTTGGGGCCTTAAGAAAAGAAAAAAAATTGGGTCAGAGTCCTAGACTACTGATGCTTACTGCGGATTTTGGTCTTTCCACCCGGCAGCTGATAGTGAAGATTTGATAGGATTAGGAAACCTTTGCTTCGATAACGATTAGTGGCTGGGAGAAGGGTCTAAAGTATGTCGCCTCCGTGGTGGTTGCAGTGGTTCGAGGTAGGACCGGCACCGGCGCCGGTCTCGGCTGCCCTAAGACTTCCGCCAGCATCGCCTGGGTTTTTGGGGGGCTACCCATAAAACATGGGGTGCCAATATTGAAAGAATTAGATGGAAGGCCAACAATTACCAATGAACAGTATGTATTTTTTTGAATTTTGAAGGAAGGTATTGTGAAGGTCATTTTGAAAACTATCCATACTTTGTCAATGCGAAATAAAGTATATTATCAAAACCATTCAAAACCACCATCAGTGAGACTGGGAATTATCATCAACACACTCCTCGGGATATTGAGAGCAGCTGATCAATCAGGTGGCAGTGTGTCAAAACCTTGTGCCCCTTCTGTTCACATCAAAATAGCTGGTAAATGGATGTTCATCCCCCTAAAAATGGTATTAATAGGTATTGATCCATACCCAGGTATCTTCAAGAAGTGTGAATGCCTCATTAGAAAAGGGCAAAGACAGAGTCAGTCACGCGAGTCAGCCGCCCCAAACGTCCGAGTCAGGAACCCCCCCTCGGAAGCCGGGAGGAGGATCAAGGAACCCGGAGGAAAACAGAGAGTCAACAACAAAGACTCAGTCACCCCTGAAAGCTATCTATATCTATATCTATCTATCTATCCATCCATCCATCTATCTATCTATCTATCTATCTATCTAGGAACCCCATGGGAACATGGATAAACGGAACGTCAACAACAAAGAGTCCCTTAAGAAACCTTCACCCAACCCTAAAGAAACCCCAAAGCAACACTAAGTAAAGCCTAAACCAACCCTCACGCAAACCCTGACAGGACCAAACCTAAATAAACCATACACCATTTTTAAAACAAATCCTGACGAAACCCTTATTAACCCTAAACCAACCCCAAAGACACCCTAAACCAACCCGAAATATACCCTAAACCAACCCCTAAATATACCCTAAACGAAACCTAAACAAACTCTAAACTAACCCTAAATAAACCCTAAACCGACCTTGAATAAACCCTAAACCAACCCTAAGCCAACCCTTAGTAAATCTCACAGCGCTAAAACAGACCCTAAACCAACCACAAAACAAACCCTGACGAAACAATAGTTCAACCCTGAAACAAACCCTAAACCAAGCATCCATAAACCCCAAACCAAGACTACATCAACCCTAAAACAAACCCTACAGAAACCTTAAACCAACCCTCAAGCAAACCCTGACGAAACCCAAATTTCACCTTAAACCAAACCTAAAACCCTAAACCAAGCCTAAATAAACCCTTATCCAACCTTCGCACAAACCCTGATGAAACCCTAACTTGACCTTAACCAACCCTTAAAAACCCGAAACCAGGCCTAAATAAACCCCAAACCAACGCTAAGTAAATCCTAAATAGACCCTAAACCAAACCTTGACGAAATCCTACATTAGCCCTAAACCATCCCTAAGTGAAACCTAAATCAAGCCTGAATATACCCTAAACCAAGCCTAATAAACCCTAAACCAAGCCTAAATAAACCCTAACCCAACCCTAAATAAACCCTAAACCAACCTTAAAACAAATCCTGACGAAACGCATCATTACCCTAAACCAACCCTTTAAAAGGCCTAAAACAAGCCTAAATAAACCCCAAACCAACACTAAGTCAACCCTCAATATAACGAACCATGAGGAAACCCTGCAGAAACCTTAAACCAACCCTAAAACATCCTAAAACCAACCCTAAATAGACCCCAATACATCTTGAAACAACCCTGAACCAACCCTAAAGAAACTATATCACTTTGATGGCCCACGAGGCACGGGCGCAGGGCTTCCTGCTTTCAAGACAATCTTGATGAGCTTTGGAAGTGTCCCATAATTATTCCACTGGGATGCAATGAAGATTAAATCGAAAAAAACTGGTTCAAATTCAAAATGTTCAAACTATGGCTAAAGACATAGATTAGTGAAGATATGTACAGAACAGGGTAAGAATATGTATTAATGATGATATCCCCACTGTAAATTCCCTTCCCATTGATGGTCACCCGAAACAGCTCTGATTTGCGTCCAGTCACCTCTTGATCACAATCATCAGGCCCAGCTATAGCTCCACTTGCCATTTGTAGTTGAGAATTGTACTCCTGCAGGGGATGATATGGGATGATTGGGATGGGTTGGGAATCGTATAACATCGACTATTTTGGCGTATATAGTATATACCCCCTTGGTTTTCCAAGTCCAAAATGGTCTTAACATGTTCCCCGCAACCCCCTGGTTCGCACACACTCAAACAACACATCCAAACAATATGATATACTTATCACCAGGATCAATGAAAACACTGGCTATACGCAGTGATTTTGACTTTAAGTGTTCATGATTTAGGGTATTAATTTAGGGTTTAGGGTCTTAGGTTTTAGGGTTTTGGTGTTTGTTGTTTTGGAAAGTAAACAAGTTAAAACCCTGCGAAGGGATTTTAGCATGTCAAAGGATATGCGGGATTGGCCGCGGGCAAACCTAGGGGTTGCAGCGATGATGTTTTATATAACTTCACAATGTTTAAACTCATGTTGTATCAGTGCTCGTTCCTGACGCCAAATTTCTCTCTTGAGCTGGCCATCTCACATCCAATGCTGAGATAAAGATGTGAGTCCAACATAGGATTCCAGTTGGGGAAAAACATGGCAATTATCAACCATTGGATTTGCTGAAAATAGGCATATCCGAGACCAGCTTCATCTGTAGCTGACAACCTCTATGGATGTGCATCCCGTGAAGTGTATCGAGTTAGTCAGGAGGTAATAAGTTATACCCCAGTATCCAGTTATACATATATATAATATATGTATATTGAATATCCCTATAGTTCAGCTATATTATCGATTACTAACGTTCATTAACCACCTACAACTACAAAATGGGATATATCCCTAGAGTTCTATATGGGTTATAAACATCTGTTAACACAAAATGGGAGGCGCATCCAGTCCTGCAAATGGCACCAGAATACATTCGGCTGGACGCGAAAAGCGGTGAAACGGGCACAGCCACGCTCTCTCGCGCATCGGGCCTGACGGCACCGCAGGGCGAAATTGGGTTGTTCCTGATCACCTATTGAGAATGAGCATATTAACTAAACCTACCATAACAACTTTAAAGCAACCAAAAGCTTCCAAAAACAGCATCAATCACTCATTTTGCGAGGTTAATAAGTGTGAGCATTGAGCCCCATTTCTCCGAAAGAGGTGTCGACTGGGCAACGCACGGATATGTCTCGCCTGGCAGTCTGCGGGAGACCGCACCCTCGTTCGACCCTGGCCGAACATGTTCAGAGGCCTGGCAAGGGACAAGATCTGAGATCCAATCTGGATGATTTCAGAAAGCAGCCAATCTGGACGACACATGATTACACTGACTATATCTCACTATACTGTCAAATCAGAACAGAACCACTTGGTAAATACTTTTTGTTCCAATCAGATACGCAAATTTCATACAATATCTCCATCCATTACAATCACAACAGATATTTTTTGAATCAGAACAGAACCACTTCTTTGTTCCCAACAGAATCTGAGTAAATCTGAGTAAATCTCTTCAGACATTCCACGACTCCACGACTCACCAAGGCACTCATATTTGGCATCCTTCAGGAAGCATGGGCTGATGTGCTCAGGGATGAAGCTACTGGTGACCACCTCAGAACTCCATGTCTAGGGACCCATTTGGGTTGACACCACCTGCTTTTTTCATCGCGAAACCACCAGCAAAATGTCACACATCGATACAAATCAATACACACCCCAATTTCTTATTGCATATATCATATATATATATATATTATATCATTTGATTATATTTGCATGCTCTACTAATTTCTACCATGTAATTTCTATGGTGTATGTAAATATGCTATTCTGTTATTCAATGAACAGGGACGCTGGCCAGTGGTCTTACTGTGATCCCCGCTTCTGGCGGATCGATCCAGTCTTCCGGCTCGTTCACCTCGGATTTTATCTTCAGAGATTCACCCTTCTGAACTCAGGTCTTTGGATGAGTTCCTAATTCCTAAGTACGAACATATACACATAAACATACATAAATTATAAACCATGATTACAACGTGTGTGCATATGTTTGCTATAGTTTGACAAGATGTATGAGACCTTGATATTGGATAGGCTGTTGGACAGGAGGAATTTAAATTAGGCACAAGTCACTCCGTGGTGCGCCTCATATCGAGAGGTTCGATGCCAGATATCCTCTTTCAGAGAGCCTGGAAGAGATAGGGAACTCAGTGAACGATTCTGCGCCTGAGACATTTGAATGTAGGCTCACCCTAAAACTCATGTTTGAACTTCATTTCATTGTCAACATAACAATTTCATGCCATGGCATCCCCTATTTTTGGGGCAAACCCATGGTTTCTTTGTGCTGCAAAAAATACGACTGGGCCCCATGGGACCCAACATGGGACGCTGGACCTTGAGTTGGAGCTCTGCCAGGACTTGGGGCAGCTCGCCTTATGCGATCTTGATTTCAAGTAATATTATTGTATGGATCTAGCTGGGTTGAAAACCCGAAAAGCAGGTGCAGAAAAGAACACAGGAAATTAAAACCACCCAACTTGATAAGTCCATGAGTCAACATGAAACAAACCTGGATTGAATCATGCTCATCGAGTGTCCGCACCACTGCCCCCTGCACCAAAACAGCAGCATCAGCACCTGAGACAATGCTGTAGCCCGAAGAGGAATTGTATCAGCTGATATTTGCTTCCTTGTGCTGTTCTTGGCAGCACTCAGTTTCAGGCAAACCATAGAAATAAGCAGCATTTCAGAATAGCCTGGCTTAACTTTCACTCGGTATGCTTCGGTTATGACGTCATGTCGGATAGTCCCTCCCGTCCATCAAAGACGTGTCAGCTCCACAAGAATGCCCTTGTTCAAACGACCTCATACTGACGTCAGAAAAGAATGAAAGATTGTGCAAGTGATTCCATTCTCAAAGCCTCGTAGCATGTACTACATGTACAAGTACCAATGATGTGTATATAATGTGTATATATATACAGTATACACATAATACTGTATGTATATAATTATACATACAAATAAATACAAATATACTATTAAATGTGACTTGAAGAGATCGCACATCACTTGAGCAAACGCAGACAAACCACTGCTCATCATCATCATCATCATCATCATCATGATGACTGAAACTATATACTCTACATCTTCATATATCGGCATTGCTTGTTCAGAGCCCCCCCCGCCTCTGGGCCATGACCGACACAGCAGCGGCAGTTCAGGGCAAGTCCGACACAACGGGATCAATGTCAAGCAGATGGCTGCCAGGAACGATGGGATGCCTCGCAGCCAGCAAGGAAAAACACTTTGAAGATCTTGCGATTGGTGTAGACAAAACATGACCAAATCCGAGAAGTGAGGTGGACATGAGCTTCTTTCAAAAAATGTAAGATGTCTGTAGAATCACATTGCAACACATTGCAGTGCTTTCGACCACCGCCACTGACACTCAGGCATGGTCCAGAACGCAAGACCACTATCAGGCCAATGACAAAGGTCCAAAGGCTGATCAAGGACACCTCGGAAGGACATTCTTGTGACTCACTTGGGGTGTTTCCAAGGATACCGTAGCCCCAAAATTGCAATTTTAACGGGGAAGATACAGGAACATGCTTGTTAAGCAATGGAAAAAATTGGGATAGCCTGTTGTCAGACAAATCCATTTGTCATAGTATGTGTGAAAGAACCCTTGGTTGCTCAGAACTTGTTCTGTTTGCAACCTTTTTGTGGACGTACCATGTCTGCACACCAGGGACCTGGCATTTACAACTCATGGGTGCTTGTAAGCTGTGGGAAAATTGGGTTGCGCATCACCGTTGCATTAACTAACTATCCCGTCCGATAGCCAAACATGGCACTGGAAAACATCCTTTTGAGTCGGAAAATAATCTGTACCATCTGGTTATTTAACATAGCCATGGAAAATGGCCCATTTATAGATGGTTTACCTATTAAAAATGGTGATTTTCCATGGCTATGTTAAATAACCAAATGGTATGTAAAATTATATGAATGGATGAACATGTTGGATTTTCCATTGCCAGGGTATATCAGTATATCCCCCACTTTTTGTCGTTTAAGTCGGATCCCCAAAATGTTGCTGGGTGAATCCTGACTCTTGCTGCTTAGACAATGTTGGTATCCCAACCTCAACATGTTGGTGATTTTATGTTATTTTGTTTGTTGATTCAATCCCTTGCGGGTTCAATCCCGCAGTCAGTGCCGGCCATGAGAGCCACGAGCCTCATAGGGTCGGATGCCCAAGAGCCTCAAGGGCTCGTCCCGCTGGGCTGAGAGCTTGAAATTTCCAAGGGACACCTGTCAGCTGCGGTGGGGGATAAGCCAATTATATATGTAATGTATCTTACATCATCTCATCTTATCTTATCTTATATCAAATTATATTATATTACATCATATTAGCTTATCTTGTATTATATTATGTTACAATATGTTAAATTTTATTACATTGTATCCTATCAAGTTATATAATATTAAATTAACTTGTATTATATTAGAGTATATTGTATTAATGTTTGTTATATTGTATTATTATTAAATTATATGGTGTTATATTATTAAATAATTAAAAACATATATAATATTCAATTAAATAAAAATATATCATTACTATATTAAATTAGATAAAATTATATTATATTATTAAATATTAATATATTATATGGTATTATATTATATTATATCATAGTATATTATATTATATCATAATATATTATATTATATTATATTTAGATAAATAAATATATATATATATTATTATATTTAGATAAAAATACATATATATATGTGCGGGATATCTCCACTGAATGGGGCTTTACTATAGGTGTATTAAACCCCTTGCTAAGTGGAATGATCCTCCGAGTACTGAAATTGCATGAAATTGATATGTTTACTTATCATTTTTCTAATCATTATATATGGTCCCGTCCTCCGTCTCTCCACCCCCCCCCCATGGGTTGGGTCCCCAGGTAGTAGCCCCAATTCCCTTCTATTTGCAAGCTATTGGCAGCATTTCTGAGGTCCAGCTTCGTATTTGCTAGGTCTTTGCAGCATTTCTGACTACCAGCCTCGCATTTACTAGGTACATGCTACCTTTTAGGCGACCTACGTAGCACACATACTCCTTCAAAGTACCTACGTGCTACCTATAGTCATACATATATGTGCTATGTATCTACTGTATCTACTTCCTGTTTACTACCTGTGTACTCTGACAACACTACCTCTGTTGAACATATACCGTACCTACCATACATGTCAATGATGCCATGCATACCATACCTATCATATCTATCATACATACCATACATACCATACATATGAAATGTAATTACCACACCTACCATACATACAATAGCATACATACAATAGCAAGCATACATGCCATACATACCATACCTACCTTAGATAGGACATATTCCATACCCATCATAGTAACCATACATACCATACAGACCATACATACTGTCATATCAAACATACCATATCCAACAGACTTACATACCATACCTACCATCCATACAATACCAACCACTCATGCCATACATACCATACCTACCATACATACCAAACATACCATACTTTCCAAACATGCCATACCAGACCGACCATACACACCATACATACCCACCATACCATACCACACCCCCACCACACCACAGGGGGGGGAGGGGGACAGTGCCACACCCCCACCACACCACAGGGGGGGGAGGGGGAAGATCTCATATGGGACCAGTATATGGGACCCATCCACCACACCACAGGGGGGGGAGGGGGACAGTGCCACACCCCCACCACACCACAGGGGGGGGAGGGGGAAGATCTCATATGGGACCAGTATATGGGACCCATCCACCACACCACAGGGGGGGAGGGGGACAGTGCCACACCCCCACCACACCACAGGGGGGGAGGGGGAAGATCTCATATGGGGCCAGTATATGGGACGCATCCCATGGGGGGGAGGGGGGGGTGGCAGGGCCTGGTGCATATATATATATATATTTGTTTTATCTATTTGATGAGAATCTAGAATGTGAAGGTTACGGGAATCGGACTCATCATAAAATATTTTTGTGGTGACTTTGAAATATAGAGCTTGTCACAGGTTATAGATTCAAACGTCTGGACGCGAGAAAATATGAGGAAATGCCTTCTCATAAATGATTAAATGGATATATCATGCGCAGGCTTGCAGTTTGATCAAGCGTCACCGCCCCTGGGCCCCACCTCGTTCCGACCAATGGACAGCGGTACGGGGTCGGTGCCGTCAGCCAACTCAACTTGCCAAACCCACCAGGGGACTTGACAATTCAGCCTCAGAACGGTCAGAACGCACCAGGAAAGTCTTGGAAGGCACCAGGATCCAACATGATTTCAATATCACAGCAGAGCTTTCACTTGGACGCCAACCTGAGTTGGCGAACCCTAAACCCTAAACCCTAAACTTTTAGGCCTGGCGGCACTTTGGCGCCAACACAGGTTGCTATCAGCCTATGTGTTCCTTTTCCAGCCTTTAAATTATGCCAGAAATTAAGCTCCAAAATGGAGGCTTTCAAATTGGTGGAATTCGGGGGCTCCATTTGAGTCTGGGGAAGCTGCCTCATCTCCAGTCCCGGCAATGAGACAATTCCTTGCCAGATGTTTTTAATCTCTGGATATTTTAACATCATTTAACATCATTTAACATCATTTAAAATCATTTAACATCATTGAGAATCATTTAACATCATTTAACATCATTTAACATCGTTTAACATCGTTTAACATCGTTTAACATCGTTTAACATCGTTTAACATCGTTTAACATCGTTTAACATCGATTAACATCGTTTAACATCGTTTAACATCGTTTAACATCGTTTAACATCGTTTAACATCGTTTAACATCGTTTAACATCGTTTAACATCGTTTAACATCGTTTAACATCATTTAACATCATTTAACATCATTTAACATCATTTAACATCATTTAACATCATTTAACATCATTTAACATCATTTAACATCATTTAACAGCATTTAACATCATTTAACATCATTTAACAGCATTTAACATCATTTAACATCATTTAACATCATTTAACATCATTTAACATCATTTAACATCATTTAACATCATTTAACATCATTTAACACCATTTAACATCATTTAACATCATTTAACATCATTTAACATCATTAAACATCATTAAACATCATTAAACATCATTAAACATCATTTAACATCATTTAACATCATTTAACATCATTTAACATCATTTAACATCATTTAACAGCATTTAACATCATTTACAGTAACACCATTCTGGACTTGCACTATGACAATATTTAATTTGAAACTAACTACGTATACGTTGATCTTTTCTCCCAACTGGCAACCACCTTGTTTCTTCGGAGAAAAGGACATCAACACCACTGTTGCAAGGAGCCCCCTCCCAGAAATCACAAAAGGATGTGATCTTTACCAGTTGCCAACGGATTTTCTATTAGAGGTTCGAGCTTCATGAGACAATTATCCTCCAAACTCCAAGCTTGATACATTCTTTAAACATCTTCGGATAGGTGAGAACCTTTGCTTCCTACCTGCAGTGTGCATGAACGTAGCACTTTCACACGTAGATACATGACATGGACCGTGAAATTACATGTCAAAGTTACGTCATAAGCATTGCAACGATGACCGAACCTTATCTGTTTGTTTGACAAAAAATCCCTCAAACATCCTCAAACAATGAACAACAAAATCTGGGATTCTTGCCCATCATGGTATTTTTTCCAACCCTTGGGTTCTGCCACGCCCGAAATTAACCCAGCCAGTCGACTTATTCTCTACCTCCTCAGGCTCCACGGACCAGGTTGAACCAGCGGCATCTTTGATTCGTGGCATCACCGCTGGGTGCAGCGAAACAACTCACGGAGGTTTTGCTTGCTGCGTCCAAAAAATCTGAGGGACTCTTGAGTCATTGTCAGATGCTACAGCGACACTACCAAGCCCTGCAATGTCAGCATCTTTGTATGATGAAAAAATGTTGCTTTCAAGTGTCAGACATTTCCTAGCTACTTAGTCCGTGAAGGATGTGTCGAGGCACACCAATCAAAACTGATGCAACCATGCATGGTTGTGCTCTTCAATCTGTTCAATCTTTGCTGCCATGATCATGAAGCACTCTAAAAGCTGCCGCAATGGGCGTCCCTGTGAGATCATAATGGATATCGGATTCCCGGGATGTAAACCATGTACATATCTAACGGAAACCGGCATTGCCATCAATTTTTGAAATCATCGGTTCTGCAACAACCACAATACCACAGTGCCACAGTGAGCATCACCGGAACACTCCAAAATGATGCAAACATTTGACACCAAACTAGTGAACTGGTGGTTTCATTCTCCCACTGCACTGACATGACAGGCACAATGGATGGATTTCGCTGCGTTTGAAGATCTCAATCCTGCAAAATCTCAGCAACTGAACAAAAAATCACACCGTCTATGCTGGGATTGTAATTCAGCCACCATTTTCGGTATTTCATTTTGACATCAGTAGTGGCTACAAGCTGTCGAGCTGCTGTGCTTGCGACCTTTTCGAGCCATGTCGCATCATTTCTCCAGCTGATCTGAGCTGTTTTGACTCCCCAAGCCCGAAAGCTTGGAGTGGAAGGAGCCATAACCTTCGCAGGAAAAAATCCTTTGGGACAGGCTTTGAAACCAGCTACTTAGTTTTGCTTAGAACATCTTCGAACTTTGGATGCAGTAGATTCTTCATATATTCTTCATATATTCTTTGTTGACTCACAGTGAATGAAAACGAATGCAATGCTAAACGCAGCGCCAAACGAAGTCACAACTGTTTTGCCATGTCGCGTAGCGAAAGTGGCTAAAGATCTGGGGTAAAACATTGGGCCGTTACGGCCACGGCAAAATATGTGTTGAGGCCAACGTCATGCCACATCCATGTCAACCATGCTCGTTCACATCCGTCCTAATCTTTTCTTGGTCATGGATGGTGGCGACATTGTCACAACTGTGGAACATCGAAATGAGGACAGGAACGGTCATACCAATCAGCGCATGCTGGTTGAGTTCCTTGCTGTACAAAACGCTCTTCTCAAGTCGATGCCACACCACTTCGTCATGATCCAGGCTGAATCTTCCAAAAGTGGTTCTGTACGGAACGACTGCTGCGCTAAATCTTGGCTCTGGGGTCCTAAAGCTCTTTGCATTAAAGGCCAATTCTATTCTTAAAGTGCCAACCCTTCCTCAGAGACATCAAATGTGAAAGCATCGGGTCGTCACCGCTCACTCGCTCACCAGGCAGCACAGCGCATGCTATCTGCTTCATAGGTTTGCTCGAACGGGCTTTCGTCACCTGCTTCACAAACTCAGGGTTGAAAGTGATCGCCCAGGAACCATTGCCCATGATGCGACGCATGTGGGTCAAGTCCATGTCTTTGGTACCTCCATCGATCCACATGTTGTCTGTCGCTGTCCACTTCAAACATGTTTGGGGTTTGCGCAGCACCGATCTCATCCATGCAATGGAAAACGCCATGGATTTCATGGAGCCATAGGACGGCGTGTCGGAGTTGCCCTTGTCATGAACATCCTTCGCGTCCACAACTGCAGTCATCTGAATGCTGTAGAGGCTAGGGTCAACATTCCGTCCATCCATCTTGAAACCTCTGATGGTCGCAAGAAAACCTCGGCACAATTGGCCGACATCCATGCTCTCCTCCGCCGCCAAAGTTTCAGCGCCATAAGTCGAACGGCACACTCTGGGGATCCTGTGAGATCGAGCATCAATGATGTTGAAAGAGCCCTGCTTGCCTGACAAAAGGTTCTGGTCGGCAAGGAGGATGAAGTAGCAAGCCTGAGAATAGACCTTCTCAGTCACCGCACCTTCGTTGCTGCCGTTGAGCTTCACATTTCCAAGCGCAGCGTCTGAAACTGCAACAATTCCAGCAGATCTGTAATCCACAGGCTTGAAGATCAGCTCAAAGTGCGGATCACGCTTGAACTCACGTACCAAAGCATTGGCACGCATCAAAGTCTTGATGGTCGGAGGTGACTCTCCTTGAAGAGTTGATACACCAAAGCACATGTCAAACCTGATCTGAGCCACCAACCATTGCAAGCTGCCAAGCACACCACGAAGCTGTCGAGCTTCATGTTGATCCAAAAGAGCATCAGGATCACTTTTGCGATGTCGGGGAATGACAATCTCCTGAAGGTTTTGGTGGTACTCCCTCATTGACAAGCGGATGGTGCCATCGGTGTGACGCCGTATGCGTTTCCCACACCAGGTGAAGTCGTTTCGGTCCAAACTGCCGAAACCCAGCTCATCGCCAATGGCCATCAGGGATTTCTCAGCCTCTGCACTTCCAGTGAAAAGCAAATCATCCACGTGAGCCACAACGATCCCTTCCAAAACGCAAGAGCCATTTGGCAATGTCTTCCATCTGCACCACATTGCTGCATCAACCAAAGATCGAACCCAGCCGTGCTCGGCCATAGATCTGCTCAACCTCAACCACCACTCACGCGGTGCATCTGCCAAGCCAAAGATGCCCTTGAGAACTCGACACAACTGCCCAGCTTTCAACGGAATGTCAGGAGTTGTGGCAGCATTGGTGTTCTTGAGGTAAAGTTCACGATCCATGTATGGATCACCTTTCAAAAATGCAGCTTTAACATCAGCAGAAATGATATTCCAAGCTGTGTGAAATGCAGCAACGCAGAAAAGAAAATGCTGGCTGAGTCGTGATCCAGTTGGCGCATCTCGGCGAAGAATGCCCTCCAAATTGGAGCGATCACGAAAGCCAGGGACCACCAAACGTGAACTCGCCTTGACAGGTAGTGGATGGCTCTCAGTTCTCAGTCCATCATGTTTATCTGTCAGGACGAATCGCGGCTGCAAAATTCTATCAAGCTCTCCACGCTTGGCCAAGTCCTTGTAGACCTTGGCGGACTCTTCCATTGACAGCACTTGCACTGCCTTGTTGTCGACATAGGCTTGCCATCCTTGCACTGCAGCTTCAGACCAGAGCTTCTTCTGTGTTGGTGTCATCTTTGACCATTGGTATTCTTTTCTGGCTGTCTGAACTGCTGCCACATCATGAGAACCGTTAGGCAAGGATTGGCCCAACTGCCGTTGAAGTTCCCAGTCACGCTCGCAAAGCATAGCCCAGCGACCATCCCAAGTGCCATGATCAGTCTCCATGACATCAAGTGGTTCACGTCGATCCATTTCGACCAGGGCTTGCAGCTGAAGGAGAGGATGTGCTGACTGGTTCTCGGTCACATTACAAAGTTGCTCCCATGTCATGGTCATTGCTTCAAAGGCTGGGGCAGAGTCCAACGATGCTGGATGAGTAAATGGAGTCTCGCGATCATCTTGAGCTAATGATTCAACTCCTTGCTCAGCGGGTCGCTTCTGTCCTCTATCATCAGCTTCGCCATCGGCATCAAAACTTCTTGCTCTTGCCAAGGTCGACTGAAATCCAGGTCGATTCATCATCTGGGATGCCTGTGTGATCAATTCGGGAACAGGAGTTCCAGGGGCAGCTGTTCCAGCGGGTTCAGCTTGAGGCATTGAGAGCAAGGAGTCACGTCTTGATGGAAGTCCAATGGATGCCGGGGGAGAGGCTTGTGCTGCAGGCTGCATGGCTGCTGCAATTTCACGGGTGGAAAGTCTAACACCCGGGACCGCAAGTCCAGGTCCAGAGGGCAAAAATCCAGGGCCCGAATCAAGTCCAGATTGAGCAGCAGCCTCTTCATCAGATGCATTGTCATGAGGAACGGCCACATCAGCACCAAGAGCAGCGGGGTCTACAATCCGATCATTCCTGGCTGCCTTGATGACCTCATCAATGGCGGCTTCCCAAGCACCTACAGCGACACTTTCAAGGGATGAAGCCTTTCGAACGTGTTCGACCGGGCATTTGGTGACCTGACCACGGTAGGAGATGAAGATGTTGGAGGCATGGCCATCTTGGGGACCTTCACGTGCGATCATAAGTCCAGGACCATGCCAACGTTTCAAGGACAGTCTTCTCCTCGTGGTGCCCGGCGGAACGTCCTTCTTGGAGTTGTACTTTTGAGCCCTCCAAAAGAAGACTGTATCACCGGCTTCAGGGACTTCAGTCGCTGTTGTGCTTCTTGACCGGGCAAGTGCGGCCTTTCGGAAGCCTCTTGAGTAATGCAGTCGCACCATTGCAAGACGAGCTGTCTCGCGCATTGCCGTTTGTTTGGCCATTGAAGGAGATGCAGCAATCAGTGAATGTTCAGCAAGGCGCCTGCCAAAGTCGTTGAGGACATCACCAGGTACGGCAGGAACTTTCCCAGTAACAAGTTGAATTGGGGCCACACCGGCTTCATTGATGTCATCATTGTAGGCCATAGTTGCCTCGCTGACTGCCGCTTGCATCTCTTCAAAGGTGCTGATTGACTGAGAGTGGACAATGGCGCCCACCAGTCCTTTGAGTGTTCCACCAGAACGCTCGGCGACTCCATTCTGCCAAGGAGCGCCCACGCCGATGTGGTGCAAGTAAATGGACTGGCTATCACACCAGTCAGAGAAAGCACTGCTGATGAACTCTCTCCCTTGATCTGCAATGATCGTTGATGGTCTTCCAAGCAAGGGCATCCAACGCTCCTGGAGGAACTTGATGACTGATGCCGTGCTCTTGTCTTCAAGAACTTGAGCTGCTTGAAATCGCGAGACATTGTCAGTGCAGTGCGCCACCACATAGGAACGACGAAGAGCATCTTCTATGATCAGCAAATCAATGTGGAGCTGTTGCCCAACTTCACGAGGTGGAGGAAGTGAAGCTGGAGCACGAGATTTCGGTTGCCGTCGTTCTTGGCAGATGGAGCATTTGATCATCTTAGCGGCCACTACCGCTTCAGGTGGAGCTCCACAGACAACAAGTGCCCGGGCTAAGCGAAGTGGATGCCTGTGCCCGGTGTTCACGTGAAGGCGGAACACCGCATTCTTGATGCCAGGCGGAATCATCAAAGACTTGTCAGCCTCCGTCGCCTTCATTGAGTCATCAGACTCTTCTTCTCCAAGCCTTCCATCGTCCACATCGCTCTCTTCCATCAGGACCTCGTGCTCCGCCACGTTGGTCTCATGAGCGTCCTTGGGGTTCAGCATGTAGGTGGATTCAAAGTCAAACTGATCCATGAAGGCTTGAATCAAGGCATCAGAAAACTGTGGTGTATAGTGACCTGCCGCAGAGGTTATCTTCGATCCTCCAAGAACTGGTGAATGAACATGGCCACCCACACACCTGTGATCCATGAGGTTGGACACAACTGCTTGCATTGACGTCAAAAGTCTGGTGCCTTTGCGATGCAAATTGCCATCAGGACCCTTCAATCCAAAACGACACATGTCCACCACAACTTCCAAGGTTGCAGGGTCTTGTCGTAGTAGGTCAAGTTCAGGCACCTTCCATCCAAGTGAAGGCACAGGGTTTTCCACTAGGAAATGACGGCCGCATCGCAACTGAAGCAAGGCAACTTCCACCGCGAACCGAATCAAGATGACTCCTTCTGCTCGCTTCTCAGAGAGGTCATGAGCAGGATTCAATCGCTGAAGGGGCGACCATGGTCCGCAGGAGAATGCAAGCACAACCACATAGGGCTTCTTCTTCTTAATCAAGTCCAAAGCCTTCTTCCGGTGAGATTCCAGGCGAAAGTCAAAACCTGTATTCAAAGTCAAAGTCTCACCAGGAATCAGGCCACGTCGTTGAGCAGCTCGGGCAACAGGGTCAGTATCAGAGAAGACTTCTTGAACAAATGGATTGGGCAGCTGCAACTCAACTGCCAAAGCCTCCTGCATGAAGCCTGACATCTCAGCCTCCCAAGTCAGGTTGAACACTTCATTGACCTCACGTGCACCAGCAGAAATCAAAAGCTGATCACGTCTATGTCGATCCCAAGCCTGAGACACCATCTGCTGCACCGCAGGCTTGATTTTGGTCAAGGGCTGAATGTCACCATCGCTCACTTCGGCGGGATCAGGTCGATTGAACGACCACTCATCTCGTCGTCCGACTTCTCTGGAAGATCCGCTCCTGCGGTGTGTGGTTGTAGAACTGCTGCGTTGCCCTGAGTGTTGATCACGTGCTGCAGCACTGGAAGCAGCATCGCCTGGAATCGTTGCTCCTGCTGGGACAGAAGGTCTTGAACTCGTTGGTCGACCTGGTCCAGAGTCACTGAGGTAGTTGACGGTGAGGACTTCGTGGACTCGGCCGGAGCGGGTGAGGCTCGCTTCGGCATTGGTGGCGTCATGAACTCCGAAGGTGCTGTTGGAGTTTCCTTCGAAGAACTGGCCTTTGAGTCGTACTTCATCTTGTTCTTGAGGACGTCCACCATAGGTCGAACCTTCTTCTGAAGAACTGGCACAGTATCGCGAGGATCCACTTCCACTTGAAGCAACGCTGCAAGCTTGATGATGTCGGCTCGCAAGCTCGGAAGTCCACCACGGGGGCCAATCAACGCACGAGCCGCGTCTTCTCGTTGACCTCTGGCCGCGATCTTCTGTGCTTGGATCTTCGCTTCTGCCAATGCCTGAGCTTTCAAGTTGTCCTTCTGACCCTTGTTGGCTCGCAGGGCCAAGAAACCAGAAAGAAGAGAATCTTCCAGGAAAGCCATCTTCCAACCGCACCTGTCTCTGAACCTGCTCATCTCGATCAGATTCGCTGCAGTGAATGCTCCAGCTTGGACAGCGGCTTGATGATGGCCCGAAATCAAAGTGCGATGGCCCACCATAGACTGAGCTTGAAGTACCCATTGATCCGTAGATGAAATTGATGGATATGGAAAAGGCAAGTAGCGCAAGTAAGAACGAGCGCACAGCCAAAGAACGAGTCCTCGGAAATGCCATTGTTGTCGGTCCCAAAGGCGCAGCACGAAGCGACGCCACTTCTGCAACATCGAGTCTCTTGGCTGAGTCTCCATCAATTTGAGAGAGATCTTGAGGTCCACCTGGTAGTAGGAGAAGTTGAGGAGGTTGATCACCAATCACAAGTGAGGGCATGGTGCTATGAGCCAGGCCACCAGCATCAACGCAATGTGCTTCATGTTCCACAGGGACAGATGCAAGACGACCAGCTATCAAACTACTTTCTGTCAACATGTGATCATGATTCAAAACTGGATGTCCACCTGACCCTTCATGAAGTTTACGTTTCAACCAATCTTGTGGATTCAACTGAAGCTCAATGATACCATCTAAACCAACTTTTCGCCATCGCCCACTAGCAAGCCTGGGCCATTGCCGTGGTTGGAGAGGCAAAATGAAGTGCCCCGCTTGCATCTGGTCCAACCTTTGCCGAGGAGTGCCAAGAAATGAACATTCCAGAGTGCGGTCTGCGAAACTCAAAATGCCACCGACCGCATCCAAAAAATCTCGGCCAAGAAGACAGCCCAAGGAATTGATGGGAACCAGAGAAATCCAAATCAAAATAATCTGCTCACCAATCACTGCAGGAATTCTCCAACGTTTAGATGATGGTGCCATGCCGCCATTACCAAATCTAAAGTTCTCAACTTCATCAACTGACATCACAAGGTCTTGAACATGTTGAGGTGCTTCTGAATGCAACTTGCTCATGTATGATTCCATCCAAACTGGGCCCGCACAAGTCCTGTTGCATGCAGAGTCGAGGGCCCCAACTTCCAGCTTGTCGTTTGCCATCGCCTGAGAAGCATTGGAAATCAAAGTAGAATGTGAGGCCGTTGTCAAACTCGCACTCAGAGCTGCATCCAACGACATCGAAGAAACATGCATGACCATGGATGCTTCATGAGGAATCGTGGTTGGGGTAGTGCTCAACTGTGATGATTCAAAAGTGACAGTTGGGGCTTGATCAACTGCAGAAACATTCAGCGCTTCAGCCAACTTCACCTGCTTGGGCCGCATTTTTCCAACAGCACCACCCTTTGGTCGCGCCAGACCGGCGCCAGGTTGAGAACATTCTTTGTCTCCGGCCCAATGGCCATGTTGGCCGCAATCGAAACAAGGGTGGCGGCCAGAACTCTTTCGAGCGCTGGGCTGGCCGCCACCTTTGGATCCACTCCCAATCCTTCCATATCCACGATCTTTTCGAATTTCTGCTAACTTGGATCGAGCCTCCTTCATGGTGACTAGGGCTTCAGCGGTCTGTTCAAAACCTGTTTCAAGACTGTCCAAGGTCTCTTTGTCCAACCCAAGCTGCTCTGCTTCTTGAAGCTCTGTTGCAAATGCTTCAGCTTCCGTCTGAAGGATCTCCGTCAAGGATTCACCACCCCCAGCGTCTCCATCATCGCCATCTGCGGCACCACACTCTTCATCAGGGATCAGTTCGGGTTCATCCTCAGGCACTTCAGTCAGGTACACCTTCCTTGTCGGCAAGGACGGAGCTGAAGATGCAGCCCGCCGAGACGCAACTGAAGAGCTCCCCGAAAAATTCGAACTTCTCCCGAACCCCGAAAAAGTAGAGGAAGAAGATGATGAGGACGGAGCGGTTGAACCTTGAAACATTCGACGGATGCTCAACTTCGGTTTATCCCGGTCCAACTTGCGAAACAAGGGATCTGCAGTTTGCAAGTCCTTGAAAAGCCTCAGCGACTCAGCTTCAATCACCTCGTACTCTTCACGACCCTGCAAGCTGGTCTCAAGAAGTTGTTTCCTCAAGGGGTCAAGGCCCATCTTCTCCTTCAAGAACCATCCAAGCTCTGTGGGAGGGATGACAACTCCCTCAGATTGCAGGTCTGCCACCAAGGTGCGGAATCGAGTGCAGTATTCCGACATTCTTTCACCAGCTTTACGCTTCAGCTCAGTGTAGAACTGCGACCTGAGCTCTCCGCGTTTATCCAGCACAGTCTGACCATTGATACCTTCCAAAGCAGACAAAAGTTTGTTGAGGCCAAACAAATAATCTGCTGGAGTGTCCAAGAGTTGCTCGCCAGTGTCGGGGTCAGTCACATAGGATGCTGGCTTATGTGCTAAATCATCTGGATCAAATTCTTCACCTCTCTGCCTTACTATTCCAGATTGTCTCAGCAGCCAACGTGCAGCAAGGTTATATTTTGCAGTTCCAGCCAGATCCAAACTCGAAACCCACCACTTCATCTCACGGCGAAATGCTCGCCACGTCATTGGGCTCCCGTCCCAAACTGGGACATTGCTCCAAGCTCCATGTCCAGTCTCCTTCTCGTCAGTCATGATGTGCCTTAAGCAGAGCCACAACTGAGCTATCGAATTCCTTCCAATCCAGGCGCAGCCACGAATCGAAAACCTTGCAAGAATTAGGACACAAGGAAGCAAGCGCAAAAAGGTCTCACGAATCTGCCAAGCTCCGGTGCCACTGTTGACTCACAGTGAATGAAAACGAATGCAATGCTAAACGCAGCGCCAAACGAAGTCACAACTGTTTTGCCATGTTGCGTAGCGAAAGTGGCTAAAGATCTGGGGTAAAACATTGGGCCGTTACGGCCACGGCAAAATATGTGTTGAGGCCAACGTCATGCCACATCCATGTCAACCATGCTCGTTCACATTCTTCATGTATTCTTCATACAATGGGTTCTTTTCATTTCTTTTCACCATCAAATCCAAAAATCTCCATCATCCCAGCAGGGATGATTGGAGTCTATTTGATTCTATTTGACTATTTGCTCAGTAGGGTTTAATAAATAGAAAGGACTATGAACTTGAGACACTATTGAATTATTGGGAATAAGTTAAATAGATTACAGGTGTCGAAATTAACACCCGCATGCTTCCCTTTGCACTCCAAATTCTTGGGTCATAGCATTCTATGATCCTAACAACCAATAAAATGATCATCATGGTGGCAATCGGCACCCCCTTGATGCTTTTTCGTGTTGGCTCCGCCTTGTGTTGCTGGTCTGGAGCCTTCAGGCTTCAAACCTCGGCGCCAAAATCTATCACGTTGATTCATAGTGTCATCATTGTTTCCTTTCTGGTTGGTGCTTTCAAGCCATATCAAACATCTTGTTCATTCACGCTTGTCATCCCAGGTGGGGATACAATGGTCTCAACGTTCAGGCAATGCTCCACTTGAAATTCCATACGCGAATCAATTCCATAGAAGTCTTGACATCTAAGGTCATCAGCATTGAGTTTGATGTTGGGGATACATTAAGCTTCAAACCTTTGAAGCTGAGTGCTTTATAGTGGTTTCAAGTACTACGAGTTTCCAGATTTTAACGGACCAAACTCATATCATCATTTCATCCATTCTGACATGCTACACCCAATAATAAACCACCCCCAATCTGACCACAAATGGATGGTATAACATAGGATAATCATGTATAATTATAATAAATCCCCAACTGGAAGTGGCTTTGAATGGCTTTGATGTTTTCGGGATCGCTACCTCATTGGTTGCCACATGTCCGACCTGTCCTGCAAGAATCGTTGGACCCCCAACTCATGATCCGCACGCGACCATCGGTGCCGCCCAAGGCCTTGAAACGCGGATACGAGTTCTGTGGACCATGTTCTTCAGTGGAAAAAAAACGGAACTTTAAACCAGTGGGCCTTCGTTTTTTCTCACCCAAACATAGAGAAAATCATGCGAATCAACTGGCAAACCATCCGACTTTTGGTGTTTTGTTCCCAAAAATAGGGCATCCATTTGTAAAAATGAATCATGCCATCCTCACCTGAGCCAACTGAGCCAACTGAGCCAACGGCGAGCAGCCCAGTTTGTGTTGAGGCAAAGTCTGCGGATAAGCAGGTGTAGTCCACCTGGTTCCAACATGTTCTGCCAATGGATGAAATATGATGAAATCTCTGAAGCTCTGCATATCTTTGAATAAGATCATGATTCATCCTTCGGCAATTTTGCAGATTTCTAATTTGAAACACCCAATGACACCACCAAGGCACACAATGATTGACCCGGTAGAATCATTGCTGTAGGATGACATCATGTATCATCATGTAAACCAATGCATCGGTGAACCTTCATCCTCTGCTTTCCACATGTTGAAGATGGTATGGGTACCCTCTGGTAAACTAACATAGCTATTGAAAATGGCGATTTATCGTTGATTTACACATTAATTTAATGATGATTTTCCAGCTCGTCGTGTTAAATGACCAGAGGGTAAATCGCAATTCATCCATTGATTATCCATGAATTATCCATGATTTTCCATAATTATCCATGATTATCCATGAATTATCCATGAATTATCCATGATTTTCATTGATTTTCCATCAATTTTCAATGAATAATCCATTGATTCTGCTGCAACCAGAGCCACCACGGTGCCCAAACACTTCGATGGAGCGGTGGCTGCCGGTCCTGGAAATCTCAAAGTTTTCCAAACAAATGGTTCCCTAAGCGACCAGTGGTGGAATCTAACCCCAAAAAAGGGGGAATTTTACACATCTATATGATGAATACCATGATGTAATGATATGTAATGATATGTAATGTTTGGTTGATTGCGATTTCAGCAAATCCGGCCGGTGATAGATCCCCAAATTGAATCAAATTGATGGCTTGAAAAAGCCTATCTTTTTTTTGCCCCATACTGTAACCCCTCACACAACAATCATCACTGTGCTAACCGTAGCACTCATTTCAGCCAAAGGTTGATCATGACCACATCGGCAAATTTGGGTCAACCATATCCGTGGCCAGAAAAGCTACCCTCTGGTTATGTCAAAATAGCTATTGAAAATGGCCATTGAAATAGTGGATTTTCCCATTAAAAATGGTGATTTTCAATAGCTATGTTAAATTACCAGAGGGTAGATGTTGAATACTCAGACATGGCCACAGAACATCACCCATCTAGTTCGATGATGTTCCTTCAACATGCCCATTTAGTTCACTTCGGGATTTACCAGCTAGCCATGTTTGATGACGGTGGGTAGTGATGGAGTAGTTGAGTATCCAGATCCTCCACAACAACGATGACTCCCTGTGCCAAGGTCCTCCATATTGAAGAATTTTGGCTTCGCCGCCATCCTCCTTGCTTGCAAAAGATCCGCCTTCCAGCATGGGTGGAAAAATCTGGTCCATGGGTGGTCATCTGGTCCCTGGTCCCTTTTTGGCAAATATGTGGGCCATGCCAATGGTATGAATGGTGTAAGATCAATTAAGATCATCCACAATGGGAATCCAAAAGTCGGTATATCAATTCCCATAGATATCAAGGGATTGATGACCTTCACCCAATATGGGTATATCCTCCGATTGTTTTTTTTGCGTTCAACGGGTATCACAACCTGCTCAGTTGGACAACTCTCGATTCTCAGATAATGTTCATAGCCTTTGTTGTACCACAGCCCATCAACGACTGCAGAACTCCGCCTGCTGCAATCAGTGAATTATGTGGATCCTTTGAGAACCTCGCCGTGTACAAGAAGCAGGCGGGCTCCTGAGAGGCTATAGAAATGGAGGTTTCCTAATGGGGGTATCCCCAATCATCTAAGTCATTAAAAAAAGTCCATTCTTTAGTATTGAAACAACCATGGTGACTTGAGGATCCCCCATTTTAAAACAACCCCCCAAAATAATGGCACACAGAATTATTTCCAACGTCTTCCACAATTCCACAGTCTCAAAAATCTCAGCATGTATCATGTCTCGACATGATTCCGTTTTATGGTCTGTCCTGGGGCCCCGAAGAGCGCCAGGGTATCACCTGTTTTTTTCGCAGCAATCTGACGACATGAGGTGCAACGACTTCTACTCCAAACAACTCAGAAATCCTAACATCCGACATTTGGTTTCTCTGAAAATCAGGTACCCTGAAATCCCACGCTTCAAACTTCAAACCCTAATTGTGAAAATCTACAGGCAAGGAATAGGGTACCACCATTTTGGCGGCCAACGAACTCGATGAAAAGCGAAACGCTGCGCCTTGATTCGCTGCTCCTGTGCCAGGTCCCAAAGCTCCAAAGGGTTCTGGCGCGTTCTTCGGTACAAAACAACTTGCAATGTTTCTACCACTCTTAACCAGAAGTATTTGTCAATTTTTATTGTATGTATGTATGGATGTATGGATGTGTATACATTTGTGTGTCTGTCTATATCAAAGTATGCAAGTATGCCTGTATGTCTGTGTCTGTGTCTGTCTATGTCTAAGTCTATCTCTACGTCTATGTCTATGTCTATGTCTACGTGTATGTGTATGTGTATATGTGTATGCATGTATGTATATATTGATGGGTATGTTACTGTATATATATACATTTTGATATTGTAATATATTGATAGCATTATGTTGATATGATATACTATACCCTCTGGTAAACTAACATAACTATGGAAAATCACCATTTTTAATAGGAAAATCCACTGGCCATTTTCAATAGCCATGTTAAATTACCAAAGGGGATACAAAAACAACAGAAGCATGTAGGGGACGTCATTGACCACCCCCAGCTGATGGGAAACGAGAAATGGAGTGCTTCAACAGCTCACTCCCTCGTGTGTCTCCTACAAAGTATCTGTTCTCTGGGGCTTCCTTAACCACATCGTTTCAGATACGATGTGAAAGGATGAATCCAAAAGGGAAATCCAAAGATATCCAAAGATGTTTCCTGAAATGGGGGTTACCCCTAAATCATCCATGTTTCTTTGGAATTTTCAATGAAATAAACTAACCCCATCTTGGGGCCCCAAAAATTGAAATCACACGCCTGGTCTCGATAGCTGCCGGTCAACAAATGCCGGCCGTCTCCGGAGACGTCCTGGAAGCATTTCGTTATTTTCCACCCCAAAAAAGCGGGGTATCAATCATGTCCGCCATCTTAGATAGGATTGCACAGTAATACTCGTCTATCTTATACCCAAAGATAGTAACATATAGTTACATAAATATATATATATATATATATTTATATATACATATATACGTATATCTATAAATACATATATATATATATATATATATTCACCACCCAATAATAATATATATATATAATAATAATATCTTTTGTAGCAGCCTTTTATTATATACCAACCTTTAAAAAGGTATGTTTCTGGCTTAAGCCAGCTGCCGAGGTGCAAGAGAATCGCCGCAAATGTGGGGTCCCAGGATGGCTTTCACTGCATGACCTGCAGCTTTCAACAGGAACATCTGACAACATGGTGATTTAACATGACTTGACAATTAGAAATACAATGAAACTTGGATTTACTGGGAGATTCATGGAGAGATAAAACGTCCCAGGAAACAGCAAAAACTCTCCGTTGGGAGAGGAAGTGGCCGAACAAAGAAAAACTGCATGGGGAGATCTTAGGGGATATATATATATATATAAGATATATGCCGAAAAACATGACATTTGGCTTTGTCTGAACATGGGTTTCCGGTTCTATCCTCCCTAAATGGCAAGATATGGCAAGGTAGATGAGTAAACATGACAATCCATTGGGTTTTGTTCCTCATTTTCAGACAAGCCCATGTCCCCTTGAAGGAGAGATACAAATACATGAAGCCAACAATCAGATTTACAACCCATCATGACATAAGCTATCTTCGGGGTTCTTGAGATGGTGGATCCCCAAGTCACCATCGGTGTCAATGCTAAACTGGTCTAATGACTTGGATGATTCGGGGGTACCCCCAGCCATTAGGAAACTTGGGGTGTTGTGAAAAGAATTCAATGCGACCATACCTCATTCTCGACCAACTCCACTATCAACATGATAGTTCAAATTCACAGTGATCCCAACAGAAGCAAAATCTCAGCCGCTGGCCAGCACGCAAGTCCCAGTATTGAACCTGTCAATGGAGTTCCAAAAATCTACACCATGTTCATGTGAGCAGGAAGCATGACAAAAGGCTGCATTCAAGCTTTGTTGCTTGCAGCCGTGCAAGAAATCAAACCATTGGCGTCCGAGATGGTCCACTTTTGCAAAGTTGAGTGGTAACCATCCAGTTTACCATCCACAACAAAAATTATTTAAACAAAGTTTAGTAACCATCCATTTTTTCACATTTTTTCACCAGTTAACCAATGTTAACCACCAGGAAAGTTTACCACCAGGTGGTTAACCACCATGGTGAACCATCCACCAGGAACCAGGTGAAAAACAACCAGGAGTCCCCACGGAGTTGTCCCAACCACCGCTGATCAGAGCCCAAGGCCTGGCACAGCGGTGAGAATTCTTAGATGTCTACTGCCTACTGGGATTTAAACAATTGATCTATGTTGATTTGTTCGTAAAATGACACAAAACTTTATTTTTTTCTTGCTTTTTTTTATTTTGACATTAAACCATATGATATTCACATATTCTATGTAATTCTTTGCTCGTGTGTTGATTTCTGAGACTCTTTTGGAACCCTTCGGATGAATTATGGGCAAGCGTTTGATTTGTTTTGCCAAAAGCATCACTTTCTTGAGGAAACCAAATCTTGCCCCTGGCCCCTGTGGAAATTCTATCTCCGTGGCTCCATTTTGTAAAGCTTCCACTACAATCCTACAATGGCTCCATAATCGGGTGACACAAACTTAAAACAACAAAAACTATCCAAAAGCTCAAGTTGAGCCAAGGTGACTGAAACCCCAATGAGAACCGTTCGTGCCCCATGACTGTGAGACACCGCCCTTCTGAAGATGTGACGCATCTGCTGGTAAAAACCGCACAGCTTGGACGCCTTGGATTGGTGCAGGGTTTCTTCCAGCTGTCCAACAACAAACGAGCTATGACAGCTATGACAAAGGAAGTTCTACAAACGCCAACGGCTTCAATTTGAACCCAATCTGCCACACATATCCACGGATTTGTCATGCTTTGTCCGCAAATAGAGAATAGCCCAAAATGCGCTTTCAATGGCAGAAGTGATGATACCATGAGATCATTATGAGGCGCCCTATTTTCTGCTGGCCAAACCCATATCGCGGATAGCCTGTTTGCAGCAGAGCGACGGTTTGAATGTCCTGCTGTGGTCTCGTAGTTTCCACCCTGCAGTTGGGTCAACTTGGCTACCCGCAGCCATTGGAGAGTCGGATAGCCTTTGGGTGCCAGAAAGGCACCCAACCTCTGTATCCTCAGCATTCTACACCTACACCACCACTTGAGGCAAGCTTAAGCATGCGTGGTTGGGTTTTGATACAAACAACTCTCCAAATTGTGGCATACTTTCCCATATCATTCAATTTTGGTCATATCATTATATAATATATACCATTTTGTTTTCCAAGGTTTCTCCCATGATTTTGGGATTCCTCAGGTGGAAGGTGACTTCGCCCCTCACATCCGAACAGCCGTCGCCTCTAGGCGCACCGTCTGCTTCTTGGTCTCCTGACATCACTGGGAAACCGATGCTGGATGACAAACCATGGGAGTACCAACATATATCAACCAGCAATCATGAGGGATATCAACCATCAACAACGCGCTATGAAAATCTATGAAACATTTTGAAACATGCAAGTTTTGAAATATGTTGAAACCAACTCAGGGCGCTGTGATACAGTATGTGGAGTACCGGAAATTGATGATTGGGCGGAATGGGATTTTTGCCTGAATGTTTCAAACGTTCAATCTGATGTAGCATTCGTCTCCAGAGTAGCATGTCCAAAGGCTCTCCGTGATATGCCAAACTCCGACCTCGTCGATCACGAAAATTGCCTATTGCGGGCAATGAGAAGCCAAACAAATAACAGAAAGTATCTGTTCAAGTAAAATTATACGTTGTACGTCCATGGCCCATGGTTTCATGTGAGCTGATTGGGCGGCCACACACTGGTTTTAGAGGATGTTTCAATGGTTCCCAGTTTCCCATTCCTAGCTGTTGTTTCACATCTTCTTGGGGGTTTCAACCTTTTGGATGGTGGATTTTTTGCATATCCCTGGCTAAGATGGGATAGGTGAATATCACCACAGCAGCTAAATGGATCTAAATGGTTGCTGATCGGAACCAGAAATTGTATCATGATATCTTGACACATCCCTATAATGTCCAGGGAACCCCAACTTCTTTTGTTCCAAATCTATTGGTTTTCCTTCTGACCCTTTTCAATCTTTTCATGTCAGGAGTAATTAGTTGGGACCTGGTGCTGGTTTCCGACCTTCAAGCCGCCAGTGGCCAGCAACCCACCATCATGGTTGTAGTCTACCTCAGCACACAGGGACCCAACCACCTCAAGTTTCTTCCACTGGGCGTTGGTCGGTTCACATGGGTGAAAAACCCGAGATCCCGGCACAGAACAACTGTTCATGTTCAGATCCTGCACCGAATTCCTGGACCAAGTGGCCAGTGCACATGGCCAGCCACTACTGAAGCAGCACATGGATTTGTCTCAAAATTACAACCCAACAACCTACGGTTTATCAAAATTTCTCCATGAACATGGCAATTCTGGGTCAACTGCTGGCCTCCAAGCATTTGCCGCTGGTTACATGCCACTGTCGCACTTTTCCATCCTGAAAAGGGTCCAAATTTGTTTCCGGTCCATCAGGGTAGGCTGTTCAACGCAGATTTAGAAGTTTTCATCAAATCTTCACCTGACATTGCTGAATTCTCATACCCCATTTTGAAATATCTAACCCTACCCATGTGGGGTTATTGGGATTGTACCCACCCAGGCCCACCAGTTTTCGTTCATTTTGCATGAACTCGTGGTTTTTACAACATCACTGGTGCTCATGGATGTTCATCCTCCCATCACCCCAAATTCCAACAGCTTAATAACTATTTTCCCGCCACCAAATCTTAACTGCTTACATGTCAATTATTCTTGTGTGTTCACGCAACAGTAGACCCCACGGTTTTACTGTTTATAAAACCGCAAACCTCTTGGGGAAATCGTGTTAAATTGAACAATTTGTGGGTCAAATCACACATTTCTTCGCTGTGTTTTGGGGCTGGTGCTAGCGAGGAGCCGTGCTGACTCCCACCAATACACCGCGGGTGCGCAGGGATGATGTCACCGTTTCGGGACGCCAGCAGACCTGGAGGATGATGAGCAAAGCTAAGGTGAAATCAACTTCAACAATCGGTCATAGCTATGATAGATGTCATGAAATTTGTTCTAAAGATTCAAAAATGAAAAGTTGACCTACAAGTATGAAAATCGATGATAGTCACAAATAAATGCCCCAACAACGCTTGACATTTGAGCAAGGACCAAAACTAAGGGTCACAAAGGCGGTCATGAGCAAAAATTATCATTTTAGATTTAGGTAGTTCGCTATATCGCTTTACATGGGTTTGTAGCATGCCAAACAACGGCTATTGATTTGATTTGGAGATCCATTTATAGTGTTAGACACTCACTTAGACGATATTTTGGAAATATATATCTTTTAATTTCGTGCCAGGAGAGATCTTCTAAGTGCCGCACATAGAGGATTTTTTGTTTTTTGTCTCACACTTGCAACCTTAATGTTGAACAAACATTGATAATAACTACAAATGCATTGATGGTTATCAAAAATGTTCAACATTTGATAAACATATGTTAATTACAATCAATTCATTAGACCAATGACCGCTATATATATATAAGGGCACACACACATATGTGAGGTTGCTCAACACAGGTTCATATAAAAAAAAATACAAAAGTATCAGGGTTCAGATAAGGGGGGAGGAGTTGTGCAAATTCTTTTGGTAGATACAAAGCGGAATGCATAGGGTGCACAACTACAAAATGCAGTGCTGTTGTTTTTTTTTTGCAGCTACAAAATGAAGAACATAACTCTTTCTGGTTCGGAAAATAATTCAAAACCAGTACTACAAAATCCAATGCATCTGAAGTTAAAAAATCGATGAACGTCGGAATTGCTAACATGATTTTTCCCAATGACATTTTGTAGTTGGGTCTTTGCCATCCAAAGTTCCGACCAACATAAATTCGGAGAACATTTTGTAGTTGTCAATGATTGAATTTAGTTGGATCAAGTGTTGACCCCGTGCAGTTTGTTAGATGGCATTCTGTAGCTTCATGATCTGTTTGTGTCCATGTACATGTCACGCACTGTTTCCTTTTTTCCACCTCTTCTCACCTCTTCAAATGAAAAATGCAAATGAATTTTTATGTTGGATGCTTCAACTATTCAACTTGTACAACTACAAAATGCTAATGAAATTTTATGTTGGATGTTTCAACTAACTCAACATATACAACTACAAAATGAAAATGATGATTTGAAAGGAATCAACTACAAAATGATTCCAAATACAAAATGGGGGGCACAACCCCTCCTGTTTGTACAAAAAAATCCTGGCTGGCAATCTGTACTGTAGCCCAAGTCCTCCCCATTTCGTAGCTGAAATTTGAAGGTGGATGCAAAAGTATCTATGATACGATTTGTGTATACATGCGAACATATGTATGTATGCAACGAGGTTCAAAGTGTGAGCGCTCGCAAGGGCACAAACATATGTGAGTTTACACAACATGGGTTCATATACGAAAGTATCCATCGTATGATAAAAGGTTTACTTGAATAAATGAGTCCGTATACAAAAGTTTCTAAGTGTGAGCGCTCACATGGGCACAGCCATAGGTGAGTTCGCAAAGCACAGGTTCATATACAAAACTATATGTCACATGATATTTATTGATATATGTATACTTGTGAGTGTACGTGTATACAAAGAGGTTCTAAGTGAGAGCGCTCGCAAGGGCATAAACATATGTGAGCTTGCACAGCATGGGTTCATATACAAAACTATCCACGATACCAGTAGTACCGCGCAAGGCAGTGGCGGAAGTTTCAAAAATAGGAAACCTATAGGAGAGATTGGTTGTTGTGAATCACGGATGGCAGAGCGAATCCGCTGATGGACCGACAGGTGGTCGGAGTTGTGTTTTCTGAAGTGGCTGCAATGGTTGCAGTGGTCACCTCACCACAACAGCTGGATGTAGCGTAGTGTAGTGCAGCTGTAGTTGTAGGTGTAGTTGTAGCTGTAGTGTAGTGGAGTTGTAGTTTTAAGTTGTAGTTGTAATGTAGTGTAATGAGTGTAGTGTAGTTGCGATTGCAGTTGCAGTTGTAGTTGCGGTGTGGTGTAATTAGCGTAGTGTATATATTGTAGTGTACTGTAGTGTTGTGTACTGTAGCGTGGTATAGTGTAGTGTAGTCCAGTGTATTGTAGTGTACTGTAGTGTTGTGTACTGTAGCGTGGTATAGTGTAGTGTAGTCTAGTGTATTGTAGTGTAAAGTACTGTAGTTGTAGTTGCAGTGTAGTGTCGTGTAGTGCAATGCAGTGGTAGTTGCAGTTGTAGTGTAATGTAATGTAATTAATGTAGCGCGGTGTTGTGCAATGTAGTGTAGTTGTAGTTGTGGTTGTTTTTGTAGCTGTAAGGTACTGCAGTTTAAATAGTGTATTGCAGTGTAATGTAGTGTAGCTGTAATTGTAGTTGTAGCTGTGGTGGTGGTGGTGGTGGTGGTGGTGGTGGTGGTGGTCGTAGTAGTAGTAGTAGTAGTAGTAGTAGTAATAGTAATAGTAGTAGTAATAATAGTAGTAGTGGCTGTTGTAGTAGTTGTAGTGTAATTAGTGTAGCGTAGTGTAATTAGATGTAATTAGTGTAGTGTAGTGTAATGTAGCGTCGTATATTTGTACTTGTAGTTGTAGTAGTAGTGTAGTGTAGTGGTATTGGAGTTGTAGTTGCAGTTGTAGCTGTCTATCTATCTATCCATCTATCTATCTATCTATCTACCTATCTATCTATCTATCTATCTATCTATCTGCAAGCTTGAAAACGAAGCTATTCTGCGAGACTTCCTCAGTTTTTGAACTTGACAACATCAAAAACGCAATTCAGCCAGACTTCCTCAATTTTTGAACTTGACAACGTCAAAAACGCAGCAATTCAGCGAGACTTCCTCAATTTTTTGAGGTTGACAACATCAAAAACGAAACAATTCTGCGAGACTTCCTTCAAAAATGGAAAGTTGAGTGCTGAGCTGACGGCCTCGTACCAATGCGTTTTGTGATTTTTCGACTCCACCTGTCTAAACTACTGCGCCTGCCACGGAAAAGTGATGCCAGGTCATACGAAGTGCTGCACCTGTCACGCAAAATCATCTCAGCAAACCTGAAGATCTGCGGCTCCAAAATGCAACCCCTCTCAGGAAATCAGCGCCCGGACCTCCTAACAGCTCTGATGAACATGTCTTACTGCACCTGCCACGGAAAATGCATCTTTGCAGATCCTCTTCACATGTCCCACGCCTGCCATCGTTTTTGGAAATGCTACAAAACATTACATTACAAAACCATCACGTTTTGCTCACCTTTGACAAGGTGCACAATCCCCTACGCCTGCCACGCGAAACGACACCTGAACGTCCAACAAGGGCGGGAATATGTGGTGCTTTTAACATTTTGACTTCGACATATGCTTCGCGCCACAACGGCGTGCACTTTTTCGACATCTCAACTTCCAAAAGTGGTCCGAACATGGTGTCTTTTGTACATTTTGACTTGAAAATGTGCTTCGCGCCACAATGGCGTCCACTTTTTCGACATCTCAACTTCCAAAAGATGGTGTGTTTTGTACATTTTGACTTGGAAATGTGCTTCGCGCCACAACGGCGTGCACTTTTTGGACATCTCAACTTCCAAAAGTGGTCCGAGCATGGTGTGTTTTGTACATTTTGGCTTGGAAATGTGCTTTAGGCAACAACGGCGTGCACTTTTTAGATATCTCAACTTCCAAAAGTGGTCCGGGCATGGTGTGTTTTGTACATTTTGACTTGGAAATGTGCTTCGCGCCACAATGGCGTGCACTTTTTCGACATCTCAACTGCCAAAAGTGGTTCGCACCCCTAGTGCTTTGTACATTTTGACTTGAAAATGTGCTTCGCGCCACAACGGCGTGCACTTTTTCGACATCTCAACTTCCAAAAGTGGTCCGAGAATGGTGTGTTTTGTACATTTTGACTTGGAAATGTGCTTCGCGCCACAATGGCGTCCACTTTTTCGACATCTCAACTTCCAAAAGTGGTCCGCACATGGTGTGTTTTGTACATTTTGACTTGGAAATTTGCTTCGCGCCAAAACGGCGTGCACTTTTTAGACATCAACTTCCAAAAGTTGTCCGGGCATGGTGTGTTTTGTACATTTTGGCTTGGAAATGTGCTTCAGGCAATAACGGCGTGCACTTTTTAGAGACATCTCAACTTCCAAAAGTGGTCCGAGCATGGTGTGTTTTGTACATTTTGACTTGGAAATGTGCTTCGCGCCACAACGGCGTGCACTTTTTCGACATCGCAACTTCCAAAAGTGGTCCGAACCTGGTGTGTTTTGTACATTTTGACTTGGAAATTTGCTTCGCACCACAACGGCGTGCAATTTTTCATCTCTCGCCAGCTGGCTCCGCACCACCCGCTTTAGCGAGCCTACTTTTCGACCCTCCGGAGCCTCAAATCATTGGAAAAACACCATGTTTCGCGACTTTCCTACCTTTTTGCGCACCTGGATCTTCTTTCTTCTGACTCTTTCTCTTTCTTCTTCTCGTCTCTTCTCTGACTCTTCCTATCTCTGCTTTTCATCTGTCCATGCTGTCGGAAGTTTGACTTCTAAACTTCCTTCGACAATAAATGTATACTAATACTTGTGAATATATGTATGTATACAAAGAGGTTCTAAGTGTGAGAACTTGCAAAGGCACAAACAATTGTGAGAGTGCACAGCACGGCTTGATATACGGACGTATCTGTGATATGATTTTTGATACATGCATACTATGCATACTTGTAAACATATGCATGTAAACAAAGAGTTTCTAAGTGTGAGCAGTAGCAAGGGCACAAATATATGTGAGCTTTTCGTTCATATACAAACGTATCTGTGATATGATATATGTATACTTGTGAGTATATATCTATGTATGCTAAAAGGTTCTGAGTGTGAGCACTCGCAACGGCACAGACATATGTGATGCCGCACAGCATGGGTTCATATACAAAAGTATCTGTGCTGTGAAAAAATGTATACTTATTATATATATCATTTGTATATGCATGTATACGGGGTCATATACAAAAGCATCTGTAATATGAAATATGTATATTTGTGAGTGTATGCATGTATACAAAGAGGCTCTAAGTGTGAGCACTCGCAAGGGCACAAACAAGTGTGAGAGTGCACAGCAAGGGTTGATATACAAACGTATCTGTGACATGATATATGTATACTTGTGAGCATATGTATGTATACAAAGAGGTTCTAAGTGTGAGCCCTCGCAAGGGAAGAGACACACGTGAGTTTGCACAGCACGAGGTCGTATACAAAAGCATCTGTAATATGACATATGTATACTTGTGAGTGTATGCATGTATACAAAGAGGCTCTAAGTGTGAACACTCGCAAGGGCACAAACAAGTGTGAGAGTGCACAGCAAGGGTTGATATACAAACGTATCTGTGACATGATATATGTATACTTGTGAGCATATGTATGTATACAAAGAGGTTCTAAGTGTGAGCCCTCGCAAGGGAAGAGACACACGTGAGTTTGCACAGCACGAGGTCGTATACAAAAGCATCTGTAATATGACATATGTATACTTGTGAGTGTATGCATGTATACAAAGAGGCTCTAAGTGTGAACACTCGCAAGGGCACAAACAAGTGTGAGAGTGCACAGCAAGGGTTGATATACAAACGTATCTGTGACATGATATATGTATACTTGTGAGCATATGTATGTATACAAAGAGGTTCTAAGTGTGAGCCCTCGCAAGGGAAGAGACATACGTGAGTTCGCACAACATGTTTTTTTTAGACATATATATATATAAATAACATGATATATGTTGACTTGTGAATATATATATATATATGCATGTATACAAAGAGCTTTCAAGGGTGAGCACCAATAAAGGCACAAACAAATGCGAGTTGCAATACTTTGGTTCATATACAAGAGTATCAAAAAATGATACATGTATACTTGTGAAGATATGTATAGATACATGAGGTTCTAAGCGTGAGGACTCAAAAGGGCACAGATATACGTAAGTTTGCACAACATCGGGGTCATATACAAAGTATTTGTGATATAACATACGTGTACTTGTGAGTATATGCATGTATACAAAGAGGTTATAAGTATGAGCACTTGCGAACGCGCAAACATATGTGTTTTCCTGCAAAATGGGTTCATACACAAAGCTATCCATGATACGGTCTATATAGTGACTAATACTCCTGAAAAATGTATGTATACACAGAGGTTCTAAGTGTGAGCGCTCGCAGGGGCACAAACAAGTGTGAGAGTGCACAGCAAGCGTTGATATACAAACGTATCTGTGATATGAAATATGATATATGTATATACTTGTGAACATATGTATATCTACAAAGAGGTTCTAAGTGTGAGGAATCACAAGCGAAGAGACATACGTGAGTTCGCACAACAGGGGGGAATATACAAGAGTATATACTATATTCTAAACGTATACTTGTAAGTATATGAGTACGTAAACAAAGAGGTTCTAAGTGTGAGGACTCGCAAGGCACAGACATACGTAAGTTTGCACAACATCGGTTTATATACAAAACTATCTATCATACGATATATGTAGTGAGCGTTCGCAAGGGCACAAGCATTTGTGAGTTTGCACAACTTGGGTTGCTATACAAAGAGTATATATAATATGATACATGTATACTTATGAATATGCCTATGTATACAAAGAGGTTCTAAATGTGAGTTTGTACAGGGGCAGGAGCATATGTGGTATATTTTTTGCATAGACATGATAGAGAGAGAGAGATATATATATATATATCTATTGGGTTCTAAGTGTGGTGATTTTGAGGTGATTTCCGGAGGTTCTGACTCTGTGGGTCTGACCTGCATACTTTTTGTTGAAAAAACGAAAAAAGGTTCAAAGTGGTTGCCCGTCAGCATACATGCTTTCAATTCCATATTGGTAATGTGAAATAAGACGATTCAACCTGTGGATGCAATCACGCGTGGGGAAAAACAAGTGCGTGTTCGGTTGGAATGTGGTTCACGCACAAACAACTGACCGTTTCCTTTTGTGGTTTTTATAGGTATTCTTGTAGTAATATTAGTATGATGTGGGAATATATATATATATAGATAGTTAGCTGGCACGACATCACACTTAGAACATTGCTGGACAATCATTTGGAAGATACTTCATAATGTTCAAAGTGTGAGGTCAAAATTTATGATACATAATAAGCTATTTCTAAGTGTTACGTTCTAAGTGTGGGTTATTTTCTAGCTTCAAAGTGTGAGGTCCCCGATTTTTTAATTTTCTAAGTGGGTGTCCGGCAATATACATCCATCTCCACATCGGCAATAGGGGCACTTCATGGTCAGCAGTCTGCTGCTCACTGTTTGTCTACAAAGTGCGGAAGGATTTTCCCTCAGAACAGCTTGGATTTGTGCATTGTTGCGCCCGTTCTTCTTCTGCAGATTCTGTTCATCTCTTTGGGTCATTAGATACAAACTATCTTATGATAGGTTTCAAGGCCAGGCTGGACCACGCCAAGTAGATGTTTCAAGACTTGACGCAAGCTTGAAGTGCGCCACTCCAGGGATGGATCGGGTCTCTGGCTGCAGGGGCCCCTTTTGGCAATTTTTGGTTTTCACTACAGGTTTTAGCAGCAAGGTCTGTGGTCAGAAGTGCATAATCTAGGCCTTGTGGGAGCACCTCTAAGCCTTTCTCCAATGCATCTACGTCTTGGCCCCTGGCCCCAGTGTGTTGACAGGAGGAGATCATAAAATGATGTATCCTTTCTCCGGTCCCCAATCCCCGGTCCCCTGTCCTCCCCTAAAAGAATTAACCCTAAAGGTGTGTGTCCCATGGAGTCCAATGTGTTCGATGTCGTGTCTCTTACCTCTACTTGTTCCCGCTGTCCCCGGTCCCTTGTCCCCTGTCCCCTTTCCCCCCCTAAAGAATGTAACCCTAAAGGTCTGTATCCAATGGAGTCGAATGTATTCGATGCCGTGTCTTACTTCTACTTGTTCCCACCGTCCCCGATCCCTCGTCCCCTGTCCCCGGTCCCCTGTCCCCCCCCCCAAAAAAAAATGACTCTAAAGGTGTGTATCAAATGGAGTCCAATGTGTTCGATGTCGTGTCTCTTACCTCTACTTGTTCCCACTGTACCCCGTCCCTGGTCCCTTGTCCCCGGCCCCCTGTCCCCCCTAAAAAAATTAACCCTAAAGGTCTGTATCCAATGGAGTTAACCCTGAAGGTGGAAGTCCACATCTCAAAATGTTGTCCTAAGTGAGTGAAAAGTCGTCCTAAGTGATCCTTTGACCCCTGGATTCCTATCCGACGATTACTAAAACAATGCATACAAGGTTACTCTACAATCCCAAATGGCTGCGAAAAAGAACAACACCTGGCAACTTCACCATCAAATCACGTTATCCCATCAAGCAGTTCACCATATCACTCTCCATGGTTTGCGACACATTTTCAGCCAGAGGGCCTCTCATGTAGAGGTTTCTGCCTGAACCCTTTTGGTCTTTGCCAATATTGTTTTGTTTTCAAATAACAACGCCAAAGGCTTCTGCAAAAATTAAACGGATAGGCCTGCTGAAAATGAGAGAAATCTCTGCTAACCTGCGGTCGCTTCCAGGGCTGCCTACTTGCTTCACTGTGTGGCTGCCAGGACGACTCAACCTCCCACAAATTGGTTTGTCTGAAAAAAAATACCCCGGCAAGAGACTGTGCTTGGAAGGAACATGACGATGAGATGAACACCGGGCCTTAACAGCTACTGTATGAACCAAGTGTGGCCACACTGTTTAGGGGAAAAACAACATCCCAGCCCTCCCATAGTTTACTTATCATCATTTTCTAGATAGGTATGGCAATATACTTGGGGATCCCCATCTTCAGACAATCCAGCTGCCAATACACGTGCAATTCAAATTAATTTGTTACAATCCAAAAAAGATAAACCAATGCCAATGCATTAAAATCAAATTGGGTCCCATCCATCTTTGGTATAAAGTTGAAGATGGCTCAATACTTTATTGTATACCTTCTGAGGGTTGCCTTCAACATTTCTGAAAAGCACATTTGAGGTTTGCGTAGATTCACTTTGTAGCACATGGCAAAGGAACAAGCGATTCGCAGGGAAAAAAGGTGCATACGTTCAACAATGGTCCCACAGACTAATGCAGACTGCAAAACTGGAAAGCAAACAACGTGTACGCGCAAACTGACAGGACATTGAAGAGGAGTCAGGCGTGCGATCGAACCTGTAAGCCTCTTTGCCAGTGGAGACATTGAAGACACTGACCTCGGGTCATCTCAACTCTGGATCGGGTCGCGCATTATTTCTAGTTTGGAATCACCTGTGATTTTTTTTTCGAAACGTCAACCACTACATTGAACAACACAACCACACAAAAGCAAACAATCGAATCATTACAAAATTACAGGTATGAAATCTTTAAATGAGTTCACCAGCCACCAACTTCACAGAAACAAATTCTCATTCAGATGCGTCTGTCTGAACATACAGTACCCCAATCCACGGGCGCGCTATTGTTTTCGCAAAAAACATGCAATGCCATTAAGTTGGGGAAGGTGTCAACGATTTTTGGGCACAAACCCAGATATACCCATACTGTTTTTACTGGTTCATTCTCCCATCCTTGATGATTTCATCCCACCGAAACCATTTTTAAGGTTGATGTTTTAAATCCCATTAGTTCATGTTGTTTCCTCAATTTATTAATGGTTAAATCCAGAGAAATGTCATCCTGGTTTTCTCTACCAGCAACATGTAAATATAATATGTTCGATGTACAGCACGTGCAGATAGCATTCATTTTCCCCACTCCCCACGCAGCAATGCAAACAGCTGCGAATTTGAAATTTAAGCTCTTGCAGTTTCAAACTGCACTGGTTTTGCCATGTCACTGCAGTTCACTCAAGTGAACCCAGCTCACCTCGGGATACCCTGGCAGGTGCACGCCTCACATAAGCAAATTCTTGAACCCCACTCAACTGAGAGGGATATACTCCACCGGGGTCGTAACCAATCAAGAGATCAACAGAAAACTTTCTTCGAGTAATCCACACTGTGGCATATACTCATCATGTTTTTCAAACATCTTGCACTTTAGCATACATATCATACATATATTCTGACGCTCATCTGATAACTTATCTGACATTTATTCTGTCATTTTAGGTCACATATGCTCTGACGTTCTATCCGAAAAAGTATTATGACATTTTCCGGTTCGTTCTGTATGGCATTTGTATCGGACATTTTATATAAGCCATTTTTTCTGGCATTTGATCAGGCATTTTTTCAGGCAGGCATTTGGTTTGGCATTTTATCTGACAGTCTATCTGGCACTCTATCCGGCATTTTATCTGGCACTCTATCTGACATGTATTCTGACCGTCTATCTGACATTTTGTCTGGCATGTGCTCGGGTCTGGCGCGGCCCAGAGGGTTGGGGGATCACTTGCGCGACTTTTGCCGAAATCACTTGCGAAGGGTTTAACCGTTTAACCCGAAGAATATTTCTCTCTGAGTGCGATTGGGGCAGCCTGGCGAAGTCGATCGAAACATGGCCCTGCGGAGCTCCTGCGTGTCAGACGTCCAAACGTGCGGTAAAATGCAAACTTTTTGGCACTCGGCCCAGCGCTCTGCACAGATCATGCGCGCCGGAAATCCAAACGTGGGTTTGTGAAGGCTTCTCTATGTGGCATACTGACATATGTCTTCCGCAAACACGGCCACAGTTTCCACTTCCGCGGACGGTCCCGCGCTACAATTCACTTCCGCAGCGCTTCCGCGAACACATTTATTGTTGACTGTGGGGTATAACGTCAGCTGCTAACCCCAGTCTTCCGATTCCGCCCCCATCCCGGCCCCGTTTGGCGGTCGGCCGTGCCGTGCCCGCCGGCGGCCGCCAAGAAGTGGTTGTCGGGATTGAAACGCACCGAAAAAGCCTGGTGGCATTGGGGTTATGTTTGTTTATGATGTGAAAATGTCAATCAAGCTTATAAGAGCCCGTGCAACAATTATTGGGTTATGACGTGCAAAAACAAATTGCCACGTAACCGTGCATTGGGGAATGGTGGCAAATATACCAATCATGTCTATATTCATTATCAGCCTAATAAAAAACAGTTGGTACTTTAGATATAATAACTTGGCCACAAAAATAGGATGATCAAGCCTTTGTAACTGGAATACTGTGGAGCTGGATGCAAACACCAGAAGAGAACCGGATATGTTCGCGTTACAAACATGAAACTTCCAGGTGCAAGCTCTGTAAAGCCAGGGTTCAAAACCTCTCTGTCCTACTTTTCACGTCGATGCAGGTGTTTAGCCTTTTTCAATCCCATTTCTGGCAGATCAAATAATAATATCCTTCTATTCTTACGGCATAAGTTCCCGTATTTGTCTATCACACCAGGATGCCTTTTCAAATTGGGTAGAACTATCTGATTTTTTTTGCTAAATTGGGACCATCATCCCGACTAGGAATGTGACAGCATGTCCGAAAATAAGGTTCCCCTAAACCACATGGAATCATCATTTCCCCCCTTCATTCAATGGCCATAACTTGGGGCCCGTACCCTTCCCCCACCTGGGATTGTCTAACACTACTGCACCGCCAAATTGATGCTTTCTTATCATTTTGCTCATTAGATCTGCAATTGTACGCTGACACGCCAATACCTCATTTTTGGACAGAAATTGTGAAACCACCAGCCGCTTCCAAGCCAGTTGCCTCCGAATCAAAGGGCTCGGTAATGCACACAGGCGACAGCTGCCAACCTGCATCGAGGTGCCGTCAGAGATTGTGAACGATGAATTTCATCTTGAGATTAGGAACTCATCCATTCGCATGGGTGAACCTCCATAGATGGCAAATGGATGTTCGTCGCCTCAAGTATTGCAAAATATAGGCTTGACACAGCGCCGCATCACTTTATAGTCTCTGTTCATTTACTACCAAGTAATTTCTATGCAACAAGTTGAGATCATGAACATATCATGAAATCATTTCCCACATGTAGTTGATGCACCAGAGGGATTAGATGCGCTGAGGGAATAATAACGAGCTTGAAACAAACAAAAGCATGAAACCAGCTGTGAATCAACCCCTAATTACAAACTGTTCTGGCACCCAAACTCCCGAGGGGTCCTATAATGAGCGCCTAAGGCATGCAAATGCATTCAGCCTAACACGCCGATCATTTGTGCAAACGAGGCGCCAGTAAAATCCATCAGGGGCAGACCGAGGGAAGGCTGCAAAGAAATGCTAAATGATATCTGCTGCTGGCATGTTTGACTCATCCGGATCGTTGTTGGAAAGAGATTATAGATGTCTTCCTTTTGCAGAGCTGCACCTGCTGTATGCAAATCAAACCAGTTAAGCGCAGAAGTCTGTTACACATAAACATTTACACGCTTTGCAGGTATGAGAACATTCACATAACATAATCTGACCGTATAGAAACATTTCCTGCACTGCAATGAAGCGCAAGTTGGGCATCTTGTGGTCTGGCAGCCAGATAAAAAAAACGTGGCACATGCAGGGAATTGGTGGATGGGAAATGCCTTCTTTAGATCCGTGTTTGGGTTTGTCTGATCATGAAGTACTTTTGCCGGTTGAATGGCCGTTGGGGGGTAAACCCCATTCACACATATCCATTTTGGAAAGATCACCGAGTAATTTACAACATAGCTATCGAAATTTCCTTTTTTAACACAAACAACTAATCTATTCCCAGGGGCCATCTCTACCGTAGATATGTAAACAGTTGCCTTTTGTCACATTTTGTCACCTCCACGAGCCTACCATTGCAACTTCTTCCCGTGTAGAACTATGGTGTCACTCAACTGGCGCAGCCAAAATTTTCGCGAATCCTCTTTTCCCGATCTGCATTGTGGCAATGCGCCACAGAAAACTTTACAGAAAATGAGGCCATGACAAATCAGATGCAAAGATCTCGCGTTGACACGGTTTCTGCGTGCATCAACGTCTGCGGTTAATAACCTTCTTGGCGACTTTGCACCACTTCTCACGGCGTGGGCTTGAGGTGATGAAAGAAACGACGATGTCTCGCTGAATTTTGATACACTTAGGGGTTGGGGTGAAAGATGTTAAAGATCTAAAAACATTTTCCATATGAGCCGTTGTCAAAACTCATTGTCCTCGCTTGTTCCCGAAAATTGGGTATCGCTTTTGGGAGGCCCTATCGCTATCCATGGTTTTGCAAAAAGAGGCAAGGAAGAGGAACGGAAGGAAAAGAAAAGGAAAAGGAAAAGGAAATAGACAGGGAAAAGGAAAAGGAAAAGGAAAGGAAAATGATTGGGAAGAGGAAAAGAAAAGGAAAGGAAAGGAAAAGGATTGGGAAGAGTCCGGAAAGAGGAAAGGAAAAGGATTGGGAAGAGGAAAGGAAGAGGATTGGGAAGAGGAAAGGAAAGGCAAGGAAGAGGAGAAGAAGAGGAAAGGAAATAAAGAGGAAAGGAAAAGGATTGGACCTGGAAAAAAAAGGAAGGGAAGAGGAACGGGAGAGAAAACGGAAGGAGTAAAGGCAGAGGAAGGGAAAAAGAGGAAAGGAAAAAGGACAGGATCTATTTGTGGTTTGGTCCGGGCCTACTTTTTGAACAAATGGGTATCGCTAAGGTATCGCTATAGGGGTATCGCTAATTTAGCCTCTTGCATGTACGTAACTTTGTGCAAAACAACTTCAGATGTGGACATTGTGCACCATTATATATAGGTATCGCTTTTGGGGGGGCCTATCGCTACACAATGTTTTCTGCATTTTCCAGACACCAGAGAACTCTCCTTACATAAGTAGTATATACCAGAGTTTTGACCGCACCTCATATCTTCTTTCAGTCCCTTCAAATTTCTTTCCATCACGGTTCTTTCCAACCCAAGTTCTCTAAGAATTTCGGCCTGGCTCATCAACGTAAACCAAGGTTCGGCCTGGCGAATACGGCAACTGAACCAAGATTCATGCGGGTCGCTCAGGTCAACATTTAAGGACCGAAAAACCCCGCATCCCCGCATGTCAACTTCTTCCAACTAAAGGCGGGTGGTGAAGAAAGAGTAAGAAGGAGATGCAAAGTCTGCATGGCACCAGTTGCGTATGACAATGCTGTATGGGAGATTTTGTCGAACGAGCGAAAGCTTTGGTGAATCTTTGTTCAATTCCCCTTCGTCAAAACGTAAGTACCTGTTGCTTTCATTGTTCACTCTGCCTACTGGCTGCTTTGAAGTATCAAAAATCAAAGTTCCAATTTCGATTATTTCATTGGTTCAATTCAATTCTGCCTACCTTCCCTTACGAAATTGCTAAGCCGACAATGATACAGTAGTTGTTCCTTTGATGTGACCTTTGATGTGCTTGTTTCAGATATGAAAAGATGCATAACAAAAACGTTCGTTCTTCTGACCCATCCCCGATCCTCTTGCATGCGGCCCCACCTGCGCCACTGGCAGAGCCACCTGAAGCGTGACTTCGAACTCACCTGAAGCAAAGAAAAAATAGATGGGTTTCGTCGGTGCAGATTCCCAAAGATAAACCAACGTGGATGGAATGGTGACACAAGTTCTAATCCTGTTAGTTTTGACCCACAGGTTTGGGGAATCTGAATCTGGAACTACTCCGACAGTTCAAGGCACATCCCATGATTGCAAATTGAGCCAAGGGACGACATTCGGTTCCGCCACACCTGCAAGGCGAGGGAACCATTAGCTCACAGATCTTTACGACGACGCACACACATGCAAAGTGCATCAGAATTCTGTCTCCACATCCACAGATGTTCACTGTCAAGCCTCCTGGAATGCATGAATTTTCTAGGTTGCATCAGCAGAGCACTTTGAGACTCGAACAAGATGCTTGGAAAGCAATCGGTATAAGGACGACGAGCAGCTGCTAAAGAGGCCATTTCTGACGTGGTGCGAGGGTATGCGCGAATAACATATGTATATGTGTTTGAAAAATGGGCAGTCAGCTTGCGGGGAAAAAAACTGAATGCCAGACATCGCTCTTGCGGGCCAAAAAAGCTCTTGCTCCTCAGCCACAAACGAAGTATAATACATAATCAGCTTGCCAAAGCTTGTCACTGAACTGATTGATTCCATCACACACAAATCTCTTCCTCTTCCAGCTCCGATACTTGAGCTTGACGACGAGCTTGCGGGGAAAAAAACTGAATGCCAGAAATCGCTCTTGCGGGCCAAAAAAGCTCTTGCTCCTCAGCCACAAACGAAGTATAATACATAATCAGCTTGCCACAGCTTGTCACTGAACTGATTGATTCCATCACACACAAATCTCTCCCTCTTCCAGCTCCGATACTTGAGCTTGACGACGAGCAAAGCTGTAGCTCTTGCTCAGGTAGCTCTGCATCTTGGCATCGTCATCAAAGGCCAAGGCCAGCATCAGGCCGCTCTTGCGGCGATCTTTGGGTTTCTCCTGATTGGAATGGATTGAAGACCGGTAAGTGCCGGAAATGCGGCTCAGGAAGCTTTCTCTGCGGCCTGCGGAGCAGCCAGCATCTTCGAAAGGCTTTGAAGCAAACATGCTGAATGAACCGAACTTCCTTTGCGTGGGTGCTGACACTGCCATGACTTGCTGCTTAATCCTTCCGCCTTCACTCAAGAGGTATTGAGGGGGAAAGAAGACTCGGACATCCTGGCGGCATGCGGCCAGCAGCAGCAAAGCTGTAGGGGCGTAGTTCCCACTCTTGCAAAGAGCCGATGCCAATTCCTCTTGTGAAAATCCTTGGCAAAGGTCGCAGTAGGTCTTTTGGCGGCCCATGAACTTTTCAAGCAGCTGACCATCCGGCTCCGCTGCTTCTTCCACTCCCTCGAGCGCTTTCTCCACACGCTCCTGAAACTTCTTCTTCAACTCTCCACGTGCCTTGCGAACAAGGCGGTGGACGAGAACAGTGGTCTTCAAGAGCTGGGGAAAGCGGAATGGAGAAGCCTTTGCCTGCCCAGACTCATTGTATGTGCTGAGCATGGCATCCATGAGTTTCTTGTACTTCGGGACGTAGCCTGGCTTCTTCTCCTTGGCACCATTCTCCTTGAACAGGCAAAAGGCCGTGAGGACATCACAGTTACAAAGCTCCAAGTAGTAGCCATCAGGGTCACGCACAAAATATTGCGTGATCTTCCCCTCACTGTTCTCAAAGGCTTCCACCAAGTTTTCCCTGGCCTTCTGAGGATCAGGCACTGAAATGTTTTGCCGAAACGGCACCTCGTACTCCAGCAACTTCTCCAAGACCTTGTGGGGCTCGTTGGTGTCCAGGGCAATGTGAGAGACGATCAAATCACGACCTGATGGAGCGTTGGGAACTCCTTTGATCAAATGCAGTTCCAAATTGCCCATGGTGAGCCAGGCACCATGTCGATCAAAGTTGGGCCGCTGGATTTGCTGGAAGCCAATGATCTCTGTGTAGAAGGCCAAGGAACGCCCCACGTCCGAGACAATGATGGCAATGTGGTTCACACTCCGAATGAGGTCCCCCATGCCACGCCGCGGGATTTCAGGATCCCAATGCAGGTGAGGTTCTGGTGATTCGACAGGTGATGGGGCCTCCTTCCGGAAGAGGACCAAGAACATCACGAGGCCCACCATGGCATTGCAGGTGATCAGCACAGCTGCTGCGGCCACAGGAAAGGCTTCCAAGAGCGCAACCCCAGCCCCAGTCAAAGCGCAGCACACTAAGAATGCCAGGAAGATACGCAGGTGCAAAGTCATGATGCGCTTCACCCTGAGTCCACCTTCGCAGAAGAGAACTGAAGCCCAAAAACTGGCTTGAGACCGGCGGTCAGTGAGCAAGTTAAAAGAGAAACGCTGAGCTGGCCAATGTCATACCAACAATTGCAAACACCTTCAAAGATGCGCCGCAACACTTTCCCTTTACCATAAGTTTACTTGTGTTGAGCAAACCTCACTTGTCAATCTCAGACGGGCTCAGATGCCTCGCCTTCCAACAGTCGGCGACAAGTTCGTGGCAAAGAAGTTCTGCGCAGGACTTACACCTCTTGTGGTCGCTATCGGAACACATTTTGCAAAACTGATGCTTATCATTGCTACAGTCTTACAATGTCACATCTTCATCTTGACATATCTTGGTGATCGCTGAAGTAGATTATTTCATGCGTTTTGTGGTGGCGTCACGGTGATCATGGTGGGGAGTCCTTGATGTTGTTCAGCATTGTTCAGCAATCAGCTCATCGAACGACTCGTCGTTTAGACCTTTAAGGTGCGCCGTCTGCTTCTTGGTTTCCTGTACCGGGGCAGCTGTGCATAGCTGGGCCCATCACTGGATGATCAGCTGGGAAGCCAGTGCTGGATGTTTCACAATGGGTGTATCGACCAGCAGTTGTGGGGATATTAACGTTAAAGAATCAACAGCATTGAAACATGGTGAAAACTACCAATCTTGAAGTATCTTGAAGCCCACTCAGGTCGTTGTGATATGTTGAGAAATGGGATTTGACGCTTGGTGGAGGTGGAATTCTTGCCTGAATCTTTCAGACATTCAGTCTGCTTTAAGATTTTTCCATGAATGCCAAACTCCCACCTCGTCGATCACGAAAATTGATGAAAATTGCCTGTCGCGGGCACTGAGAAGCCAACCGAAGAACACAACATCTTTGCAAGTAAAACTGTATAGCTCCATAGTGTCATGGAAGTTGATTGGGCGGATACACACCAGATTTAGCGGAGATATCCTGCTCTTAGCGATTGCAGCAAAAGAATCTTACAGCAAGACAAAAAGTATTTTTCAGCGATGCACCCCCCTACAAAAGGAAGGACCGGCAGCACTTAAGGTTACAAGAACCACTCAGGAAACATAGGGCGCAACGAAACCAAATGCGCGGCTTTCATGGTATATGGGTATAAGTAAAGTATAGGATGCAGGACTGCAAGACATGACAAGACAACAAATTCCAAATGATGGTTGAAAAGATGAACATCATGTCCAAGCACCTGCGGGAATGAAACTATTTCTGTTGAACGACGGAAAGCTCTGTTGAATCTTGGTTGAATTCTTCTTCCTCGAGACACAAGTACGTGTTGCTTTCATCATACATACTGGCTGCTTTGAAGTATCAAAAATCAAAGCTCCAATTTCGATTATTTCATAGACTTGGTTTAATTCAATTCTGCCTACCTTCCCTTACGAAATTGCTAAGCCGACAATGATACAGTAGTTGTTCCTTTGATGTGACCTTTGATGTGTTTGTTTCAGATATGAAAAGATGCATAACAAAAACGTTCGTTCTTCTGACCCATCCCCGATCCTCTTGCATGCGGCCCCACCTGCGCCACTGGCAGAGCCACCTGAAGCGTGACTTCGAACTCACCTGAAGCAAAGAAAAAATAGATGGGTTCCGTCGGTGCAGATTCCCAAAGATAAACCAACGTGGATGTAATGGTGACACACGTTCCAATCCTGCTGGTTTTGACCCACAGATTGGGGGAATCTAGATCTGGAACTACTCCGACAGTCCAACGGCACATCCCACAGATTGCAAATTGAGCCAAGGGACGACATCCGAATCCGCTACACCTGCAAGGCGAGGGAACCATTAGCTCACAGATCTTTACGACGCGCACACACACATGCAAAGTGCATCAGAATTCTGTCTCCACATCCAAAGATGTCCACAGCAACACTCTCTCTCTCTCTCTTTTTCTGTCAAGCCTCCTGGAATGCATGAATCTTCTAGGTTGCAGCAGAGCACTTTGAGACTCGAACAAGATGCTTGGAAAGCAATCGGTATAAGGACGACGAGCAGCTGCTAAAGAGGCCATTTCTGACGTGCTGCGAGGGTATGCGCGAATAACATATGTATATGTGTTTGAAAAATGGGCAGTCAGCTTGCGGGGAAAAAAACTGAATGCCAGACATCGCTCTTGCGGGCCAAAAAAGCTCTTGCTCCTCAGCCACAAACGAAGTATAATACATAATCAGCTTGCCACAGCTTGTCACTGAACTGATTGATTCCATCACACACAAATCTCTTCCTCTTCCAGCTCCGATACTTGAGCTTGACGACGAGCTTGCGGGGAAAAAAACTGAATGCCAGAAATCGCTCTTGCGGGCCAAAAAAGCTCTTGCTCCTCAGCCACAAACGAAGTATAATACATAATCAGCTTGCCACAGCTTGTCACTGCACTGATTGATTCCATCACACACAAATCTCTCCCTCTTCCAGCTCCGATACTTGAGCTTGACGACGAGCAAAGCTGTAGCTCTTGCTCAGGTAGCTCTGCATCTTGGCATCGTCATCAAAGGCCAAGGCCAGCATCAGGCCGCTCTTGCGGCGATCTTTGGGTTTCTCCTGATTGGAATGGATTGAAGACCGGAAAGTGCCGGAAATGCGGCTCAGGAAGCTTTCTCTGCGGCCTGCGGAGCAGCCAGCATCTTCGAAAGGCTTTGAAGCAAACATGCTGAATGAACCGAACTTCCTTTGCGTGGGTGCTGACACTGCCATGACTTGCTGCTTAATCCTTCCGCCTTCAAATATTTGAAACATTATACGGCTTGAGTACTCTATAAGAATGCACTGTATAAAAATTTGAGGGGTTCCGATCCTAGGCAGGCTACATATTTTCAGTTATGCCAAGCACATAATACTTTAAAAATTTGAGGGACCCTGGGATAGGATTGCCAAATTCTGAAATTACTGCTTATACGTGAGGTTTGCAATTCCCCTTTGCGGTTCTTTTTTTGTGGAGTGACCCCTTATGGCCTTATGGCCTTTTTGGATGAAACCGGCTTTTGCAGAAAAACAATTTTTCAAGTTCCGAAAAATTGTTTTTTTCGCACACGCTTGGACTGCTTCCAATCCACTCAACATCTATATATTATATGTGGATAGAGTTGGGAAACAGAAACCTTGTTCCTCCAATAACTTGGAGAAAACTTAGCGATGCTGGCCTATGGGATGAAATCGGGCTTTGCAGAAAAACAATTTTTCAAGCTCCGAAACATTACTTTTTCGCACATGCTTGGACTGCTTCCAATCCACCCAAAATCTATATGTAGATAGGATTGGGAATCTGAAGCATTGTTTTGATGAAAGCAAACCTCCTTCCGGGATGCGCACTCGCGACCTTCAAGCCTGAAGATCGACACCCTGACCATTGTGCTACAGGACCCTTGCCTCCAGAGAATTTTGCCTTCTTAGTCTCTCTCTGCGCTGGCTGCAAGGGGCTGGGGTTTGGCCTGGGTTGCGGTTGCGAAAAACAACTATTTTTTGCGACCTGAGAAATTGTTTTTTCAGCACGGCGTGTTGTTAACCTCAGGAATGACACGCAGCTCTTCTTTCTCTATCCACGAACCAAATGATCAGACAAGCCCGGCCTTGCCAAAAAAAATGCAGGCTCTGAACATTGTTTTTTCGCATTGAAGGGGTCAAGCCAGGCACTGCGAAAAAAAAAAGAATCGCGACCTCAAAAATTGTTTTTTCGGTACTGCCCTTGTGAACGCAATTACCAGCCCGGCTTTCCAAAAAAATACTTTACTTCGTGTGATCCCCATCATGACATTTATACATTTTCTTACTGGCAAATCTTCTGGCATTCTATCTGACATATCTTCTGACATTCTATTTGGCATTCTATCTGGCATATCTTCTGGCATATGTTCTGGCATATCTTCCGACATTCTATCTGGCATTCTATCTGGCAAATCTTCTGGCATATCTTCTGGCATTCTATCTGACATATCTTCTGGCATTCTATCTGGCATATCTTCTGGCATATTATCTGGCAAATCTTCTGGGATTCTATCTGGCATATTTTGTGGCATTCTATCTGACATTTTATCTGGCATTCTATTTGGCATACCTTCTGGCATTCTATCTGGCATATCTTCTGGCATATATTCTGACATATCTTCTGGCATTCTATCTGGCATATCTCATGGCATCTTATCTGGCATATCTTCTGACATTCTATCTGGCATATCTTCTGACATTCTTTCTGGCATATCTTCTGACATTCTGTCTGGCATATCTTTTGACATTCTTTCTGACATTCTTTCTGGCATTCTATCTGGCATATCTTCTGACATTCTATCTGACATCTTTTCTGACGTTCTTCCCGTTGAGGTCCGGCAGTGCCCACTGCGATCTGGAAGTCACGGTTGAGGTCCGGCAGTGCCCACTGGGATCTGGAGCTCGTGGTGGAGGTCCGGCTGTGCCCACTGGGATCTGGACTGCGAGGAGGAGGCGGCGGGTGAGGAGGCAGAGGAGGTGGAGGAGGAGAACAGCTCTGATAAAATCTAACAACCCTGACCTGGCAGGTGGGGAACAATTTTTCAGGCTGTAAAATAGTGTTTTTTCGCATGCCTCTTGTTAAATCTGCCAACTCCACCTCGGACTCGTTACCTCGCTTAAGCTCGCCCAAATTGCGCAGATGCGTACAATACATAACTAAGAATGCTCTAAGAATTTGAGGGACCCTCGACCTGTTGTGGTGGAAATTTGCCTGCATCAAAAAAAGAATTTGAAGGACCCTGGGCCTCAAGCTTTCGGATTCTTAACCAACTCTCGGGCTGTATATAGATTGAGCCTTGACATGCACCCTTCATTTGCAATGTACAGGTGTATTATCACACTGGCACTGACGTATCTTGACCTCTAGTGTAATGATGATGCTGAGCTATTTTGACAGGTTCTCCTTGGACAACTATCCAGAGCAACTGAGACGTCATGCTGCAGCTCCTCCCATGCAAGCTGCTACTCATTGTTGACTCTATGATGGTGACTGACATCGATGGCAGTAAAGCACCAATGATGCGGTCCATGTTCATTCGCTTAGCTTCAATATGCCAGGGAGGCTGGTTTCTCTTCATCTACATATATACTTCATACTAAACATCTTCTCACACGCGGATGCATGGTCATGCTTGCACTTGTCCCCTTATGTGAGGCAGCTTGTGCCAAAAGCGAAGCTGCGGCACGTACTTTGAATGGCCTGGGATGGCATTCAGCTGACGCAAAGCACAAAACCCAATTTTCATCTGTCACAGGCTTTCACAAGTTATCACACGTGCAAATTTTGGGAGTCTACTAGTGTCAACTTACTCTCTACAAGTACTGAGACATCGAAACAACACTTGAGCAGTGTTCAAATCTTTTTGGTTACTAGGATTTCCAATTTCCAACCATGGGTTGTGATAATCCCCAATATCTTGGGTAGCCGAACTTTATCATCAACCAGGGCCAGGGGTTTCGCACTGCTCAGCGCGGCTCGCCATTTTCACTCGTTGGTTGGTTCCGTTGGTTCCGCTGGCGCCGGAGGCGCTGGAGGCGCTGGGTCGGGCACCCGCTCCACACGCGGTGGAGGAACTGGCTCCGCTGGCTCTGAGGGCGGCGGGGCTTGGCTTGGCACTGCCTGGCCACTGGCCACTTTCCCAAGTTATGGCCATAAACCATCGGAAACTATGGGAGCTGTTTTTTTTTTTTAAAGGTCATGATGAATTGGGGTTTGGATGGCTCTGGGTGAAATCAAACTTTGAGACGACTGCATGTTGAAACCATGAATGCATAAAAATAGCAACTAACTAGCTAGGAATCCGTTCCAAGTGTTTGTTGTTGCTGTCTCACTGCACCTCCCTAGAATGATGGAAAGTGTTCTTAAGTTGTGGTAAATGCTGCCAATCTACTCAAATGCAGAAACTGGTCAAAATCCAACAAACAAAATGGATTCAAATGCTGCATTCGCTTAACCATTTCGTTCACTCAGAAACAAGTACATGTTGGAAGTGAGAATGAATCTGCCCACCCAATGTGACACCATGGAATCCCTTCCCCCTACCATGGGATACCTAGAGGCTTGTCTTGGATCTATTGATTTTGGCAGCCCATACGGGGAATGCTTTTTCCTTGATCAGGGGATGGGATGGACATCTGCATCTGAGCTGCTTGTTGGCAATACTTCCAGTCATCGTCGTCATCATCATCTTCGGCCTGCCAAGTCTCGACATGGTGACATTCCCTTCAACACAAAGGTCCCGGCAAACAACTCATTGTTCTGACCGTTTTGTACAAGGCGGTGAAGCCAGTTGTATTTTTTTCCCTTCAAATACCTATAGACCTATAGTTATCGAAGGAAGTTTAGAAGTAAAACTTCCGACAGTATGGGCAGATGGAAAAGCCGAGGTGGGAAGAGTCAGAGAAGAGAAGAGAAGAGAAGAGTAGACACGAGACGAGACGAGACGAGAAGAGAAGAGAAGAAGATCAGAGAAGAAAAGAGAAAGAGTCAGAAGAAAGAAGATGCAGGTGCGCGAAAAGGTACAAAAGTCGCGATTCATCTTGTTTTTCGAATGATTTCTGGCTCCGGAGGGTCGAAAAGTACGCTCGCTAAAGCGGCGGGTGCGGAGCCATCTGGCCAGATGATAGATGAAAGATTGCACGCCGTTGTGGCGCGAAGCACGTTTGGAAGTCAAAATGTACAAAGCACACCAGGTTGCGCGCCGTTGTGGTGCGAAGCACATTTCGAAGTCAAAATGTGCAAAGCACACCAGGTTCGGAGCACTTTTGGAAGTTGAGATGTTGGAAAAGTGTACACCGTTGTGGCCTGACGCAAAAAGATGACGGTCCCGCAGCACTTTTGGACGTTCAGATGTCGTTCCGCGTGGCTGGCGCAAGGGATTGTGCACCTTGTCAAAGGTGAGCAATACGTGCGGGTTTTGTAGCAGTTTCAACAGCGTTGGCAGGCGTGGAACAATTGAAGAGGATCTGCAAAGATGCATTTCGCATGGCAGGCGCAATACAAGAGACGTGTTCATCAGAGATGTTAGGATGTCTGGGCGCTGATTTCCTGAGAAGGGTTGCATTTTGGAGCATCAGATCTTCAGGTTTGCTAAGATGATTTTGCGTGACAGGTGCAGCACTTCGTATGACCTGGCATCACTTTTTCGTGGCAGGCACACCACTTTAGACAGCGGGACTGAAAAACGCGAAATGCATTGGTACGAGGCTCCATTTTTGAAGGAAGTCTCGCAGAACGCCCTGAAGACGTGGTCATGGAATTGCAATGTGTACTGATCCAACGCAATGCAGAAAGACGTCCTGTCTCTTTCCTGCGTCTGACGCTCCTTGATTTGGAAATTGTGGATGAAAATGAAGTGTTGCCTGGTGTTTTCAGGCGTGTGGCCAAGCTTCCGCATGTTACCACCAGGCTGACTCTTTTCAGAATTCTGAGCCTTGAGGAACTCTTTCACAAACATGAAGACGAATGCCATTTATGGCACAACAACATCCTGGTGGACCTTGATGTTGTCAAAGTTTAAATGGCGGAAGTCTCGCAGAATTGCTGCGCTTCTGATGTTGTCAGGTTCAAAAATTGGGGAAGTCTCGCAGAATAGCTTCGTTTTCAAACTTGCAGATAGACAGATTCAATGGATGGATGGATGGAACTACAGCTACCACGACAACTACAGCTACAGTTACAACTACACTAGGCTACAGCACAATGACAACTGCAAATACAAATGCAAATATGCTACGCTACAGTGCACTAATTGCACTACACTACGCTAATTACGCTACACTACACTAATTACAGTGCAGTGCGCCAATTACATTAGAACTACAACTACAACTACTGTTACTACTGCAGCTGCAGCTACAACTACACTGCATCACAGCACACTACATCACTAATTACATTACACTACACTACGCTACAGCTACAACTACACTACGCTACACCAAACTACAACTACAACTCCACTGAACTACAACTACAACTTCAGCTGCACTACACCACATTACATTCAGCAGTTGTGGGTGAGGTGACCACTGCGACCGTTGCAACCACTCACAAAAACAAAACTCCAACAACCACCTTTCGGTCCATCAGTGGATTCGCTCTGCCGTCCATGCATCACAACAACTCGCCTCTCCTATAGTGTCCTATCTTTGAAACTTCCGCCGCCGCCTTGCGCGGTACTACTGGTAATAATCACCCATCGGTCACAGTTAAGCTAGGTTATAAATCAACTCATAGTGATCTAGAGGGCCCCATCTTGTACCATACATTTTTCACGCATAAGTCCCGACAAACATGATAGGGTGCAGTCATAGTTCATGGGGATGCTTCACTGCGGCGCTGGTGTTTCATCCCTCAATTTCCAGTGGGGGAACACTGAGCACGACACCTATTTGAACAAACCAACAAGGGGTTCATATCTGTATACATGTTTCTATGTTTTCTATTGGTCCTCCCAGTTGTCGGCTCGTATTCCCCTGAACATATGATAATCTATGGATATGAATGGGTCAAAATTCAATGCCTATCAACTTTCAGATGTCGCGCACGCAGTTGGTTAGTACTGGCAGTTGGTAAGTACCGTCCCACTTTGGGACAAGGACTCGACCCTGGGATGTCATCCATATCTGAGATCTTCCCGTTTGATGGTTGAAGAAATACAGTTGTTGTCAATCTGAGGGAAGAAACGCAAATGTGGTGAAAACATCCTATTTTGCACTGTAGAAGCCCCATATTCGTTGATCAATTCAACTCCAACCAACTTGTTTCTTGAAACTTGGCTACCCAAGGATCCGCATGTGTCATGGCTTTAGGATCTGGAACCATCCACTTCTGGGAAACAAGATCAGAATTTTTGACACATTCCCAAAGGATACCCAAATCCCAATTGATCACCTGATAACTTGATCGATCTTCAGAAATCGATACATGGCTTCACTGGGTCCCAGGGTCAAATCCCTGGTCAAATCCCTGGTCCCTTCAAAGGTGGGATGTTCATCCCCTGGAATTTCATGGCTCCCAAGGTTGGGGCTTGGTGAATCATTGGTTTTTTGCTTCGAGTCAAGGACATTGTTTTCAAGGGTAACCTCCTATTAATACTTAGTGTATCTTAATGTTGGTTCCAAATTCCATCATACGATGGGTGGAAGAAATCCTGCGCCACCAAAAGGATGGTTGAAACCCTAAAAAATAATGGAATTAACCACCTATCAACTGGTGCAGGATTTTGCAACCATCCACAGTATCATAGCATATCATAGCATATACAGTAACCATTATATTTATATGCACCCAACATGCAATCATCATCCATCAGCGCCTCATCAGATTCATCATCCTCTCCGAAGACGGCAGTGCCCAAGGTAGGCGCAGTTGGTAAAGGGCCCGCCAAACGCATCTGGGCGGAGATGGTGGCGTAGCTTTACCAGGGATAGGGTTTTCCATAAATGGGTGCACCCCCATAGCTGGATGGTTTACAATGGAAAATCCCTTGGAAATGGATGAGTTAGGGGTACACCTATTTCAGGAAATCTCCGTATACATATAAACATGGAATTCAAATGAATTGATATATTTTCTTTGATTTTGATGGGTTAACAACATTCAGTAGCAACGATTTTGGGTCCCAAAACATCTCGGGACTCGCAAGAAAAACATATGGGGATTGAATGAAACAGCCCAAATTGGAAGCCGAATGAAACAAGGACAACAAGTGGGGAAACGACAAGCCGAAGATTGGGGATATCTGGCCAAATAATTTCAATGGTTATCATCCTGTGTAGAAAATAAACTGCATTGCTGGACCTCCCAGTTGTTGGTTGCTAAGCATTTACAAACGTGGCTGGTCATCGAAGTACCATTCACATCCATTCACTGAATACCCAATCCAGGCTCAGAAACATCTGCGGGTTTGTTCAATGAAACCGCTTAGGTGTCGTGAGGCAAAAGCAGTTGTCTCACCCCCACTGCAAAATATCAGCCATTGGTGGTCACCATCACAAGATTCGGGATGTAACTTCAAGAATGACATGGAACTTCAAAACTTTCAGCTGACAGGTATTGCCATGGTTTTAGATAATGTTTTTTTTGCTAACAAATCGTAGAGTAGCCATTACTACGTTCACATTAGATAATCCTATACCTATCATTTGTTAGTAAATATAATATGTAGTCCATTGTGTTACGATGCTTTCCATAGCTATGTGGATCACCAATAAATACCAACATCAAAAAAGCGCCTGCTCCAGAGTCGCGCCAGGTGCCCTGATAGGCCGATCAAACAATTGGCTGGTTCGAAAATTTGTGCAGGTTTACTAAACAAAAGCATGGTTTATCAATGATTTACCAATGTGTATCATCATTTTCTCCATTCAATGGCCTTTTTGAGGGTATGCCCATGTTCGATCATTTTCGGACAACTTGGGAAAACAATCAACCCTGAACCAGCAACAGCAATTCTGGCATCAACAAGGAAATTGGGGACATCTCCTAAACCCAATAGTGCCTTCTTTTATGCCGCAGATGAGGTTACAACCGATATGTTCAATGCATTGTGTCAAAATATTTGAAGACTTGACCAGTGGAGAAAATCATATCGGTTGTAAATATCCCATTTCCAATAATATTTGGGTCATAATCAATATTTGAGTCATAATCATATCTACACCATATTGATTATGACCCAAAAAGCTCATCTTAACCCATCCAATGATCCTCCAGGATTCGATTGGGGTATTGCGCCGTGGCAAATATGATCCTCAAAGCTTGGTCGGAATACACGGGTATATAAAAAGAACAACGGCGTGGAGTTTTTCAAAACGTGTTCTTTCAAAGAACAAAAACAACAGTAATATCATATAGATCATTATATATCCAAATACATAGCATTACACAACTAGCGTTGGGTTCATTATCATGTTCCGACACTATTTGGTATGAACATGGGTTCCTTGCAATATTCTAACCCATTATCATCATCATATGTGTCTTCTCGGGTGGCAATTGAAGGGTATCTAAGTGATCCGTGTTGGACAAACACAAATATCCTGAGCTTGCTGCTGCACACTCCGATTTGGTATGTTTTTGACAAATCCATTAACACCATTTAACACCGCCATTTTTACACACTGTGGATGGTTGCGAAATCCTCCACCAGTTGGTCACTATTGGTAACACAATTCAACACTGTAAAGAGTCAAATTATCATGGGATTTTTCCCGTCTACCAACTGGTGGTTTAGGATTTCACATCGCCCCGATTCTACCCATATCTTCCATATCTATCCACATCTCCCATTAAATATTGGGGCTTTCCTGTCAATTTTCCTTCAAACCAATGACCCTGGGATACCCAAGGCGTCCCGGCTGGCGGCTCGCGGGCGGCACGGACAAGGCGGGCGCTGGTGCCTGCCATGGGAGAAGTTCATGGACGTTTCAAGTGCCTATGCAGCGAGTAATATACACACTGCATATATATATATATACACAGAATATGTAAAATTTGCAAATAAATTGAATACATGAATATCAAATGATATGCGCTTATGTATCTTATGTATCTCAAATATATATATAGCGTTTGAATTCTTACCGGAAAAAATCACAGTTGCACATAATGAAAGCCGTGCCTCGCTATAGAAGAGGTCCAGGTCCTGCTGTCAAAGCGCGAAAAAGCACCAGCCTTCTTTGTGCCGGCTCTTTTTTGGGGGATGGTCTTGAAGATTCTGCAATCACCCACCCGTTTTAACTTGGGTAAAAAGTTTCTTTGAATCGCGGCCACCACGTTGGAGAGATTGTCAAACAGCAATTTTGCGATTATTTTAGCAGCCCCTAAAGATTTACTAAAGATAGAGAACCAGTTAAAACCTGGAGGTTGTGGCAGAAACATACCCTAGTTATACCATGTTATACCTAGTTCATATCTTTGGAATTGTTTTTCTAGTTCCCGAGAGCGTCTGAGCGCAGGGTTCTTCCAATAGTGGGGGTCTGTATCTCATCTTCTCAACTTCACACCTTCTCATCTTCACATCTTCTCATCTTCACACCTTCTCATCTTCACATCTTCTCATCTTCACATCTTCTCATCTTCACATCTGCTCATCTTCACATCTGCTCATCTTCACATCTTCTCATCTTCACCTCTTCTCACCTTCACATCATCTACACATTTGCTCATCTACACATCTGCTCATCTTCACATCTTTACATCTTCTCATCTTCACATCTGCTCATCTTCACATCTGCTCATCTTCACATCTGTTCATCTTCACATCTTCTCATCTTCACATCTTCTCATCCTCACATCTTCACATCTTCACATCTTCTCATCTTCACATCTTCTCATCTTCACATCTTCTCATCTTCACATCTTCTCCTCTTGCCCTCTTGGCCTCTTGCCCTCTTCTTCACATCTTCTCATCCTCACATCTTCACATCTTCTCATCCTCACATCTTCACATCTTCATCACATCTTCACATCTTCATCACATCTTCACATCCTCACATCTTCACATCTTCTCCTCTTGCCCTCTTGCCCTCTTGCCCTCTTGCTCTCTCCTTCTTTTCTATTTCTCTTCTGAAGGCGGGGGCAGGGGGAAGTGCCAACGAGACGGCACGAAACGCAACCCTTTCGCACGAAACGAGGTTCGATCGTCAAAAACTGAGGTAAAAGTGCGATTTCAACTTGTCCCGCGCAACCTTTTCGCACGAAACGAGGTTCAATCGTCAAAAACTGAGGTAAAAGTGCGATTTCAACTTGTCCGGCGCAACCCTTTCGCACGAAATGAGGTTCGATCGTCAAAAACTGAGGTAAAATTGCGATTTCATCTTGTCCCGCGCAACCCTTGGTGTGTAAAAGCGTCTGTGTGCAAAAGCTTTTGTGTGTTACTCTGTGTGTGCAAGCGTCTGTGTGTAAAAGCTTTTGTGTGCAAAAGTGTCTGTGTGTACAAAAGTGTCTGTGTGTCAAAGTGTTTGTGTGTAAAAGTGTCTGTGTGTAAATGTGTCTGTGTGTACAAGCGTCTCTGTGTAAACAAACGTGTCTGTGTGTAAAAGCGTCTGTGTGTAAAAGTGTCTGTGTGTCAAAGTGTTTGTGTGTAAAAGTGTCTGTGTGTAAAAGCTTCTGTGTGTAAAAGCTCTTGTGTGTAAAAATGTTTGTGTGTAAAAGCGTCTGTGTGTAAAAGCGTGTGTGTGTAAAAGCGTTCGTGTGCACAAGCGTCTGTGTGTAAAAGCGTCTGTGTGTGAAAGTGCCTGTATGTAAAAGCTTCTGTGTGTGAAAGTTTTTGTGTGTAAAAGCTTCTGTGTGTAAAAGCTTCTGTGTAAAAGCTTTTGTGTGTAAAAGCGTCTGTGTGTAAAAGCTTCTGTGTGTAAAAGTGTTTGCGATGCAAACTATTGTCTTGTACTTGTGCTATATTGTTTTGATACTCCTCTTCGCGACTGCCTATAACACATCTTTAATATATTGTTTTGTAATATGGTGTCTCCATACTAACAAGAGAAGATCCTGCTCCTCTACGCTCTCGGGCCATCCGTCGTCTAGTTTTTTGGTGGCTGTACCAATTTATTGCCCTGTAATTGGCCAAGCAGAACTGACCATTGTCAGTGGATGAACCATACTGGGGACTCATCAGGCAATTTTTCGTTGGTAAGCGACAGATTTCTTGATCGAATCACCCACACTTTGCTGCCCAAAGTCTCATCTGTGCTGGTTGAACAGTTGAACATGTTGAACATGTTGAACCACCAAAAAGGTTCCAAAAAACATGGCCTGATGTAAGGCTGGGAATCAATCATTCCATCAATGATTCTATCCATGATCAGCTCTGATCTCGGTCCTCCAAACTCTGCACCACTGGCATGTTGTTGATATTGGACGGCAGCTGGACGCGTTGCTCCTTGCGTTGCGAGAATCTGAAGGAAGCGGTTTCGGGCAGCGGTCTTCAATCCTTGACTCGTATTCATGATATTATATTATATTATATTATCTTATATGATATTCATGCCATAAGATCCTCAGCTCCACACTGTGTGGTGCCACATCATGACATGGTGCTAAATGTCATTGAATGAAAACAAGAAAAACTGAGATACGGATAGTGTGTGCTGTTGCTCATGATCTAGATTCATTTAGATTCAATTTATATAACTCATCGTGCCACTACTTTAGAATGCTACCGAATTTTCAAGGGTACTGGTACAGCACCAAATCAAGAGTGAACAAACATGTACCGTTTCATTTCCATGCACATATCACTGTGTACAGATATGTACAGTATCCCACTCTCTTCCTCTCTCTTTTCTACTTCTTCTGTATACGTAGATACGGATAAACAATAATAATTTGCTAACCTGAACTAAGGCCATTTCGAGATAGTTGCCCCTTCAAACTTTCATTGCAGTGACGTCGCGACGTGAGGTCGTTGTAATTAACTTATCCATGTATCAGATACATCCCCATTACATCTCCCATTATACCACCATTTTTATTAATTACTTAATGTCATCATGATTGTTCCTTAATTATCCCTAATTCACCAGTCCATACATTAAATATCAACCAAAGTCATCCCTCATCATTCCACCCCCAGTCCATGTGCGAGACATTGCCCACAGTCGAGGAGGAGATGCTCTTCGGCGCTGCCTCTCTGGCTTTCTCCGCCGAAATCTCCTGGTGCGACATCGTCAGACTGGTGGCATTTTTCGTGGCGAATGGCTTGATTTCATCCAATAGCTGGTTGATGCTGGTTGTGATGGATTCTCATCCGTCAACAGAAAGCAAACATGTTTTCTTTTTCTGGATTTTAGAGGTGCATGGATGGTGAATCGATATGCTGAATGGATGGTAAATGGATTATTCATCCACCGAAAGACGGGAATTCGGGAATGCGATCCGTTTCCCAGTACTGATAGCATCTTTGGATATCCTTGGTGGAAACCATATCCTGGGATGACATCTGACGAAATTCATGGCACGTTTCGTATCTTGTCCATGATGGCGTTGCAAACACAGAAATCCTGCCGCTCGTTTGTGTCGACGACATTGAGAATGTCGCACTGATCAACCAAGCCCAAGCAAGGCGGTCAGAGGACTTCAAGTTCCCATGGCTTCACTGATTCAAACTGTGGCAGTCCTTCACTTTTCTCAGTTCATCAGAGCTGTTCTCCTTGAAAGCCGTGGATGACCAGCTGTGAATTTCAGGCGCATTAAGGGACTGAACAAATTCATTGCGTTCTATTAATTTACAAACTCAATGCAACTTCATTCATGTTGCAGAATTCAATCCTCTTGGCTTAATGAAACATACAACACATTATAAATCGGTAATTATTATGATGAATCGGCGGGCAAATGGGCCGCCGCACCTCTGCCCATGGCGGCAGTGGCCGATATGACTCCAATGGGAAGTCCAAAGCCTGACTGCACCCCCAAATCCATTGGTCAATCAACATGGCGATATTTTTTGGGGCTATAGCGATATAGCCCATTTTCAGACACGCCCAAATACTGTCAACGGTGGTGGAACAAATAGACCTCCATTTTCGATGCATGCCATGGATTGTGACTGTGAAGTAAACCATCAGCAGCTCGCACTGAGTGGAAACTACCAGCACCTTTCCACGCCCTTACGAACATAGGTGTGTTTGAAAAGGGGTATATTTGCCAAATGACTGCATGTCGTAGCAACATGTAGCAAGCCTCCCAGGAACGACCCAATCCAATCGGTCGTTGCGATGCCTGGGCTAAGGAGCCAATCATCCAAGTCGAGTCAATGGCCGCCTGGGCGATTCGCAAAGATCTGCTGTGCGGGTCGATCTAAGGACATTTCACTTGAGATTTGGAGTAGATTTGGAGTTGCTACAATCCAATCTAGCTATATCTAGCTTGACTATTCAACTCTTCAGATTCATCACTAGATTCAACTGTTCATCATTTCGTTTATGGTCAAAACAACAATCCTGGCAATCAAATGTCCTTTTGGAAACAAAGGGTTTCTGAGCTGCAAGCTGAAGTCGCCCAATATACATCATCGTGCCACTATAATGACATGTTTTTTACGGATATCCATCTTCAAACATCATGGAAAAGAACATCTATTATCTTCACATAGTCTATATTAATACAATATTTTGTTTTAAAAAAACTTACAATGAACATTGGGCTTCACAATGTCTATATTAACACTATATGGCAGTGTGTCAAAACCTTGTACCCCTTCTGTTCACATCAAAATAGCTGGTAAATGGATGTTCATCCCACTAAAAATGGTATTTTCATAGGTATTGATCCATACCCATATGTATTCATTGCATTTGAAGCCCAATCTACACTGATGTGCCACGTCCGGCGCTGGCCTTCCGCGATTTCCGCGATTCCGGTCCGGCCTTCTGGAGGGGATCATCTGCTTTTTCTGATGCGTCGACACCAGCAGCTGGCGCAAGGATCAAGTTGATTGGAACATAGTAGAAGCAAATGATATATATATAATATTATATATATATATGTATATATATATATAATCTATATGTATTATATATCTATATGATAATATGTATTATACATAGTAGGATATCAATCCATCATCTGAACCAATACATACATAGACCTAAGTGACTAAATCATCAAATTTCATCATCAAACATCATCATCATCATCATCATCATCATCATCATCATCATCATCATCATCATCATCAATATGTATATATATATGTCATAGTCGAAACGAGAGTTGCATGCTCGTACATTTGAAACAAACCGCACCAACCAACCAAAATACAAGGATTATGATCAGAAAACGTCGGTGATAGTTCTTGGTCATTCAAAGTCTATATCTCTGCGACCATCCGCAACCCTTTCATGACATGAACAATCGGCAAAGCATGTCTGGCAAACCATCTAGTGGCGGTGCACCGCTAATGCATGCACGACAGTACCTTCAAGGAGCGGCGCATCAAGTGAACACCAGGAAGCTGGAAACATGGTGTGAGCGCCACATCTTCACTGCCCACTCATTATCACTGATCTGCTTTTTGTCATTTTTCATACTCTTCTGCAGACTCCAGACTCCTTCCCTTGATGTATACCCAGCACCAACCAATAGAAATGGGCCAACAGAGTTGTCCATGCTGTATCTAATACACTGCTGTCCATCCAGCACACATCTCCGAAGAAAAACTCGAACTGGCTTTGTCTGAAAATCCCATATTTTCCCCATATCGAACCATATTTTCCCCATTTACCCCTCCCCATCATGCTCCATTTTCCAAACCCCCGCATCTGGATCGCACCAAAGGCCCATCTGTTCTAAAGCTGACTTTCCACCAGAGTCCACGGCAGCCTGAGGATTTCTTCAGCGGCACTAATAAGGTAAGCACCATCTCAAATGGATGGTTTACAATGGAAATTTCCATTGAAATGGATGATTTGGGGGTACCCCTGTTTAAGGAAACCTCCATATGAGGAATCGAACAGTTTCTCAAAATGTGTTTCACTTTTTAGGAATACCGGGATTTTGATACAAATGCGATGACTATAATCATCGTTAATCATCTAAAATGCAGCTCATTCATCTGGATGATTGTGACCAATGGGCCATTGCTGTCTTCCACACCACAACATCGCAGGCAGGTTTTACCCCAGCCTTAGCAGATTCCTTGATGCTCTTGAGTGCACGAGCCTCAAGACTTCAAGGTTTTCATGTGTGAGTTTTATGTATATATAGATACATGTTTTTATATGTATATCCATTCTATCTCATGCAATGTGTGTAGCAACTGTTCTAGCAATTTCTTGCCCATATTCCAGGGCCGAACATATTCCATGCCAAAATAGCTGGGAAATTTCAGGGAATTGCGAAGACCCCTTTCAGGTGAAATTTGTATTTCATACAGTTTGCCAAGTACTCCTTTTCTTCCGGCACGTACGTTGTCGACTGCACATGTTCCTCCCCAAAGAAGATCCTTACTTTCAACAATTTCTGGAAATGTCATAATTAATAATGTTGAGCTTTCCAAAAATGGATTAATAATGTTCTTATGGGAATTTGTCATCTACACTTTTCAGGATCTCAAAACCCAATTCATAAGCTTTAAGCTTATGTTCTGGCACGCTTGGCTGGCCTTTCATCAGCAGCGCCATCCCCATCTTTCTTGACATCTTTGTGGCCCCGCAAAGAGCTCTGCACAACAGGATCTGGGAACACAAATCATCGACAATCCTGTTTTCTTCTGTGCAAAACAATTCCACCGATAGAGTACGATGCCACCCCTGGAGTGCGCTAATTTTCTGGAATGCGAAAATAAAACAGTATGCGTGGCCCCCTTCGACCTTCCCCATGGATCCAACACCAGTTTTTTCCATCATATACCAGAAAATTATCACATTTCACCCTGCTGATTTTTTTTTCTTTTTTTTATTTTTGGTCATTTTTGGCCAAAATGGCCTGGAATGCGATAGTATGTGAAACTACAGACGTCTCACGCGAAACCGCTACCTTGCCCATATTCCAGAAAACGTGATTCCAGGCGATTTTAGCCAAAAAAAAACGAAAAAAAAAAACTAAAAAAAAAAAACAGAAAAAACGAGAAAATCGCCGAGTACGAAGATTCTATGGAGTGCGAAGATCTTGCAGAGCGCGTGGATTTTACAGTATGTGTACGTCCCTAGCTGTGGAGTGCGATGCCCTCGCTGGAGTGCGAAGAATTTGTGGAATGCGAAGAATTCCGAGTATGCGTGGCTGGTACAGAGACCACATAGGGAAATTTCGGGGCCAGAACCAAAATTCCAATCCCAAAGCCAGCCCAAACTTCCAGGGGCAGGCCCAGTGGGTTCTATTTTTCCGATTTCACCTTGGGTGAGGTCCCGGGGAAGAAACTTGCTAATTTTTACTCAGCCAACCTTTGAAAACGTTACCTTTGACAACCCTGTCCTTCTTCGGTAGACAAATGAGGAAACTTCCTTATCAAAGCAGCCTTCAACTCATTCAACGTCCACAGCTGCTTTGGAACGAAATAGGGGATAGAAAGCTGTGGAGGGGCATTCAGTGGATTCGCCGTGGGCCAACTGTTCCCTCCAGATTGAGCTGAAACGCCTATCAAAGTAACATACCAAAACCCAGGTCTGGAGTACGATGAAAACATGGTATGCGAAGATTTTCTGAATATGGGAATGTTGCCTCTAGAACTGTATCATGTGCACATGTTACATTAATTGTCATGGCCATATGCAACGTTCTCAGGTGGCAGCTGTATCTCGGACATCCCACGATGCATCGAAAGATGCCAAGGTGCTGATGTGCTCTACGATGGCCTGTGCAATAGATCCCCAGACGTTGGGTGATGCAGATATCATCATCGCTGGTATATGTAAATATAACTATAAATATATACTTGGAGCTTTCAACGACCATATTTGTTTAAACAAGTACTCTTGTTTTTGTTGGTTAATTTTTGCGCAAAACATCTGCAAATTCACACAAACGCACGATGTGAAAAAACAAACGCAAGAAAACCACAAAGGCCCGCAAAAAAAAAACAACAAACAAACGCAAAAAAAACCTGGCAGAAAAATGCAAACACCCACACAAAAAACACAAAACACCAAAAAACGCCTAAAACGCATTGAAAACCAAAACGCCTAAGAAAATGTTGTTGCCCAAAAACGCTTAAAACACATTGAACACCAAAACTCCTAAGACAATCTGGTCATTGGAAGATCCAGGTATATAGTATGTAGACATATAGATGTATATAGACTTATATAGTAATCAACCCCCAAAAAAATATTATCCTACAGAAATAATAGTGATTCATTACTGTTCTATCTGTTTGGGGGTTGTCCTAATTGTCATTGATTATTTACATATCCCCAATGATTATGTTTTCACATATATATATATACACATATTGATATGAAAAAAATACGTTGTTTCAAGTCATTTACATTTATTCGTATGTATAAATATATACATACAAACATATACATATAAATATACATATAAATATACACATACATATACATACAGATCTTTATATATATATACCCATCTAATTTTATTTCCAGTATATAAAGATAGAACTTCAAATATTCAATGTATGACATTTACATATTCTATCTACCCGAGGGTGGATGATTGTAATATACAAATACGAATCAAATACATAATGGATATCTGTAAAAAAAAAAAACATGTAATATCATATTGATATCAGAAAGGATCAATCAAAACCAAAGACTATCCAGTCGTTATAGTGTTTTATTGCAATGAGATGACCAAATGATGGATACTGCGTATATAAAAGGATCTGATTGAATTGGGTACAGTAACTTGCAACCCCATGAGATATAAATTGGTATCGGTATGGATCGGTACCGAGTTGATACCGATACCAAATAAACCCCAAACATAGTTGATTAACATCCCCAAACAGACAATGCTGTTCACATTTCGGATGGGAACAGAAGGTACGAGGTTTCAACACATACACATGGCCCACAACTGTCCTGGTGGGTGTTCAAAACTTGGGGGATACCAAATCCCAACAGTAAGCGCTGGGGAAATCAATGAGTTCGGGTTCCACCCGAAACCTCTTCAACACCGCCAAATGGCAATGTCATGGCTTGTGGTGATTGATGCTATTGATGTTAAACTGGAGTCAACACATCATAGTCAAACCCACCATCTAAATTACTTTACTTCGAGTGATCCCCACCATGGCATTTCAAGACATAAATTTGGATATATATATATATATAGTATATATATATATATTATATATAGATATATTCTGACATTTTACCTATTTACCTAACATTCTATCTGACATCTATTTTGACATTCTATCTGCCCTTCATTCTGGCATTCTATTGTGGCATTCTATCTGACATCTATTCTGACATTCTACCTGGCATTCTCTCTGACATTCTCTTCAGTAGGGGAAGTGGACAAGAAGGGGACAAGAGAGGAGTCGACGGAAGGGGAAGTTCCGTGCTCTGCTCTTAGGAGTGTTTGGGGTTTATAGACAACTGTACAAACCCTCAGCTACAAGTCCCATTGCAAGACTCACAGCATTGTTTTATCTGGCATATGAACACTGCGATCTAGCGCTTGAAGTTGAGCAGCAGAACCACTCTGATCATATCAAATATTTAAAAAACCTTTGGGTTGAAACGCAGTTGCCGAGCAACATCAACAAGAAAACAACCTGATATATGCCAACACTTAGTATTGAGGCTCGGCGGGGACCACTCTGATCCTGGGCTTGCTGTCCACTGCGATCTCTCGGAGGAGAAGGCCAGCTGACATCAAATCTAACAACCCTCACCTGACAGGGGAAAAAATAGAACTGGTTTGCTTGCGGTTCAAATCCATCCCTAAAAGGCTCATACAGGGATTGAAAGGACACGCATCTGGGAAATTGTGATTTTGTTATATGTTGTTCTTATCTTGGTTGTATCCAGACATATGGGTGTGTCTGAAAACAGGGTATACCCACAATTTATGGCCATGTGAATGGGGATTTTTTGAGATTCTTACTCCATTGGAATTCGGGTTTTCAAACACACCCACAAATTATGCAGATTTATCCAATTATATCATATCCCATAATATCCCCACTTTACCGTCATTTAAGATCATTTAAGCACCATGTTTGTCTGAAACCACCAGGCACTTCTGCTCTCCATCCATTCACCGCTGGGAACGGCCTCCAATCTGGGAAGGAGCTGGGCAGATTCGTCCTCGGAGATGGGAAACTTATGGAGTTCCTTATCGAAGCCTCAACAAAAATAATTATTGTATTCGGAAAATCAGCAAATTCCCAACATAATTATTATTAAATTATTATTGTATTATGTGTTCTCAACAAAAATTATTCCCTTTCCCATTGGGAATATCAGCAATCATCTTCAGCACATGCAGGGAAATGAGAAGTTATATATATATATTATATGCACTCACATACTTATACATTTACATACTTGTTTGAATGTTTTTCATCGAAATACACTAAGACTAAGACCCAACTTCCACTTTGCCCCAGGCACGACCTTCTGGCGGCTGAGCCAAGTCGCAGGGCTCACTTTCAAAGGAGCCGCACCTTTGGAACCTGTGACAGCTTCGAAGCTGTTCCCATCAGTTCCCAAAACCTTCAATGGTTTTTTCATAAAGCATCACGCAGTGGTTGATAAAATCCTAAAATCAACCATCATCAACCATGATCCCGCCAAAAAAAAAAGCAAACCCATTGGTTGGTTGATAAAGCCTCCCAGATATCACACATAATCGTAATTAATCATCGTCATCACCAACATTTGCCATGGGACAGACCTAACTCTCCCCGTAAGAGGGATGGTTTCAGGCGATGTTTCAGGTCACATTCAAAAAAAAAACTGCAAACCTGTGGGTACCACAGACTTGGGAAACCTTGACACACAAGCCAATGCAGGGAACATAGGGTAACATAGGTTAACCACCTACGGACAATGCTGCAATCCAATCATCCATGGCAGCCACACCTGCTTCTTTGGTTGCTTGAACTGCATCCTCGACACGGTCCACCAGTATTCGTCCACCGGGTTTGTCTCAAAATTATCACCCCAAACGGCCCGAAACATGGATGAGAATTGATGAGTTCATTCAACTATGTAAAACATATGGCAGTGTGTCAAAACCTTGTACCCCTGGTGAACATCAAAATAGCTGGTAAATGGATGTTCATCCCACTAAAAATGGTATTAATAGGTATTGACCCATACCCATATGATTTTTCTGGCTCCATTGTTACCCGGTTACCCCACGTTTGACCCACTCCAGGAATGTACAAAAACGCTGCTCCTTGACTGCCACCTCTCCCCGAGCATTGAAAAAGTGGAAGGCCCAAACCTCAAAAAAAGGCGCAACGGGTTGGGCCCGGTGATCCTAAGTCCATTTAAGTGAAACTGAGCTGAAGCCCATGGATCTTTTTCCATGGATATTATGATATCATGGATCACTCAACTTTGGATCTATGATTCTATGAGTTCAAACTTCTGGACACGGTCAAACATAGTGACGACCTAGTAATGTTGTGGCAACAAAGCCGTTTTGTGGGGCTTGGACGATTTTGTACCCTTCCATGGGAACACCATTTCGCGTCTGTTTTTGAGATCATCATAATCATAATCAAACGTTTGCACAAGTTCTCACCACTTTCACGGTGAAACTGACAAAGATGCAGCACTTCGCATTGATCAAAAAATGAGAACCACACATAATCAAAGCAAATTGTTACACTTCTCACTATCACATGTTATTAATCGAACACACATCTAAGAACATGTGTGAAAATCGCTAGGGCAGCAACCTTCAAGCCGAGCACGACAATCTGCTGCTTCACCTCCCAGCTGCACTGAGCGAGTCATATCTGAAATGGAACATGTCAAAACCTTGTAGCCCTGAGGTGAACACCATAATTATCATAATTGCTGGTAAATGAATGTGCATAGCTATGGCATATCCATCATATCCCTGAAAATGCTATTCTGCTATTCATAGGTATTGAATGGTATTGACAATGGAATGATCCACAGCCATCTGTGATTGGCTAAGATCGTCCCTTGACTGCACTGGATCGTGGTATCCGAAATATGTGGGTCGTCTTTTTTCATTGTGGTCACGGTGACCGATGAGGCCATGAAGACCCAGGATTTTTTCCTTTTAGGTCTAAACGATCTCTAAACCATCCAAAACTAGACTAAAACATATACTTAAGAAGAGTTCAGAATTTCGGACCATATCCACAGCGCTGCATTTATACGGCAATAAAAACGGTTCACCACTGGATTCTCCAGCAGAGCAGCAGGGCAGTCCTTTTTCACGGACTAGTGATTTTGGAAGAGCCATGGCAGCCACCGCTGATTTTGCGACGATTGGCACTACAGCCATGGCCAAACAGTTCTTGGTCTCCTGCTCCGCTGTGGACAAGACCTCAGGCGCTGGCAGGGATGGCGAATTGAGGGTGAAATTCAATCTCATGGAGACCTGATGTAATGAGAGTCAGTAACTTTGGTTTCTGTATCTGCGCATGAGCATGCCATATGCGCAAAAAAGGAAATACTGGTCTGTACAGTATGCACTTAATACATGCATGATCTTACATGCAAAATTACGGCTAATAGTTAACATATTGCTTTCATTTGCTTTAGATCTATATGTCAGCGCCTGTTCCACTTGACCCACCAAGCAGCCTCAACGTCATGGATCTCTGACCTCAATCATATCCGGGTCTAAAGCGATTTTCTCCAGGCCTGGCAGTCGATTGGGGCAGATCGGCAGATCATTCCATCTATTGGGATGACGCAAAAAAAACTGGTTGGTGGTTGACCTACCCATCTGAAAATATGAAAGTCAGTTGGGATGATTATTCCCAATATATGGAAAAATAAAAAACTGTTAACCACCAACCAGATAATTATGATTGAAATGAACATAGATTTCTTGATTGACACCACCAACATTCACCAACCAGGTCATCTCCATTCATCTCGTCTCGCTCCTGCCTGGCACCAGCGTTCTCCAGCACCTCAGCGTCACAGCTGGGGTTGGAATTGACGTAAAGATACTGGCGTGATCGCTCAATGACCCCGCAACTGCCAGAGGCCTATTATGCAACAAATGTTTGCCACGGTCCAACACATTATGCAACTTATGCATGAACACTGTCACATCTGGAGCAGTACCAAGTGACTTTTCTTGTCACAAGGTGTACATCAAAGTGAAATGGCAACACATCACCCAACGTACATTGTACAAATGACAAAGGTGACACAGACCCCAGCCCTGGTAGGACTGCGGTGCCCGACACTCTTTACTTTGTGGAGCTTGTCCATGTCCTGAAAAGCCGTGATCAGTCCCTTGCTGCGAAACTTCTACACACAGTCTTTGAAGAGTCCGTAAATGACGGTGGGAGTCTGTCTTATACCCATAGGATCCATGTATGGTATATATGCTAACATTTGGGGTATATTGATGGTAAATGTTACCATACATGGATCCTATGGGATATAGATTTGGGCTTAAAAAATCACTTGGATCTTGACTTCTAAACCAATTATCCTCTTTTCCCATCAAGAACATCTCTCGTGCGGCATGTTTCAAAAGCATCAGAAATCCCTGAGGTGTCCAAGACATGGATATGGATTCTTCAAGTCTTTGTCTTGGAGTTGTGGAATTTCTACCTCGGAACTCAAACAAATCACCGGGTCTTATCATTTTTTTGCAGCTAAGACACGCAAAACGGCTCGAGTTCCTCCACATTTGGCCTGCCCGGACGATCTCAACAAACGCTGGTTTCCTGGTGATTATCACACTTTTTTGGGGGGGTATGATGGAGATATCATGGGCTATACAACCAACAATATTGACTAGGATCAACCATCAAATTGTTCCGTGCCCTATTTTTTGACAAACCCAAATGTGTTTTTCTCAAATTTGGAATACCCCCAAAATTTTCTATTGAATTGGTTCAGCGCCTTACAAGTAGGGGTAACATGATAGTCTGAACAGCAAACTTGGGCATGTCAGCAACAACCCTCAACATACTTGCGATGTTTAGCACCAACATGACATGTATCATGACATTTTAGCGGTGTTATATCACCACCATAGTTTCTGGATCGCCGGCCACTATTACCCAACATTTGAATACGTTAGGTGACTATGATCATGGGTCAAAGCAATGAGGGATGCCATGGACGTCTGGGATATCCTGCCTGTCATAGAGGATCTGCCCAGATACCTCCATTGCAAGCCTTCGCCTGGCGAGCAACTGTCATGGGCGCGGGGATACGTCTGGGTGATCTTTGGTGTGGATAAAATCCGACGGTTTATATATATATATAATTATTATATATATATATATCATATTATATTATATTATATTATATTATATTATATATAATCATGTTGGGATTATGATTTGCCGGATTTTGGGCGATTTTGGATGATTTTGGCTGTATAGCTTCAACCCCCGGCCCCCGACCCACTTGTGCGTGGATTAAACATTAGTGAACCATAGTGAAACATAGACTATTTGACATGTTCATCTCTGACTTCTAGAATTGAGGTGTTCCACAGCAGAATGTTGAACAAACGGTGCTGCACTTCGCCTTCTGCAGTCTTCCTGCTCCTTCCTTTTCTGCTCCTGAATTTCAGGATGCAAGGGTTGGGTATCTCCTTTTCCAACGGATATATTATAGATAGATAATGGATGATTATCCCCATTATGATGTTTTTTTTTGGGGAATAACTTAGTTTCAGCAAATGGCCATATAGTACAGCCAAAGGTTGACGATCAAAACCCAAGTGCAATACCAAATAGGAACGTCCGCATGTCCTCGTAGAACTTCACATCATCATTCACCATATCCAACACTGTGGTGCCGTATCTGTCCTGAAGCCAACACTAAAAATGGAGCTCGGAAGGGTTTCCGATCTTTTTCTAGCAGTCTTTCAAAATTGCAGTACTCACAAACCCATCGTTTGTTGCCACCGATCCGACAGTATCGTGGAGTAACACAAAAAAAACTACTGTAGGGTGTCGTTCAAAATTGGGGCATCAATGGACCGTTTTTGACCTTTTGGTCATGATGAGTATCGAACCATCCATTTTGGGGTCCAATCATTTTGAACAGAAACCACTTTTGAAGTCGTTGGATCAAAACAAACAAGTCCTCCGCATTGACGTTGGCCTTTGCGTCCAATAGCCGTTCCACAAAGGAAGGAGACCTTGGCCATCCCAACATGCTAGTGAAGTCTCATCCCAATGTTCTGAATTTGTTTGTTCTGGCACAACGATTGGAACCTCAACTACCAAGTTCAAACAAATTTACAAACACAACAGGTGGTGCTTTTGCCTTGGTCAATTCAGCCAAAACATGCCAGAACCCCAACTCACTGATATCTGATGACATGGATCCATAAGGTGGGTGACCTCACTGGTACCTGAAACAAGGTGAACCCAAGCATTGCTATGTTCACGGCCAAGCTTTGGCTGCAAACATCAGAGCCGTAGCGCCCATCTGACGCTTGAGACACACATCCCAACTTTTCTCCAACATCTTGTCAATGTGGGCCTCAACTATATACATCACTTTGTTGTATTGAAAAACAAACAGTATGAAACTTTATTTCACATTAGATTGTGATTTGATTTTTTTCACAGGAATACCGTGCTTTCAAGGGTGGTATTTTCCGGTTTTTGACAGCAACGCATTTCTTCATGCCGGTTAAAGGTTGAAGTGGCCAAATGTCCGACGTAATCAACAAATTGCAAAATCAGACTCTTCCAAATAAGTTTTCAGATGGGTTTTCGAAAAAAAAACACATAACGCACAGATTGATGGTTCATCATCCATTTTCCCCATTGACAGTGTCATTTTGAGATATCCACCATTTTCAGCCAGACCCATATCATATTTTATATTGAATATTGGTTATGTATTTGGTGATATATTATATGTATGTATGCAAATATCATCCTGTATCCATACGATATTCTCAGAACATCCCCAGTATATCCACATGACCATGACAAACCACATCCATCTGCAAATGTGTGTTTGCAAACAAAAGGATGATGTGCATGGTGATTTTCTGAGAGATCTGATCCAAACTTGTGGATCCATGTGGGCCCTCAAAATCCCCACCTGCAAGGTGAGGGTCTCTAGATTTTAACAAAGGTGCAACTCCTCCCTCCTTCCTTCCTTCCTTCCTCCCTCCCTCCCTCCCTCCCTCCCTTCCTTCCTTCCTTCCTTCCTTCCTCCTTCCTTCACTCGCTGCCATCACTCCTGTCTTCTTTCTGCACTGTGGAGTGACGCCAGCTCCAGATGCTGCGGGGCACGCCTGGACCCCGATGCCAGAAAGAATGCCAGACAGAATGTCAGCATAGGTTCCAGATAGAATGTCAGAAAAAAAATCAAAATAGAATGCCAGAAAATATGTCAGCATAGACGCCAGATAGAATGCCAGAAAGAATGTCAGAAAGAATTTCACAACAGAATGCCAGAAAGTATGTCAGCATAGATGCCAGATAGAATGCCAGAAAAAATGCCGGATAAAATTTCACACAAAAGAACGAGCATAGATGCCAGATAGAATGCCAGAAAGAAGGTCGGATAGAATTTCACAATATAACGCCAGAAGTATGTCGGATAGAATTTCGCAATATAACGCCAGAAAGTATGTCAGCATGCCAGAAAGAATGTCAGAAAAACAAATCAGAATAGAACGCCAGAAAGTATGCCAGAGTAGATGTCAGATAGAATGCCAGAAAGAAAGTCAGATAGAATGCAAGAAAGAATGTCAGGAAAAATGTCAGATTGAATGCCAGAGAGAATATCGGATAGAATGCCACGGTGGGGATCGATCGAAATAAAGCAATTGTTGATGTATCTACGCTTATATACAAACATACTGTATATATATACAGATATATCTAAACCTCTACAAGCACCTACACTATCTATAATATCTAGAAGATCTACAGTTTCTATTGAAAACACCTATAGTATCTACATTATCTATAATATCCGAATGAGCTATAATGCGGATATCAAAACGTAATATGATATGGTACTATATTTCATAATATGGTCGTATTTGGTTGTATATAACAAGAAGGCAACCATGAGGCCTCGTTGGGCTTGTTGACATCAACTTTGGTCTTCAAGCACTTCTCCAGTCGTGAGTGACCTCGTCGCTAATAGATCCATGACGGACGGCTGGTGGATGAGTAGAACAAAGTAAGACACAAGTAAGAGTAATTAAGTATGTGGTATGTATATTAGGAAATTTCCTAAAATCGGGTACCCTCAAATCATCCAAGATTAGACCATGACTGTCACTTGGGGATCATCCCCCATTTTAAGAAACATCATAATATGTAGGGGAATTCATCATCAACAACTACGATTGAATCATTAAACATTGGGATATGAATTGTCAATAATGGGATATGACCCAGCCACCAAAAGGATATATGTATACCTCCAAAAATTGACCTGGTGGGGGTGGGGTTTCACATTTTGTAGACACATTTCTGGAAAACACCAAAACGGCCTCTACAAAAACAAAAAACATAGCATGTGAACAGGAAACTTTCAGGCCTACAGAAATCCAAACACCAACCCCACTTTTTCTGGGACCAGGGGCAGCCGGCGCTTCTACAAAATCCAAATCGTGGAAATCCAGGCATGCAAATACACTCTCAAAAATCATCCCAGAAACGATTGGATTTGTAGATTTGTAGAGAAACTTTTGTTTGGTGTCTAAAAATCAACAAAAATCACAATTGGATTTTGTAGAGGCCCGCTTTCTTTTGGATATCTTTTGAATGTCTTTTGAATGTCTTTGGGATATCTTCCGAATGTCTTTTGAATGTCTTTTGGATATATTTTGAATGTCTTTTGGATATCTTTTGGATATCTTTTGAATGTCTTTTGGATCTCTTTTAAATGTTTTTGGGATTTTGTTTAGACTTTTAGATGGTCACAAATAAGTACCAAGAAATTGTTTTGTTAACAGCTTTTATTTTCTGAAAAACCAGCTACATGTACATATATAAACAAAACACATATTTTTTTAATATTAGCCCTGAATATATACGCTCAAACATTCTCAAATAAGAATATGTGCATATTAAACAATTTTAAGAAAATAACGGTATACAATAAACATGCTAAAGGTTGCAGCTATCTGGACAACCTCAGCGCGGTGGCTGCGGGTCTATGCATTGCTGATGGGCCTTGGCAGTGCTTAGAAACGAATTGTTCAGATGTGGTGCTTGCAAGTTTCGATTTGCTTCAGAAGACTTGGGCTGTGTCTTCAAAAGAGCGGAACGCATTGATGCATGCCATGCATGGCAATGGTGCAGGAAGCAGAGCAACAGCTCGCAAAAGGAAACAGAAACAAAGCAATAACCAAGCAAATGGCTTCAATTTGCAACAAGCAGGTGAGATTCTCAAACTACTCTCTCAGCTTTTCCAATTGTTGGGACTCGGGGGTGGCGGTGGGAATTTGCTTCAACAGCTCAGTGCTATGATGGGCCATGGCGGGTGTGCCAAACCCAAGAAGCTTAAGAACAAGAACAAAAATAAACAGGGCGGTGATGGTGGTCTGGGGGATTACGGCCAAGGGGGTGGTTCTTACCCTTCTTCTCCTCCTACTCAGCCTCCGCAGAATACTTCGAAACCACATCCTAAGCAAAAGGCGGACGTCCAAAAACAGCCACACACAGAGCAGCAGCCCCACAAAACGCCCAAGACCTTTGCTGAAGTGGTTCGAGCCAACACTGCGTTTAAGCCGGTGTGGAGCCTGCGTCAGTCAGACTGGACGGGGCCCATTTTGGGCTTTGATGACTTTTGTGTCGCACTGGATAAGCCTGGAAATATTTCAGCTACAGTGCAAGTGAACTCGGAAGAGCAACTTGAGGAGTTGCAGGTTTTGCTGAAAGGCGATTCCCCTGATATCAAAAGAGAGCTCAACATCACAGCTGTGATGCTAGCGCCGAAAGAGGCCAAGCAGACTGAGGATCGACCTTTGCGGATGGTGCCAGGAAAGATCTCGGGCAAGGTGCAGCCCAGGCAGGCGTTTGTGATCCCACTTCAAGGCCAAGGGCCATCACTCAAGAGAGCTGCCGTTGTGTCAGCGGCTCCTGCAGTGCAGCCTGAAACTGTTGTAGTGAGATTAAATGTCGATGCAAAATATTTGCAAAACAACGAGTGGCAGAGCATCCAGGCCAAGCCAAAGGCAAACGCGCAGGCTTGGTTGCATCGGCATGTTCCAGAGCATGTTGCGGACAAAGTCTTTGATATGTGGGCGTTTCAGCAAGAAAGCATGAAAGGCGGAGGCAAGCCAGTGATCACTGGCCTTTTACGCATTGAGCGTAGTGCTGCCAAAGCTCTTCTAGGCTGCTCAGGCAAAAGTACCTGGTTTGTGGAGCCTTTGCAATGGAACAACTCCGTGGTTGAATCTTGCGATGTTGAGTGGGTCAAGAAAAGTTCGGAACTTGATGGGCCCAGCTACTTGCAGAAGGTTCAGTCCATGGCTGGTGACCTGGGCATTGCCCGGGGGTGGAATGGACTGGGAGTACGTAAGCCCAGGAGCACCGAGCCTCCTCCTAAGGCCAGAGCTTGGCGCGTCACTGGTGTTCCGCGAGATTGGGCGGCTAGTACCTTGACTCAGGAACTTACACGTGCTGGCCTGACTGAACTCAAGGTGTTGTCCCGTAAAACTGTGGGCAAACAAGTGGAATGGTGGGTGCAGGCCAATGCCCAAAAGGATATGGATTTCATTGAAATGCAGGCTGGCGAAAAAGTCATTGTAGCTGTTGAAGCTCCAAGACAAAGACGGCAGAGAACACATACCATGAAACTGGCTAGCAATGGAAGGGTCAGTTATAACCAGAGCCATGCATGGCAGGCGATTGCCACGCCTGCTCCTCGCAAATCTTTCTACATGGGAACGCCAGTCAAAAAGCCAGTGACTATTGCAGGGGCTGAGAAGGTTCCTGCTGAGAATTTGGACGAGGACAAGTCGGACGCAAAGATGGACAATGCTGGAGAACCCGCTGGGGCAAAAAGAACTGTCAGTACTCCTGAAAAGAGTCCTCCGGCCAAGCGTGTTGCGGGGGAACCCAAGCCCCCTCACAATATGAAGGTGAAAAGCATCCCTGCTGACGGCAACTGTCTTTTTGAAGCCCTTGCTCAAAGTTTGGGCGGAAAAACAGCCAGGAATGTGCGTGCAAGCGTTGTCACCCACCTGACCAAGCACCAGGGTCGTTACAAGCCCTGGTGGGACGGCAAGGAGCCAACAGAGGCGGAGAATGCTTGCGAATCATGGGAGAGCTATCTCACCATGCTCTCAAAGATTGGTGCTTGGGGCAGTGCTCTTGAAGTTTCTGCTGCGGCTGTGCACTACGATCGCCCGATCATTGTCTTCCAGCCTCGTGGTGTTCCGGAGATTTACAATGGTCGTGGCAAGGGTGGTGCTCCCATCGCTTTGTGGTTTCGTTCAAAGCACTATGAACGACTTGAAGGTGCTTTCCCGCCTGAAGTTTTGACTCAGGCTGCAAATGGTCCAATGCAGGGCAACAGAGGTGGAGGATCGGAAAGTGGCGCTACTTCAGTTGGTGCCACCAGATTGTCAGCTTTGCCGTCACTGGTTCATAGCAGCAAGAAACGTGGAAGGTGTGCTAGCCCCGCGCCCGCTTCTTCTTTGTCAGAGCAGCGCAAGAATTCTTCTTCCCCTGCGGCTGCTAGTTCGGGTCGGGGTCCGTGCACGCCACGTGCAGCCAGTGAAGGACAAGACGCAGCCAGTGCTTCGTCTAGACGCACTAAGCGTACTGAGTGGACATGCCCTTTGTGTGACTTTTCCACTGGGGTGTGCAAAGGATGGGTTGACAAGAAGAGAGCTCATATCAATGCTTGGCATCCCGATGAGAAGGAACAGTTGAAAATCGGCTTCAAAAACACTTTGCCTGCGCTGTCTGCAGTCAAGAAGGGAGGAGTCTATAGCTGGAAGTGTCCTGTTTGCAAACTTGGCTTGTCCGCTGATCACAACCTCAAACCTGGCCAAGTGTACAGCGTCATCCGCAAGCATAGGGAAGACAAACATCCTCAGGCAGATGCCAAGCTCTTCCACAAGGACAGCAGCTTCAGACGGGAGAATGCTAGCAAAGCCACGCGCCAGGTGCGTGCAGCTGCAGTGGCTCGAAGGTTGCTTGGCTTCAAGCGTGGCGATGCTGGAGCACATGACCCCACTTTCGTTTCTATTCCAGCCACAGGAAATGGCAAACAGAAAAGAGTTGGAATGTCCTACGTCATTTGCAAAACTTGTGGCAGTATGGCTTTGACAGCGAAGCGTTTGGCAAAGATTGCTTGTGAACAGTATGCTTCCAGCAAAGGGCCCAAACGAGAGCAGTTGGTGGAAAGATTGCGTGCGTGCCTCAAAAATGCAGACATCAGCGATGACCTCAAGAAGGGTGCCCGCACAGTTTTGGAAATCATCGACTCTGGAGCAGTTCGCACCACTGATACTGCTGCAGACAGCACGCATCAGATTGAGGCCATTGTGTGGCCTGCCAATTTTACGGTGCGTTTTGCTTGTGTGCATTGCAAGCGTTGTGTCAACAACATCAGACGGCTTACAGGAAGTCAGTGTCCTCGTAAAATGGTTTGGACTAAGTTTCGAAAGGGCCAGAGGGATATTTTGGTGCCTCTTGCGGCTCAGGCTCCAAGTGCCAGACAGCGAGCTGCTTCGCGAGCTTTGGACATTTTGGGATTGCAGCAGGATGGCGCTGTGGATCAGAACCCATGACGGGCTCTGACAGCACTATGCGGTTGGGGACTATGAATGTACGGTCCTTGGGAGGCCGCTTGGGTGGTGTGCTTGACTTTGCTCAGCTCCAGAATTTACATGTTCTGTGTCTTCAAGAAACTAGAGTTAACAATCACAGCTGGAATGCTGTGACTCGTGCCGTCAAGGCACGCGGGTGGCAACTTTTTCCTGGCCCTCAAGGAAGAAATTCGAAAAATGTAGTGGAAGGTGGTACATTGGTTCTAACAAAGTGGCCTGCTGAGGCCTTGGCCCTTCCTGTCGACATGGTGTCTGTGGAAAGATCCATGGCCGTCAAACTCTATAGACCTCAGCAAAGGCCGTTGATTCTCATCAATGTTTACTTACATGCTTCAGATCGCACAGCTGCCAGCCGTGCGCTGGGTGCGCTGTTCGAGTTTGTTGCTACTTGTGGTGAAGATACAGTGATCATGGGTGACTTCAATTTGGAAATTCATTGTTGGCCAATTTCTAACGTTTTGGCTACTGGACAGTGGCGGTCCTGTGATGAGCTGGTTTGCGGAGATCGTGTTTTAGGTGGTACACATCGAACTGCTGCAGGTGTTTATACAGGTGTGGTCATTGACTATGGCTTGTGCACTCCTCGGTTAATTATTACTGGTAGGGAGCAACATCTTGGCGTGGCTGACCATGACGCGGTGGTTTACAACTTGCATGTGCCTGGTTCATTATCCACACCGTGGACTCTCCCAGTTGGTGCCCCTTTGCATTCTGAAAAGGTTGCTGAAGCTTCTTGGCTAAGTGCTTGGGAAGAAGTATGTGACGATTTTGGAAATGCATTGAGTACAGGCAACGTGGACTCTGCTTGGACCTTACTTAGCAACTGCGCAGAATCTCTTCTTCTCGCACGTGGCAAAACTGGTCGTGCTATGCGCCAGGGCCCGCAGCAAATTGCCAGTCCTCCGTCTTCAAAAGCGCCTTCTTTGCAAACAGTGAAAGAGCGCAAGCTCAGACGCTTCGCACGAAGAGTGGTGGAGTACCAAAAGGCCCCGTTGCCCGAGTTGGAGAAGAAGTTGGTTCGTGATGGCCCTCATTTACATCATTCTTTGGCTTTATTCTCTTTGGATGACCCCAGGTTGGTTAGTGCAGTGCTTGAATTGGCAAATGCAGAAGCTACAGCAGCGTCCAAGTTACGCTTGGAGGCGTGGAAGGACAGCGTGCAGGAAAATGCCACCAAACTAGGCAGGTGGGTCAAACAGGTGCCGCCCGCCAGTCCTACTGCAAGTTTTGATGGCCCCATTCTACCTGCAGATAGGGCCAAGTGCGCAGCATTGGATTGGGAGAGGTATTGGAATCCAGGGTCGCTTCCGAATTTGAATCTGGGGGACCAGTTGTACTCTCAGATTGGCTCTGCAAGCGATCCATTGCCGGATGACTGTATTCAGGTTAGTGGTTCTGAATTGGTTCGGATTGCGCTCAAAGCGAAGGACAAGGCTCCGGGCATGGATGCCTGGACAGCTCTCCATTTGTGCAATCTTCCCATTGCTTTTTGGGATCAGGTCGGTGCTCTTTGGGATGCTTGCTTGCGACATGGCTGTGTTCCTGCGATGTGGAAAGATGTTAGAATTGCTTTGTTACCAAAAGCTACTGGTGGCATGCGCCCTTTAGCCATTGTCACTGTCCTGTGGCGTATTTGCATGAGTGCCACTCTGAAAAAATTACAGCCTTGGATTGCTGAATGGGCTTCGCCCGAACTTTTTGGTGGTCTACCAGGCAAGGGCATCATGGAAGTCCATGAACGTTTCTACGAAGCTGTCAGCACGGCAAAGCAGTCTCGTGTCGATTTGGTCGGGTGCAAAGCTGATGTTCGCAAGTGTTTTGATTCAGTTTGCCCCCAGACAGCCATTAAAGTGTGGCGATGGTTCGGTGCTCCCTCATCAATTTGTGATTTACTCGCTGATTTTTACAGTGAACAGCGTCGTTGGTTTGCTTGGCAAGGTTCTTATCACCCTCATCCGGTTTTTGCTCAACGGGGTTTGTTGCAAGGCTGTCCAGCCAGCCCTGCGCTACTGAACGCTTTGATGACCGTTTGGGTGAGGTTTGTCAAACGGCAGGAACCAAGGATTTCTTTGGCTATTTATTTGGACGATCGCACCATGTGGAAACAAGGTTGTCAAAGTTTTGAAGTGGTCATCAACGCCATGACTGCGGGAGCGCAAGCCGATGCTATTCTCGGCTTCGAACTTCACCCTGACAAATTGGCTAGCTTCGCCACCAAACCGCATCTGGTTGCCAAGGTGCGCAAGAAGAAAGATTTAGTAGGTGTACCTGCGGATACTTTCACACTGCTTGGCATTCAATACAATTTGTCACGCCCCAGTTCTTGTGTTGATGCGGATATTGTCAGTGACAACATTCAGCGACGGTGTCTCAAAATTCGTTTGGCAGCACAGCACTTAGGCACTCGCATTGCATTGGTGCATAAGTTGGTGATATCTTTATTTGCTTGGTCCGGTGCTTTTCATCACTTCAGTGCAAGAACCATTCGAACATGGACATCTATGATCGAAACTGCACTTTGGGGTCGAAGGGTTCCTCCAGGTAGGAGCCGGCTGCTCTTTTGGAATTCTTTGGGTTCTGCAAGACTACATCCGATGTTTGCGCTCCAGTTCACCGCCGCCCGGGCGGAATGGAATCGGCAATGCCGCCGTGCCCAAGGGTTGCCTGCAGCTACCTCGCCTGCTCCTCGCTGGAAAGCAGTGCTTAAAGATTGGAAATGGCGACTTGACGATGGCCTGTGGCACACGCCTGCTGGGATTTTGAAACCTGGGTGGATGTCTTTGAAAAGCTTGCAAAAAGCCGCTATCCATTCATGGCTCGTTGGTTTGTGGACTAAAGACACCAAAACGGATGGTCGATGGCCAAACGGCAAGGAGCCGGTTTTCCTTTTTCAGGCAAATGCAGCTTTAGGCATGGATTACTACAGTCGCAGGGTTTTGACTGGTGCTGCAGTGGATGGCAGGGTCACAGAGCGCTTTGGTTCTGCTTTGAGTTGTGAATGTGGATTGCAGTCTCCTGATCGAGAACATCTCACTTTTCACTGCCAAGCGCAGCCATGGGATGGTGAGTTCAGGAGCGCTACTGAACGTCGTTTGCTGGTTCCACTTGTGGATGCTCCTCCTGTGTTGCCTTTTTCCAACATGGTAGCAGATCCTGCTTTGGTTACTTTTATTCAGCAATTCGATCCTCTTCAGCGACCCGCCTTGGGTTTGGACGGCAGTTGTATCATAGCTACTTCCTGTGATCGATGGCAAAGAGCTAGCTGGGCGGTTTCGACACTTTCAGGCACCACTGTTCAAGGTGCCGTGACTGGTTTTGAGCAAACCCCTGCTGCAGGTGAGCGTGCTGCTCTTCTGCAAGCTTGTTTAGCCTCTTCTGCAGCTAACAGACCGGTGATGCTCTTGATTGACAATCAGGCTTTGGTGCGGCGGCTTCAGCGAGGCATTAGCACTGGCCGTTGGGAGGGTGACTTGCCGCTTTTCTGGCAGCGGATCAGCGGCTTATTGATTCAGGGCACTGTTTGCACTTGGATCCCTTCTCACAACAAGGTGCCTGACTGGACACCACCAGATGGTTGGATTGATGTTCAATCTCTGCCGCGTCTCAATGCGACAGCCGATGCTCAGGCAGGTGAGGTGTTGCGTGACTCACGCTCCATGATCGCTGCGGCTGTGCAGCGACATCAGCGAGCCGTGGCTTGGGCTGCAGCAGTTTGGCGTCTGCAGCGGCTACGGACTTTACCTTTTTGGCAAGTCGTACTTGATCAACAAACATTCCTTGCGGAATGCTAGCTGGCGCACTGTGTTTACTTCTTTTTTCAGGCAGGTTTCGCTTCTTTTGTGTTTTGCTTGGAAAGTATGGGAACTTGATTCTCGCAGATGGCATACTATGGCGTCTTAACTACTTCACTTCGGTGAGGAGCAGGTTGACGTCCGCTTACAACAACAACAACTCACCATTTCTCATTTCAGGTGGTGCCAGGAGGGGACACACAACGGCAGACTGATCAAGGCAGTGGTGTAGCCGATGGCTTGCTCCCGGCTCAGGGTCCGACGGGGGAACGCAACGGGAGGGAAACAACGGAAAAAAGAGAAATGCCACGATTATGGTGGGTAAATGCTTTTGACTAGAAAAGGTTTGGCATCTTTTCTGAAACTTGAAATATCGATATGAACTTCCAATCTTCAATACCACAGAAAATGAACTAAAATGTACGAACATAGATGTCAAATATGTATGAAACCATATGAAATCAAATCAAATCATGGTTCAGCTAATTTCTCTACAAAACCAAAAACATATCACAAAATCTAAAGCATTACCTTAATGTCCTGAAAACCCGAAACGCTACAAAATCAAAAGCAGGGCTTAAAGTGTCCTCTAAAATGATCCAAAAAATGTCCATCTACACAATAAAAAAAACATGTTTGGAGATGATTCTAGATACACAACCATATCCCACAAAAAATGCTTTGTGCCAAACGTTAACGTTTTAGATTTTGTAGGGTTTTTTTTGGAGGTATATATATATATATATATATGTCATTGATTGATATCTAATTGAAGGGGTATCGCTCCTCAAGGTTCGTGTCGCTCCACAATACTCTTCTTCCGGGTGGTATTGCCTTTCAAGGCACCCGATTGCTTGTCGCAGGAGATTACACTTTCGTGACCGTGGGCTACATGGGCATCCCTTCATAACATCGACCCTCGCTCATATGGCTTGTCCACATGTGGGGGAGACACCAAAGTTCACAAGTCCGATGGAAAAACTACCTTCATAGAGTAATCCCTACAACCTGACAATCTACCTGATATCAATTCATCCATTCTGACATTTCATCTGAACTTCTTTTCGGCATTTTATCTGTCGTTCTATTTGGCAGTCTATCCGACACTTGCTTTGATGTACATTCTGACAGTCTATCTATCTGGCACCTGGCACATTTTCGGATATTACATTCTACAGTATTTGGCATTTGTTCTGACATTCTATCTGGCATTTAGTTTTTCATTCTATCTGACATTTCTTCTGACATCTCTTCCGGCATTCTATTCAGCATTTTATCTGATTATCTATATTGGGCATCAATGGCATTCTATCTGACATTCTATCTGACACTTCTGACATTCGTTTTATTTTGCATTCTTTCTGCTATTTCTTCTGGCAATCTATCTAGCAAAATGTTTTTTCCTGGACATTCTATCTGGCATTTTATCTATCATTCTATCTATATATAACATTTTGTCTGGCATACGGTTCGGGCCCGCCAAGCACCAGAGGAGGGAAGCAGGGAAGGAAGAAGGATGAGGGACGTCTTGTGAAGATCAGGAGAGCCTCACCTGGAAGGAAAGATGATGAGACACTATTGGATGCGGATTCTTCCAACATACCCATAAGATCATAAGATTCCTTTAGATCCCATAAGATTCCAAAAGGGTGGATGTAGGGTTTAAGATCTAGATAGAGACAAAGAGATGGACAGCTGGCCTAGTGGAGTGGGTACACGTGCTTTGATGGGGACCGCACATATGATGGGCATATGAGAAGGGTCTTTTTATGGTTTTAATATGGGTTTACTCACCACCAAGAACCACACACAATTACTTAGTCACACTAACCATCTACTGATTCTTGGGGTGGTCACCTTTCTGGTTTGGTTGAATCCCCATGATCTACTGTTGGATGGATGTTTCGAGCTGTCCAGTGTACTGTCACACTGCCCTGAGGATCGAACTTTTCCCAATGCCGCATAGGTAGTACAAGTCCTTGCGGGTTTCGAGAGCGGCTAGAGAAACCGGCTGGAAACCATCGCGCCACGGAGCACCAAGTGCGTGCTGGTCAGAATTGGACACCTGGTACCCCATCATGGTTAAGACACCATCCACAGCTATAGCCCCTTTGAAGAAGCAACCGCCACGGTCCATCTCGGGCGTTTCTTTGAGGATCTGGGCAAATTTCTTCTCATCAGGGAAATAGTCCTGGACAGGAAGCAAGAAACTTACAAATGATCGGAATTACTATACCGCGTATTCCAGGTAACGTAGGCTGTGTTCTTGCAGTTCAACCCAAGATGTCCAAGCTGTGTGGTCCACATGAAAGATTTGGAAAAGTCAGCTGACATGTCACACTGTGACTGTGCATGGAACTACATAGGCAGGTTAGTGGTTTCTATGGAATCAGAAATGCCCCAAAAAGCAAACGTAAGTCCAGGCCCCAATCTACACCACTCCAAAACACAACCACAAAAAATCCAATCAACCAACCAAAGAAACTTCCCCAAGTTTCCACGCAGCTTGTTGCTGCCACAGACATATGTTTCTGGCTGCATGTAAAGGGGCTTCGGACGGTCGAAGCGGTTTCACCTGTGCGACATGTCAAATCCATGCCACATGTTGGAAAATTCAAATTGGAAATTGTGGGGGTTTTGAATCGGTTTTGAATGCTGTTGCGTTCCCCCTGGATTTGGTCTTAATTGGCTGCATCCATATAGTTGAAGCTCAAGCCCCTTTGACACGTGGAGAGTTCAAATGTGGGAATCAACAGCACTATCCCTTCATGCAAATCGCACGAGCGGTATATTCTTTGACCTCTCCACCTGAAACATGATTGATGTCACTGTGGAGTGCATGTTCAAATTCCAAGCTATACAAGTTCACTACGGACCTATAGACTGTACTGGTCCGCACTGGGGACATCGAGCGCAAGTTGAAAGGGGCCTTGCGTTTCTCAAACCTCGGCATTCTGAATCACAATGGTATCTTTGATCCATTGGAGTCACTAGCAAGGAAATTTCCCTGGCACGAGACCTGCCATTTCGGCGTCTGGGACCTTGATTGGCTGCTACTCTCAGCCGCAGCAGCTGCAAAGTTCACCCGGCCAGCAGCCGGCTCAGCACGCCGATCAGCGCCAGCGCTCGGAGAAGCCGCGTGATGCCCAGCGCTCGAAGAAGCCGCAGGATGCCCAGCGCTCGAAAAAGCCACAGCAGCAGGCACAGTGTGCTTGAAGAAGCCGCAGCAGCAGGCACAGCGCTCGTAGAAGCCGCAGCAGCAGGCACAGCAGCGCTTGTTGAAGCCGCAGCAGCCGGCTCAGCAGCGCTCGTAGAAGCCGCACCCATCATCGGTTCTCTTCTCCTTGGTTGTGGAGCAGTTGATCTTTCAGTTGATGGATCATGTTCAGGTAAAGGATGCGTCAGAAAGCTCGGCCGTGGCAGAAAACCATGCCTTGATTCCACCAGAGTCACACGGTGTAAATATGGATATATCATCATCCATGCCAAAGTGGAATCAGTGAGCAAAGCAAAAATAAAGATCATGAAGACGATCACCCAAAACGGCAGTCCACTCGTTGGCTCTGTGAATGATTGAATTGAATCTGGAAAACTTTCGGTCCACAGCTGAATGACATTTTCTTCGGCCTTCGCTTGGGCCAATTTGGCAAAAAGGATAGTCGCTTTCAAAGCTGTCTTCGCAGCTTCTACTTTGACTTCCTTGTGCTTTTCTGGCTTCTGTTCATTCTTTGAAATCTCCTGTTCTTTCGTTTTCTCATGTTCATTCAAAAACATTCCCTTTAAGACTTTGAGCCTTTTGAATTTCTCCTATGACAAAACTTTTGTTCCCAAATCTGCTGGAAGCTCGCTGCCGGGCATGTGCATGAGGAAGAAGCCAGTCTCCTTGAAAGACTTTGGTTCAAGGATGTGGGCACGTTTTTTGAGGTGCCTTGCTCTCCATGATCCACTGTCGCCTGTGACGATGGCAACGGAAGCTGTGTTGTCTGTGAATGACACAGCCCTCGCTTTCACATCCCAAGCTTCTTCCAAGACTACCCTGACAGCATCGCCAGCCAGTGCACCCTCCAAAATTTCAACCAACTTTGATTCAGCCGTTGAAGTGGTGACCACTGACTGTTTTCCAGACTTCCATAGCAAAATCGAGGAATCCCACATCACCAAGTAGCAGCCAACACAAACTTCACCAAAACTGGCGTCGGTGTAGATGTTCAACTGTCACATGGGTTCTCAAACAAAAGACCTTGATGAATGGTGGCAGCTAGATATCCCCAGACCTGCTTGGTCAAATCGATGACTTGTTGAAGGTCTTTGGAGATCAAAGATGCCAAACGGTTGATGGTGAATGCCAAATCTGGTCGAGTTCTTGTGGCAACCCAGACCAGTTCTCCAACCACCCTTTGTGCTTCTCGAATTGTGGGAAGATCCTTGTTTCAGGGCCAGCCAACATTGGCAGTTTTCGGTGGCACCATCGATCAACTTCAGGTCCAAGATTTCTGGTGAGCAGGTCGATGGTGTAGTTGGTTTGTGTCATCCACCATCGCCCTTCTTGACAAAAGAGCTCAGTGCCCAAAAATCGAACACCAGCATCCTCGTTGATGTCCTCAGGCCTTGGTGGTGGAGGACAATGCTTCTTCCTCCCCCAAGACCAAAAGATCATCAACGTAAACTAAAAGAAGACCAAGAAGTTGATGGGTGTGCACATTGGATCCTCCAGAGATTAAGGCTCAGTGATCATCTGATCCAAAACGGCATGACCACCATCTTGTAGAGGAATTTTGAGATCAACCAAAACTGTGTCCCGATAGTCTGACCACAACTTCGGGCTCCCTTTGTAGCCATGCAAGGCCATGAGAACTTCCCAGTGCTCCCCCGGTTTGGTGATCAGCAAAGGGGGCGGCTTGATAATCGCTTTTCGTGGTAGTGGAGCTTGTTCTCCTTCTTGGACATCAGCAGCTGCTAGTTTCATAGGGGCATTGAGGAAGGCTGTACGAATGTCGCAGGCTTGGCCCTTCCATGCCTTTTGGGCCGCAATGGCCACAGCTGCTCGGCCTGCAACGGCTGTTGCACCCCCAGCAAAAAGGTCAGATTCAGAACGCTCAGCAAAGTTTCCGCAGGCCACCAGTCTGGCCTTTCGCTTGCCAGATTTTGATTCCCCTGAGGGTTTCGCAGTGTAAACCAGCTTGCTGGGCAGGACCTCCGCCATGTCATTGGCAACCAACCTTTGAACTTCTTCTTGACTGATCTGCTCCCTTCTTTTGGAAAAGCGACTCCAGCTCAGCCTTGATAGGTGGGATCCATTGATCCAAATTTCTCCTCACTTCATGCTGAGACACGACCTTGGTCTGAAGGACCTCGTCCACTTGATTGCTGCAGGTCATCTCTTTGATCTGGACGACAGAGTCCAAGGTGGCATAGGCCGTGTGCGGATCATCTTCAACGCGTACTTCTTAAATCACCGCTCCAATCTTTCTGACCTGAGCCTCCTTCTCTTCTTCATCTTCCTTCTCATCCTCCTTTGAAACCTCTTCAGAAGTCAAAGCCAGATGGTTGAAAGTGACCTTGCCTCTGATTCTTCTTCTGATCTCTGTTAGCGCCAATTCATCTTCCAGTCCAATCGAGTCTTCATCTTTGGGAGGCTCGACAAGATTGTGCATCACCATCCTTGTCAATGAGTAGCTTCCATCTTCTCTTTGTATCCAGTGTCCATGATGAACCCAAGATGGTGCAATGTAAAGTGCACGCTCCTGCGTAGGAAGCAACTCTCTCGCCCTCCAGAAACGCTTTCGGACCAGAACTGGAGACATGAAGTCTGGCAGTTGTGGATTTTTCTAACCTGCTTCAAGCGAAGGCGGTCATTGATGTTGCGAGCTGCAAGAGGCAAAAGAGTAAATGGAGCACCAGCTGCATGGAGTATTCTTCGGATCTCAGCTTTGATCCATTGACCTCCACGCGCCCATTCGATTGGCGCTGATCCCCAGGTGTATATGTGTGGAGAATGGTTCTGGATGAGCACCATTTTTCCAGCGCCTCTGAGCAGAATTCACCACCTTGGTCTGTATGTATTTGGTTCACTGTGAACCCATCACTCCTCAAACGCAGATACATGTCGATGATCCCTTGCCAGCACATCGTCTGATCAGATTGCTTGGCTGGAAGGAACTTCATTGGATTCTTGCTGGACCCTGGTCCCATCCTCCTCACTAACCACTTGTCGGCCAGCTGGCCCTTCCTCTCCTTAATTCGGTCTTGTCGGGCGGCTGCCCCTTGCTCCTTTGACAACTTCAAGACGCGATTGATGCCAGAGGCTTCGACGACCCCCAGAACCCTGCTCTGTTGAAGCTCTGCCGCATGTTTCAGGTACGATATGAGCACATGCAGACAACTGTTGATGTCCATCATTTGACACTGATTTGTCCTCTGGCCTTCCATGCCTAGACATGTCTCTTTTCACGAGACTAAGTTCATGCCTAAGTCTGAGATTCTCTGTTTGTGACGCTCTTACTTGGAGTCACATCTGCTCGACCATGGATTCCATGCCAGCGCGCCCTTCGGCTTCACGTTGCCGCTGTTCATGAAACTGCTGAAGATGATCAAGCCCTGGAAAAAATCCTTGAAGAAAACCTTCTACTCTAGAAACTTCACCACCATGCCCATGATCCCTTCCAAGAGGTAGAAAAGAAGATCCCATGCGCGGGCCATTGAACTGCTGAATCTGCTCAGGAGTGAACGATGGTAGCGGAGAAACCTGTGATAGACGTCCATATGAAACTGGTGGTCCTCTTGGATCTGGTGGGACCTTGTCATCCATTCCATTCTTTTGACTATTCTCATCATTCTGCCTAGTGAAGGGGGTGTTCTCAACTGGCCGTTGAGAAACGGGAGTTTGGAAAGCAACTAGGCTGGTTTCTTCCTTTTGACCTCTAGCTACATCTTCTCTCACAGGTGCTTCCCCGACAGAACCATCTCCTGTCCTATACCAGGGGCGGCCAACTCTTCAACCTTCTTCTGTCCTCCTCTCACCGCGGCAGCATCATCTGCAGCCGCTTCAGTGCCATCCGCCGCAGCCGCACTTACGGCGCGCGCAGCCGCTGAAGCCGCAGCGCCATCCGCAGCCGCTGAAGCCGCGGCGCGGCGCCATCTGGAGCGCTTCCATCAGCAGCAGGTGCCAGCGCACTTTGAAGGCCATCAGCAGCAGCTGGCTCCACTGACAATGATTTCCCGGCGAGGTCGATTCGAATTCCTAGGCTTTGGCTGTGGGCCGGCGGCCCTTATGTTGTTTGTGGGTTGGGCTCATAACCTATGGAATCAGAAATGCCCCAAAAAGCAAACGTAAGTCCAGGCCCCAATCCAAACCACTCCAAAACACAACCACAAAAAATCCAATCAACCAACCAAAGAAACTTCCCCAAGTATCCACGCAGCTTGTTGCTGCCACAGCCTTTTGTTTCTGGCTGCATGTAAAGGGGCTTCGGACGATCGAAGCGGTTTCACCTGTGCGACATGTCAAATCCATGCCACATGTTGGAAAATTCAAATTGGAAGTTGTAGGGGGTTTGAATGCTTTTGCAGTTTCAACCGTAACAAGGCTGGCTACTTAGGGCAAGTCAGCAAGCACTCAAAATAACTTGTACCTTTAAACCAGTTTCATACCAACTCAGTGTGAACTTGCCAGACTTGTCCTTCACGGACTTCTGGTCAAGTATTCTCACTGGCCTCAGAAGTGTGCTATTTTCAAGCACACGAATCAAGAGCCAGCTGCTCTGCAGTCAAAACCCCAGGCGAGCCATGCAAGCGCAAAGAGTTTCAGCGGATATAAGATACCTATTGACCTATTGATATGGCTATTTATTATTGTTTGTCAGCAACAGGGGTTTTCAAAACGGTCCTGCAGCGGTGAGTAACCTATTGTCCCTCGGATAGGACGAATCCATCAATATATCAACACGTCGCGGCAACACGTCGCAGGATAAACAAAAAAACTGAAGGTCAGATCCCCTATGAGAACCGAGGAAAACGCACAAAAACGGTAATAGATGGATAGTCGAATTCTTCGATCAAAAACCAGTTGATCATCTCTTTCTCCGCCATCATTGTCAGTCAAGTGCTGAGTGCTAGACATGGCTATGGCTTCCCACCCCTTTTGGTTTTGCTGGGAGCAATCCACTTGAGCCAACGTGGCACGGCAAAATTCACCCTGGCCACCGGCTGCGAACCTCCAATCTGTCTAAAATATTGCAAAATAATGCTTCACCAATGTTCATAGATGGTTCACTAAATAGATAGAACATGAGAAAAAACAACAAAATATAGATGGTAAACAAACATAAATTATATATATATATAATATATATATAGACGGTAGACCAGTAAAACATGAATGTTCACCAAACCGTTTTGGACCCATTTTTGATCGTGGCGCCGGCGCGTGACCTGGCCTCCTGCTTCTCCGCTGCAAAGCCTTTGGCCAAGCGTCTTAGCACATCCGGTGCCAGCCGGGCCACCTTTCGGCGACTTTGTTCCGGAGAAAAACATGGGGCATTTAAATACACAGAAAGATAAAATAAGGACCACTTTAAGGTGCTCAGTAGGGAATTGGGCTAATGATCCATGATTAACTTTATGTTATATATGATATGATTATTCATAATCCCATTCCCCCATTCCCTAGTCAGCATCAAGTCCAAGTCGAGACTCTCCTTGAAAAGCCATCGCCTCCTGCTGGTAGTGCCCGATCATCCATACCACAGAGGCTCTGGCTGTTGCTGCAGACAGATCCTGCAGGTGCAACGGCCGCAGACATGGGACACAATTCACCATCTTGAAATGGGATCATCTCCCATTTATATTACTTTATAATTGGAATTTCCATGATTTTCCCATTCAAACCTCTATTTATGGAAGATTTCCAAGTGCCATGGTTGGTTACCGGTGTGTAATTCTAGTGTATACCGAGCCATGGTCGAAACATCACCATAGTGATCTGGCCTCCAAGTAGGTGACGAGATGCGGAAGTACGCTGCCCAACCTACCAGTGGATCGGATCCACCAACGGAATCCCTTATCGACACCAGTGGATCTTATGTCCACCAACTGTTCATCCATAAGCTGTCCAGTAGGTCCATGGTAGCTTATCATAGCTTATCCACCTCCTTTATGCTTTTAACCAATTTTTACCCCCCTCACTGTATTCATCGGATCATGCAGCCTATTCAGGACTCGAAAAGCTGAAGGATTCATTGACTCCTCTGGCGGCTGACCCGCAAATGCCAAATAAGTATTTCAAGGATGACAAAACGGAAGGTCTCCGAAACCGCTATCAGTTGTGTTGATCACCTTCCCATTCTTGGAGATAAACACTGCTGGATATAAACATATACCCTCTGGTTATTTAACATAGCCATGGAAAATCACCATTTTTAATAGGTAAACCATCTATTTCTTTGGGTCATTGTCCATGGCTATGTTAAATAACCAGAGGGTATAAAAATCACATTAGCCATTCCGCTTTGAGTCTCCAAACCCGCTTTCTTTGCTGCTTTGCCGTCGCTGTAGCAACGCTCGAAGGGACACGACTGCCTGGACGAGACTGGGGCATTTCGCTGGATTTTTGGACAGACCCAGGTCCTTGTGGAAGGGAGGATGGTTCAACACCAAACACCAAAAGTCAGAGGAGTGAAATTCAATCATTGGTGATGAACATATAACATGATTCATGTGGAAGAATTCATAAAAGCCCCAAATCAAAGCTATTGAAAACAACCGGTCAAGAGTTGCAGGGTGAAATCGCCCCATTCGTCTAGCACTGCTTGGATCGTTGCCAAACTTGAGACTGTCTATCTGTCTATGGTTGGTCATTGTGTAATATATACTTCATCATAATGTTTTGGGGACGTGACCCAACGACTAGGCTGCGAAATTTGGGATTATCCACCAGTTTGGATCGACGCAGTTGAACATCACCCGCAATCTAAATGTGTTTTTGGAACATCGCCCATTCAAAACAGTTTTTATTGTTTTGCCATTGCGAAATAAGGCGCTGGCTCAAATTCCCCCCGATTTTGTCGTATTTCCCTGGGGGTCTTGCGCCATAGCCTTAGCGGGTTCTCTGGAACCCGCGGGACATCACTGCTGAGACTTAGTCTCTCTGTACTGGCCTTAAGGTTAAGGGTTATCCTGGAAACCCTGGTTCTTACTTGCTGCTGTGATTTGGATTGGTGATTTGCATCTGGTGATTTTCCCAGCTGCTCAACTTTTCTTATTCGCGGGCAAGGCCTTTCTATATTTGGTGGGATTGATTTACAAGTCTGTTTGCTGGTGATTTTCCCAGGTCTACATTTCTTGTTATTTCTCCCTGGCTCTGCAGTGGCCTACACTGTTTTCTGGTTCTGCGGTGACCTACACCGGAATTTCTTTACATTGGATTCATTTTTCCCTTGGCTACTCAACTGGTTTGCCCTGGTATCCATCGGGATTTGATATTTCAATTTGCAATTTTGTGGGACTGGGATTGTGTGCTGGATTGATTTTTCTCTGGCATTGATTTTCCTCTTTCCGCAACGGGTGGATGCATCGAATAATTGGATTTTATATCATTTATTCGCTTGCAATTGCATTTATCAACTATTACGTCTACGGCCACAACGAGGAGGAGACTGCGAAGGCACAGAGCAGTCGCCAGGGCCTTGTGGCACAATTTTACCAAGAAGAACCTTCTTCTGACCAAAGATCACCTCCGCTGGATCAAGAGGACATTGACAGTACATCACTCCAGAGACAGAAATTTTTTACACAAGATTTCTGGTGCAATGGCTCAGTATCATGCAGAGGATGCCTATCCATGGCGTTGTCCATGCAACAGGCTCAACAAGAAAACGCATGTGCACTGTCCACAGTGCAAGAGACACTGGACAGCAGGTACGAGACACAGTACCCAACCTGCCTATGCCTGGCATGCAGAGGAAGAGGGTTCTCAATGGAATCAATGGGAATCGCCCGCAGTGGGCCGACAAAAGCAGAGACCCTCACGCAGCAAAAGCCTGCGTTCAAAGAAGGGAAAAGGGAAGGGAGCTGCTGGTGGGCAAGAACAGCAGCAAACTTCGCCGTTTGCGACCCCCATGGCCATCCCTCCATGGCCTTCGCCAGACACTGGTTTTGCAGGAGGCCAGACGGCGATCAGAGCTCAAGCCAGCACAGCCTCTTTGGGAAGCTCGGCCACGGGTCCCTTCCAAACACCTGCAAGCGACCTATTGATAGCTGTGAGAGAGCAGTTTCCGGACATGACGAAAGCCCCGATCGAGGTGAGAGAAGCAGTGGAAAAAGAGGAAGCTTCAAATTCACAACGGATTGGAGCAGACCTGCACCGCACATCATCGCAGATCAACAAGGCCACCAAGCAATTGAATCAGCTGAGGGAAGCACGAAGCAGGCACAGGGAACAATGGCTTCGTCACCTCAAAGACTCCATTACAGCTTGGGAAAGTCAGATGAAATGCTTTCAAGAACAGCAGAAACAATATATAGAGCAAACCAACAAAGCAAAGGCGGAATTGTCTGCAGCACGCAGGAATTTGCAGACGCTCAACAAGCTCGCGGGATTGCAGTCCAGTGCCAAAGCCGAAACTCCAGAGACCCAAGAGCTGGAGGAGGGAGTTGGCGAACTGGACGCCACGGAAGCGGCCCTGACCAAACAAGTTCAGGATTGCTTGAAGCAAGCAGCAGCCCTAGTCAATCCCAGCGATGTGCAAGACATTATGGATTCAGACGACGATGGAGTGGATGGAGCACCCAAGTCCAAAAGACAGCGATCATTGGAGCCATTTGGGCATCAAGCTATGCCTGTAGTGCCCACAGTTGGAGCGACAGAAGCCTCCATGTGAACAGGGGCGATGAAGCTGAGTGTCTGCGGAATTCACTTCATGCGCCATGTGCTAGTGGTTGGAGAGACGGGTCCATTGTTGAGGCCTATGCCATGGATGAAGCATGGTGTGCAGCAAGCAATGTACCATCTTTAGACCATCCCACCATGTGTTTGATTCTTTGCCATAGCATTAGATGGGAGGAACGTTTCATGCCATCTTTTGTCTCTACCAAGCGTGCAATTGATTTGCAATACGAAGTTTCAAACAATCTGCTGTTGGACGGTTCTCTGCCGCCCCATCGAGATCCACTCCCTAAGTGGCCCATCTGGGGATCCATTTTGAAGACCACGAAAAGCAATGTTCCAAAGAAGGTTACATTTGCGGCCGATGCTGATCCGCTGTCCAATGAGGCCGTGTTGATCTCCGGTCCGCAAGATAGAATTACAGACCATGAAAATGAACATTCACGTCCGTCGTGGCACCCTGATGTACCACAGCAAACGCATCATGGACCTGGTGAAACTCCACCTGTGCCGAATTTCGTCCAAGACATTTTCGTGCAATTTGAAGCCATAGGATTTCAGGCAGGGGCCAATTTGATGGAAGGTTTCACTGCAAGAACTTGGTATCTTCACCACCAGACATTTCCGAGGTGGAGAGTGCCTCGTTTTGTTGAGCTCGACCATGACTGGTCTAGGTGGAGTCATGAAATTTCTAATGCCTGGCGAGACATGATTGATAGAAGAATTCCTTTCCACTTGATTGTGGTCCAGCCTGATCCATACAGACAGTATCTACATCGTAGGGCTGATGTTGACATCATCCTGGCGCAAGAGACAGAACCAGGTCTCCATGCAGGATTTTTGACGGTAACTCAGTCTAGGTTTGACCAACATAGGACTTTTGCAGTTGCTATCACACTTCCTGAGCAGGTTTCGGGCCTTCAGATTGTAGAGTCTGCGGATTTAACAGAGGTTTGTGCAACGTCTGCTTGCCACCTTACGTTTCGATGGGATGAACTGCAGCTTGACAATCTGCCCACGCATGAAATGTATGACGGTCATGGATTCCAGCTGAATATTGGACACCTCATTCCACCATCTGTCCATGTCGCACAAGGTTCGTCGGATCATATCATGTTTATGCAAGGCCAGGTTACCAGGTCCAAGAGACCATTGACCTTGAATGACCAAGAGGCCCCAGCGTGGTACCCCTATGTCAATGCTCAAGGAGGACACGCCGAATTGCGTAATCAATTACTCCAGGATGATGAACCCAATGAACACCAGGCAGAAGACATTGGGGACGAATCTCCCCGAAGTGAGGATCCTTTTATTCATCCTCCTGATGATGATGATGCACGACAGGCAGTTATCATGTTTCATCTGTTTGATGACCCCATCCATGCTATGCTTGATTGGACCGACTGGCCACGTATGATTCGTGAAATTGCATATCATTATGCTGTTGACCGAGAACAGGTACTTGAATGTCATGAGTTAAATGTTCGACTTCCTGACATCCCTCAAGGTATTGTTCCGATTATCGTCCAACAGGTCCAAGATGTCCCAGTTGGCACGGCATATGTTTTGATCTTGATTGATGTTGAGACACATGGACAATGGATGGAAGCGCACTATGGTACTGCACCCATCGTAGAGAGGCGGGTTGTGGCAGTACCGGCTCTCCTAACTAGAACGGCCCTGCTCACACAAGCCAGAGTTTTTGAATATTGCAGGTTTGAAAAGGAAAGATGTCTCATTGAGTACAACCATCGGAAGTGGCACAAGCAAGATCCGGCTCCCAAACGTGTTCTTTTTGGAGATTATGCCAAAATCATGCTTCCTCCTTCATTGAAATGTGATGCCTCGACTGGAGAAATGCTGGCCGATAGCAGACAACTCACTGTTGAGGACTTTTGGAGTAGGTATTTCATCCCTTCCAGCCCTGATAGTAGTAGTAGCAGTGAGGTTGCTTCAGATGTCTCGCCTAGCCTACTTGGATCAGATGCTATCCGGGAGGAGTTTGGAGCACGCGATGATGATTCTGCAGATGAATTGAGTGTCATGCAGCTGTCTTATTCTTCCAATAGTGATGCAGCTGCTGCTCATTCAGAACAGTCGCCACCTCCTCCGGCAAATGATACTTGTATGGTGAACCTCCTGATTTCACCACCAGGGTCTAGGTTGCCACTTTGGTTCAGATTTCTCTTGCACAACTTCAGGAACTCACATTACATTGAGGATATTGAGGAAGGGCCCATCGCATATGTTCGCACCTGGTACCTGGATTGTACTGCGGAGATTGCCAGTGAAGACTCACGGGTTGTTCGACTCAGCGGGTTCCCCCCAGATTGGATTCACTCCATCCAGAGGAGATGGAGGGACAAAATCAATCCGAATCTGCCAGTGCATGCTGCATGGGTTTACCCCACGCCACCAGCGAACCCGTATGAGCACACTATGGGTCATATGATTCTCTTCCAGCAGCCGAATGAGATTTTTGTCCCTATCCTCATCAGCTTCCAATTCACGGCATTGCGTGACGGAACAAGCAATGCGGCTGTTGTAGTCCAAAAGGATGCCTCACCGGATCATGTCGTGGAAATTGTTAAGCTTGATCGTGTGTGCAGAGGACGTCGTTGTACGTTGCATAGAGGAGCTCATGGCGAAGCCGGAGCATGGGGGCGAGACCTCCTTGTGGGAGAAGGCCTCAAACTTATCATCCCAGCTCCTGGGGAGCGTTCTAATGATGAATTGCATTGGAACCCAAGAGGAGTTGCCCAGATCTTCCCTGCAAGTGTTTCACCGGTGGTACCGGAGTTGTCCTTTTGTATTGAGGATTATTCCCCCTTCTTCCAAGACCTCTATAGGCGTTGGTTGCAATGTGCACGACAAGCCCATGCCTCTTTTGAAAGAACTCTTGAAATCACTACTTGGTATGTGGATGGTAGGGCGTTACCATTTCATGACGAATCAAGATCGGTCACTTTAGCTGACGATTTTAGCCGTTGGGAGGAAGACATCCGAAACATCTGGACAGATCTTATAGATGCTGATGCACCTTTCATTTTTGCATTTGTGCATCCTGTGCCACCACCTAGTCCGCTTGACAGGATCCATGTTTTGGCAATGCAACAAATCCCTGATGATTGCAGAGGAGTTGTCATCACCAGATATGACAATGCGCTCTACCAAGGAGCCCCAGTTTCAGCAGCGGCAGTTGTGCCTGCAGTTATTGATCGGGATGTTCTTTTCCGACATACAGATTTGGCATTTGGAAGCCCGAGTCATGATCCGCGAGCGCACTGCAGTGTTTGGTATGGAGGTCAGGAACTCCTTCATCAGCCTTTGTTGATCGAGCATGGTTATGGGTTCAATGTCATAATCCACAGACCTTCTCTGGTTGCTTGGGATCAAGATGACCCGATTGAAGGTGATGCTCAATTCTTGCTTCAGAAAGCTGCAGTCACGACTTCTGCTGATCCAGATGTGCCGCTCAATGCGGCAGCTCCTATTTTCTGTCCTTATGGAAACTTACGACTGGATTTGCAGCATGCTGCTGAAGCACTGCTTTGGTTTGATCAACATTTTGTACTCCCGTGCTTTGACATCCAAACACAGCTTGCGGGCAAAGCCCATTGGCACCCACTGTCCCTTGAGTGGATTTATGCTAGTGAATGGTTTGCTTCTGAACAGAAGGTTGACGAGATACGAGTCTACTATGATGGCTCGTTTGTCAAAACCACTGGAGCCATTGGATATGCAGCGGCAGCCTTTGTTCATTGTTGCGGCCAGTGGCATTTTGCTGGTGCAGTTTCAGGTCAGGATGAAGAGGCAGCAGATCTTGCTTCATACAAAGCTGAATTGAATGCTGCACTCCTTGGACTCAAATTCCTATACGACCTTCTCAAAATCCAGCATGATTGTTTTGGAGCCCGACCTTACTGCACAATGGTTTTTGATTCCATGTCTGTAGGTAAACAGACTGCAGGACTTTGGAAATCCACTCGGGCTATTCATGCATGCCATCTTGCTCGCAGTATTTTGCGGTTGTGTACGTCCAGATTTCAAGTTGAGTGTGAGCATGTCTTCAGCCCTGGGCACAAGGGAGAGCCAGGTAATGAACTAGTGGATGTCCTGGCAGGATGCGCAGCGCAAGGCTCTCCTCTGCAAGACTGGCAACATTTTACCAAATTCACGCAACGAGCAGACTTTGTGCAAGCGCTAGAATGGAGTTGGATGTTTTTTCAAAGGTGGGACGGAACACATTTTGAGGGTACTGACTGGGTTTGCCCTGCACGACCCACTATACAACCTGATTTGACAGTCCTGCCCACCAGTTATGTTGATGATGCTCCTCTCCGGGCAGTCAAGATTGATTTCCAACTCAGACTGGCTACTTGCAATATCCTCACCTTGCGTAGTGGACCAACCAACAAAGCCCCAGATCTGGGAGCAGAGGGACCCTCGAGATTGGAATGGATTTTGAAAAGCCTTGATGATTTGGGCGTACATGTTTTTGCCCTCCAAGAAACCAGAATCCGTACAGTCCGGAAGCAAGTTGATGACAGGTATATTCTTGTCAAAAGCGCTGCAACCGCTGCCGGCCAGTTTGGCATTATGATCGGTTTCTCGAAACGCCTTCCCTTTGCCCTTCAAACATGCCTGGAATCCAGTGAGTGTGAGCCAGTCAAGCTGCTGCTTGGGGAACAAGATTTATCAATTGTGGTCGCAGAACCTAGGTTGCTTGTAGTGAAAATTCAACATCCCGGGTTCCGATGTCTTGTCATTGCAGCACATGCCCCGCACACTGGAGCAGCCACTCATGAGATTGAGGAATATTGGAAGCATGTGGATTCCGCTCTCCCACAGACTTTGTCCGATTGGCCACGAGTTTTGCTTGCCGATGCCAACTGCAGATTAGGTAGTCAACCTTGTGAACATATTGGAGATTGGCAAGCGGAAGGAATGCATGAAAAAAGTGAACCATTTGCCCATTTTGTTGTGCGGTCTGATGTTTTCCTTCCCTCTACCTTTGAACAGTACCATCAGGGTGTGGGTGGGACTTGGCAGCATCAATCCGGCAAATGGAAACGTAATGACTATATTGGTTTGCCCCGTTCCTGGACCCTGACAAACTGCATCTCTTGGATACCTGAGGAAATTGATTTTTCGCTCCAGAAAGAAGATCACCGAACTGTTTGTGTTGAGGCGGCATGGAGTGTTTATCTCAATTCCAACCACCAAGAGCGCAAAATGAGATACTGGAAAGGCAAACCGTTGATCCATGAATTTTGCCCAGCACGAATTGCTGAATGTGCGTGGCATGCTCATCATGATTTCACAGTTGATGTCCACACCAGTGCGATTAGTATCCAAGAACAGATTTTGGCTTGTAGGAATGGTCGTCGTCGTGCACCCTCCAAACCGAAGAAGGAAACATTGTCACAACCAACATGGGAATTGATTTGTGCCAAGAAAAGATGGAGGAATGCACTGCACGAACATCAGAAACTCCGAGATCACTCTTTGCAAGCAGCCTTCTTCGCTGCATGGCGCTTTAGCAAGTGGAATCAAGATGCAATTCCTCATGTTGCTGGTTTTGATGAATTGATCAGCCAACAAGATTTTGCGATTGCGACGGCGCTCTGTCATTTCCGGCGATTTGGTCGGGATGTCACTAGAGCCATCCGCAATGATGATAAGAGGTTTTTTGCTCTTCTTGCGGCAGATGCATCAGATTTCTTAGCACCCCACCAAGTGAAAGATTTCTGGAAAGTTCTCCGTAGGCACTTGCCCAAATTCCGCACTAGGAGACTAGGACAAGACCCCAACACGCTTGATGCCCTTCGAGACCAGTGGGTCCCGTATTTCAGTCAACTTGAGGTGGGTTCCACTAAGGCAGCTAATGAAATTGTCGATCACTGCCATTTGCGGCAAATCCAGATGCCAATTGTGCAGCGTGAATTTCAGATAAGTGACTTGCCATCCCTCATTGAACTGGAAGATGCTATTCGAATTACTAGTCCTGACCGATCCACTGGGTTTGACCCCCTGCCATCAGGGCTTTTCCGTGCCAATGTGGTTGATCTTGCTATGATCTATTTTCCACTCATGCTGAAACAGTGCCTATGGCAAAGCGAACCGCTTACCTCCAAGGGAGGTCAGATGGCTGTGATCCACAAAAGGGGATCCACCTTTTTGGCTGAGAATTATCGTGGCATCATGTTATTGCCGACCATTGCCAAGCGATTCCATGCTCTTATTAGGAAAAGGCTCATGGTTCGGCTGCATGGGCAAAGGCCGCAATGCCAAATTGGCGGTTTCGCGCATATGCAGGTTCCGTTTGGATCCCAGCTCCTTCAGGTGTTTGGTCGCATTATGGATGCCAAGGGTCTCTCATCGGCGATTGTCTTTGTGGATCTCACTAATGCATTCCATCGATTGATCAGAGAGCTGGTTTCAGGTGTCCATTTGCCTCGAGAAGCAGAGGAGATCTTACAAGCCTTGCAAGCTGAAGGCCTGCCTGCACATGAAGTAGCCGAATTGCTTGAGCTGCCTTGTTTGCTCCAACAGCTCAATGCACCACCCTTTTTGATACAGCTGCTACAAGACTTGCATACAGATACTTGGTTGAAGGCACCAGGGGATGAAAGATTCCTGGTGACAAGGAGAGGCACTCGGCCAGGGTCACCGTTGGCAGACTGCATTTTCCATATTCTCATGGCAGACATCGCAAAGGACATCAATCTTTGGTTCACTGAACAAGAGGACTTCCAAAGTATTTTGCAAGAAGCAGATTTGGATGTGGAATGCATCGTGTGGGCGGATGATTTGGCACTTCCGCTGGCAACAAGACATGCTTCCCAAATCCCTACCATTATTGAAGCCGCTCTTGCTCATGTTCACATGGTTTTCAGGCGTCGAGGTTTCTTGCTTAATTTGAATAAAGGTAAGACGAGTGTGGTCGCCACCTTTAAGGGTCCAGGGGCTGCTGACCTCAGACGCCAATACCAACTGAACGACCGGCCTGGCATGACCATTGAGTTGGGATCCAATGAAGTTTTCATCCATTTTGTTGCGCACTACAAACATTTAGGGACCATGTTCAGCTCCTCACATAGCTTGGATCTTGAGATTGCGACCAGAATTGGGCTTGCTCGCAGTGCTTTTGCCCAAATTGCAGCTCCGATCCTTTGTAACAGACATCTACCAGTCAAGACGCGTTTGCAACTCTTTCGATCCTTGGTAGAATCCAAACTGTATTTTGGCTTGGGAGCGTGGGCACCTCTCACTGTTCGACAGAATGCTAAACTACAAGCGGCCCTCCTATTCATGTTGAAGAGGGTTCTGAGGCTTAGTAGAGAGGAACATGAGACCCTGACAGCTGCAGACGTTTTCCATCGGGCTGGACACTGCTGCCCGAGAGCCAGGGTGGCATTGGATAGATTGCTGTATGCTCAGAAGGTTTGGGAACATGGACCGCCCCTTCTACAGCATTTTTTGCATAAGGAGGAGGAGCTTAGAGCAGATTCCTGGATGGGAGGTTTGAAAAGTGACTTGACCTGGTTGCACGCCCTTGAGCCTACCACTGCCCCAGATCTGAGTGACCTGTCGGATTTGACCGCAGTGTTTGATTTCTGGCAGGCTGGGAATAGGTCCTGGCGATTAAGGGTCAAAAGAGCATGGAAAAGATTTCGTTTCCAGGAGGGTATGACCAATAGTCTCTTTGGCCTTCACAAGACCTTTTTCAAGATCCTCATGCATCATGGTGCTTCTTTCAACCCATCACCATTCACCTCATTGGAGCAACCGCTGAAGGAGTTTGCATGCTCATGTGGCAAGGTTTTCACGTCGCAGCAGGGTTTGTCATGTCACCGCCGGCTGATCCATAATGAATTTGCCCCGGAACATGCCTTCCTTGCAGGTGCCACTTGTCCAGCCTGCCTTAAATTCTTTTGGACTAAACAGAGGCTTTACCTCCACCTCGCCTATATTCCTCGGCGTACTGGGGTTAACCAATGTTTTCAACAGCTCAAACAGATTGATTTCCAAGGCCTTCCAGATGGGCAAGAGTTCCAGAAGAAACCTGTGGAAGTCCAAGGCCTGGCGCGAGTTGAGACCATCCAGGCTCAAGGACCCTTGATGCATATGGAAGATCGAAGGAGGGTTCAGATCTCCCAGCTTCAACATGAACTTGAGCGTGTGCAAACCGACCTTCTGGTTACAGAGCTGCCGCCAGAGGTAAATACAGCATCCAAAGAACTGAGGACGGCCCTCAGCCAGACTACGAAGGAATGGTTCCAGCTTTTCTGTGACGAGGGCTATGATGAGAGACTGGCCGAATCCCTGCCTGATCGATGGATAGTGCTGCTTGGGGGTCCTGAAGGACATTATGATGCATGGTTTGAGGCTGAGTTTATGCAGTGGGGACAAGATGACTTGCCTGATGTCATTGCGGACTTTTTGGATGGACGTGCCGAAAGTCTAGTTGACGATGCCTTTTGCGAGCTTGTCGCTTTGTTCCCCAGATTTGATCTGATGCAAAAAAGAACCCTTTTGCTTGCCAAGCTGAATTGTCTGGAAAACGAAATTGCTGGACACTTCCCACATAGGTCCATTCGCAGAGGTACGGCCAACATTTTTGAACGAGCCACTACTGCGGCACATGTTCCTGCAAGGTTTGAAGAGCAGCAGATTTTTTTCAGACAGCTCCGTGAAGTTGCATGGTTTGATTTGCCCAATGAGCAGAAAATCCCCATTTGGGCACAGCCGAGCTCCACACCTATATTTCTGATTGCCCATCTCTTTAGTGGCAGACGGAGGACCGAAGATGTTCATGCGAATCTCATTCGCTGGGCAGCCAAGGCCAATATTCAAGTTCTAGTGCTTTCACTGGACACTGCCAATTCTGAGACGTTTGGTAACCTACATATCATGTCTACCACTTGGTCACAGCTGCTTTTGCTTTACAAAGAGGGGCGCATCGCAGCAACCATCGCGGGTGCCCCCTGTGAAACATGGTCAGCAGCACGACATAGGCCCCTGGATCCTGTGCAGGCGGACCAGGCTGAATGGCCTATAGGACCAAGACCTCTACGAAGTGCAGAGAGAATTTTCGGCTTGGCAGGTCTTACTCTGCGTGAGCTTAGACAACTCAGCCAAGGAACGCATTTCTATCTGCAAACCACCATTACTATTGCCTGGACGATTTGTACGGGAGGTCTCTACATCAGTGAACACCCTGCTCCTCCTGAAGATGGGCAGATCGCAAGTGTCTGGACTGCGCCCTGGACGATGCTACTCCGACAACACCCGGAGGTCGAACTGCACATCATGAGCCAATGGAAGTGGGGCTGTGAAACCGTCAAACCCACTGGACTCTTAGCAGTGCGTTTACCAAGGTTTGCTCGCTCGATGTATAGTAGACAGATTCCAGATGCAATCCGTCCAACGAAAGTTGCAATAGGGCGTGGGGAAGATGGCCAATTCAAAACCAGCGCCTTGAAGGAATACCCTTCACAATTTTGTGCGGCCCTCGCTGGAGCGTTGATTGATGAATTGCACAGTAGGCATCGTAGTGGTAGATGCAGAGAGACAGTTCCACCAACGCCTGAACTTGTACAATGGGTCACTGAAGCGGAAGCCTTTTGTGGCCAAATCAGAGCTGACTCAAAGTGGTTACCTGATTATCAGGGCGGTTGAAGTTGGACGGTCTTCAATTAGCGCATGTTTTTGACAATTAGCTGCAAGACGCGGCAAGGACGTAAATCCTTACAAGCGGTGAATGAATGAATGATTGCAAAATATGTTTTGGTTTTGCCCTTTTTGTAATTTCGAGAAACTGGAAGATGCAGCAAGGCTTTAGAACCTTATACGCCTGAATAAAAAAACATATGTTTGATCACCAAAAGGGACCCTTGAGCATTCAAACCTGGCACAAATGAAAAAATAATGATTCGTAGATTAGATGAGTCTATTCCTGTATGTTTCAATGATGAATGGGATTCCCCATTACGTTAGCTTACCAGAGGTCATGGGGCTGGTCGACGGGAAACATTAGATTCATTACAGGATTTCCTGTGAATCAATGGGATTTCCTGAACAGAATCCCTGCATCTAATTCTGGGGAAAAACACATCCATCTGAGCAAATTACGAACAACTTCTCCATTCAAACAGTCCATTTTTTTTGGCAACCTCAATGTCATAAACCATCCCTAAGCCATCACCATTTTCATGAGTTGGATTCAAACCATCTCCAGTCATGGTAGGTTTATGGCAAAAAATGGCCTCGCATGAGAGCGCCTCACACTTGGAGTCTAACCTGGCACGGCAGGGTTGACCTTGGAGGGTTCCATGGCTATTCTTTTTAAAAAGGAGAACATGATCACTACCCCAACACAAAGGGTAAAATCCCGCATAAACAAGGTTGCCTACATTCATGTTTAACATGTTTTAACAAACACGAATAAAATAAGATTGCAATTACTTTATCAGTATCCTTAAATAGTTTTGCAATATCCAAAAGAAATAAGCTTGTATTCCACGATCAGTCTCATCTAGATCAAATGAATCAACCTGTTCTGAAAGAACACATGCGCAATGATATAGGCTAAATATATTTTATGTTCTCAAAAATATGTGTATATATATATTGTCTCATTCTTTTCTGAGAATGCCTTAAGCCGCTCACTTGCATCAGTATCAGCAATGACTTTTCCAGCACAAACAACCGTTGTAAATGGCGCATCCTCTTTATTTTAGCGCACAAGATCTGACATTATTTTGCATGGTTCTTTTTTTTACACCATATACTCATTGCTTTTGAATGGACAGGTGATATTTTCAAAGCCCAAATCGAATGTTGTTCTGTTATTAAGTTGTCTTATTGGATGTCGGAAGTAATCAATCTGATATTTTCTTTGGATTTCCCTCAATGTTTGATTATGTTTTAAATTGATATATTCTGGTTCTCCTAGATAATAGGAATCAATTTTTACTTATAATGCATCACTTGGTAGTATGAAACTCTACAACGAAGTGAAATTACAGGAAACATCCAAAACACTCTGAAATGCAGAAGTGGGTTACTTGTTCAGGAATACAAAAGCGAGGAGGAACATACAAAGGAACGGGGTCCAACACACGAGTACTTAACAGGTGGTTCAAGGCAGAACTCCAATTAAAGAGGCAAGGAAGGATACAGAAACAAGTCAGATGCATAAAGACCAACCAAAAGAGTAACAAAGGATACACCAGCTACATTTCAAGAACTAGGTAAATCAGAAATAGAGAAAGGAAGAACAGAGAAAAACTTCAAAAGGTATACTAACACAGTTCACACATTAATTTAGGACACTATTTCACAATAAATCCTAAATCCTCCTAAATCATATTTGTTTTTCCTCAAGTTCTTTGATCGCTCGGTCAAATTCACTCACTTCCCTTTGTTCTAGAAGGCGATTCACTATATTTCTCAATCGTTCAAACTGTTTGCATTCTTGCCATTATAAAGCCATCATTGATGAGTTTGGGGGACAACTAATCAGTGATGATTCTGTTGAGGATAAATCCATCAAACAAGTTGATAGCCAATGTTATTCTTGGATTATTGGAATAGAGGCACCAATAATAGGTCCCAACGATCGTTCGTCTTCGATGATGTTAGTGAAGCTGTTGCTCTTCAAGCCGATGTGGTGGGAAGTTGACCATGATAAGTAGACAAAGCGCTAAGTGGGTTGCAGATTATAATGAAGACGGTGTATAATGTAGAGAAAGGGAAGTAGTTAGTAATGATGAATCCCTTTGCTATCTTTTGAATGTGTCTAATGCAAGTGAACTCAGAAACGGATTCCGTTATATTAAGGAAGTGTTTGTACAACATCACCACTACTTACAAAACGCAGTGTGATTATCAAAAACTAATAGATAATAACATCATGTTTTTTTACGTTTGAAATCTGACGCTTTTTGTGGTAGAGTGCACTGGATTCAAAATCGGATCGGGTCGGTGGATGGAGAATGGCCAAGGGTCATGATTTGCTTTTCAAGCCAGATGCGCATGTAGCATGAGAATCTTGTTCTTTTAAATGTGGGTAGCGATTGTGGCCAAACGACGTATTTGGGGATTACCAAGGCTATGTCTAACTGATACATACTGCATATAGATAGACTACGTCTTAGCGCATGTAATTTCAAACTATCCTACATGAATATTATATATTATGTACATATATATATACATATATAATCCTATAAAATATAATATGTATGCGTTTCCCAAATAATTCAATATATATATATATCAACGTAGTATGCTAAAGAAACACACTAACTTTAATATGTAGTAGATGAAGAAAAGTGTCTTCGACAACCAGATCTACATATATTATCATATATATTTACATTGACCTGGAGTTTGCGCTGGAATGACAGAACTTCAAATTTCACATCCTACCCTACCACCATGTGGGGGTTGTCCAAAATACCTTTTCCCGGACAGCCCTCAATCGCTCAGCCAATCGCGTAGCAACCGCGGTACCACAGTGAGCAATCGCGGAAGGGTTTGTTCTTCGTTGATCAGATCATTTACATAAAATATAAGTTATGTATTATATAATGAGGATCCATGCGTGAACGCATTCGATTTCAAATTTGGGAACAAAATAAGCTCGCGCGGTCCGGAAACGGTCCGGAAAACTCACAGTAGTACCAGCAGCAGTAGTACTAGTAGTACTAGTAGTACTAGTAGTACGTACTAGTAGTACTAGTAGTACTAGTAGTACTAGTAGTACTAGTAGTACTAGTAGTACTAGTAGTACTAGTAGTAGTCGTAGTAGTCGTACTCGTACTAGTAGTAGTAGTAGTAGTCGTAGTAGTAGTCGTAGTAGTAGTCGTAGTAGTAGTAGTAGTAGTAGGGGTAAGAGTAGGAGTAGGAGTAGGAATAGGAGAAGGAGTTCTAGTAGCAGGGCAAGGGAAGAAAGGGAGAGGGAGGGAAAGAGAGAAAGAGAGAGAGAGAGGGAGGGAGGGGGAAACAGATGGTTGCGTTTGACCGGTTTCTGACGGGTTTCTGACTGGTTTCTGACTCGTTTCTGACCCTTCAGCGGAACTCGTGTCAATTGGATTTAAAAGCAAGAGCAGAAATTCCTAGGTGTACTAGTGGTAGTGGTGGTGCAGTAGCAGCGGGTGTGGTGGTAGTACTAAGAGTAGTAGCAAATCTAGTAGTGGGAGTAAGGATCCATGCGTGAACGCATTCGATTTCAAATTTGGAAGCAAAATAAGCTTGCGCGGTCCGGAAACGGTCCGGAAAACTCACAGTAGTACCAGCAGGACTAGCAGTAGCAGTAGCACTAGCAGTAGTGGTAGTGGAAATTGCAATAGGAGTAGGCGTAGGAGTTCTGATGGGAGGGTGAGGGAATAGGCAAGGGAGAGAGAGAGAGAGATTGCGTTTGGCCGGTTTCTGACGGGTTTCTGACTGGTTTCTGACTGGTTTCTGACTCGTTTCTGACCCTTCACACGAGTGCAATTGGATTTAAAAGCAAGAGCAGAAATTCCTAGGTGTACTAGTGGTAGTGGTGGTAGTGGTGGTGCAGGGTGGTGCAGTAGCAGCGGGTGTGGTGGTAGTGCTGGGGGTAGTAGCAAATCTAGTAATGAGAGTAAGGATCCATGCGTGAACGCATTCGATTTCAAATTTGGGAGCAAAATAAGCTTGTGCGGTCCGGAAACGGTCCGGAAAACTCACAGTGCACTAGCAGTAGCAGTAGCACTAGCAGTAGTGGTAGTGGAAATTGGAATAGGAGTAGGCGTAGGAGTTCTGGTAGGAGGGTGAGGGAATAGGCAAGGGAGAGAGAGAGAGAGGTTGCGTTTGGAGTAGGAGTAGGAGTAGGAGTAGAAGTAGGAGTAGGAGTAGTAGTAGGAGTAGTAGTAGTAGCAGTAGTAGTAGTAGTAGGTAGTAGTAGTAGTAGTAGTAGTAGTAGTAGTAGTAGTAGTATTAGTAGCAATGATAAGAGCTGAGGTGGATGGATGGATGGATGGATGGATGGGATGCTAGGCAAGTGCTGCCTTTTTGGTGTTTCTGACCTGTTTCTGACCTGTTTCTGACAATTGGAGCTAGCTTGAATGTCCTTCTGACCTGAAAACATCTGCGCGGATTCCGCGCGCGCGGAATCCGCGCGGCCATGTCAATTATTGGCATGGTTCTGGTCTCGAAAGTAGTAGTAGTAGTAGTAGTAGTAGTAGTAGTAGTAGTAGTAGTAGTAGTAGTAGTCGTAGTAGTAGTAGTAGTCGTAGTAGTAGTCGTAGTAGTCGTAGTAGTCGTAGTAGTAGTAGTAGTAGTAGTAGTACTACTAGCAGTACTAGTAGTAAAAGTAGTACGAATAGTACGAGTAGTAGTAGTAGTAGTAGTAGTAGTCGTCGTAGTCGTAGTAGAAGTAATAGTAGTAATAGTAGTAATAGTAGTAATAGTAGTAATAGTAGTAATAGTAATAGTAGAAGTAGCAATGATAAGAGCTGAGGTGGATGGATGGATGGATGGATGGATGGATGGATGGATGGGATGCTAGGCAAGTGCTGCCTTTTTGGTGTTTCTGACCTGTTTCTGACCTGTTTCTGACCTTTCCCGGAGTCTTCTTCAACTTCAAAAAAATCAGCACGGGCAGTCAAACTAGGAACAATTTTAGTGATCGTCAAAGTAATATCATTACTAGTGCCCCAAATACTAGTACTAGTGCTACTAGTAGTAGTAGTAGTAGTAGTAGGAGTAGTAGTAGTAGTAGAAGTAGTAATAGTAATAGTAGTAATAGTAATAGTAGAAGTAGCAATGATAAGAGCTGAGGTGGATGGATGGATGGATGGATGGATGGATGGATGGGATGCTAGGCAAGTGCTGCCTTTTTGGTGTTTCTGACCTGTTTCTGACCTGTTTCTGACCTGTTTTCAATTGGAGCTAGCTTGAATGTCCTTCTGACCTGAAAACATCTGCGCGGATTCCGCGCGCGCGGAATCCGCGCGGCCATGTCAATTATTGGCATGGTTCTGGTCTCGAAAGTAGTAGTAGTAGTAGTAGAGGAGGAGGAGGAGTAGAAGTAGTAGTAGTAGTAGTAATAGTAGTAATAGTAGTAATAGTAGTAATAGTAGTAATAGTAGTAATAGTAGTAATAGTAGTAGTAGTAATAGTAGTAATAGTAGTAATAGTAGTAATAGTAGTAACAGTAATGTAGAAGTAAGAGCTGAGGTGGATGGATGGATGGATGGATGGATGGATGGATGGATGGATGCTAGGCAAGTGCTGCCTTTTTGGTGTTTCTGACCTGTTTCTGACCTGTTTCTGACCTTTCCCGGAGTCTTCTTCAACTTCAAAAAAATCAGCACGGGCAGTCAAACTAGGAACAATTTTAGTGATCGTCAAAGTAATATCATTACTAGTGCCCCAAATACTAGTACTAGTGCTACTAGTAGTAGTAGTAGTAGGAGGAGGAGGAGTAGTAGAAGTAGTAATAGTAGTAATAGTAATAGTAGAAGTAGCAATGATAAGAGCTGAGGTGGATGGATGGATGGATGGATGGATGGATGGATGGATGGATGGATGGATGGATGGGATGCTAGGCAAGTGCTGCCTTTTTGGTGTTTCTGACCTGTTTCTGACCTGTTTCTGACCTGTTTTCAATGTAGTAGTAGTAGTACTGGTAGTAGTACTGGTAGTAGTACTGGTAGTAGTAGTAGCAATAGGGTGGTAGCCGTATAACCAATCGCCAACCAATCGCTCAGCCTATCGCGATGCAGGTTTTAGCAATCGCGCAAAGCAAAGTAAACGCATCAATTCATAAATTTGTGACCTGCTTTTACGGACGGCTCCCATGTGAAGCTGCCTGCTAAGCACTTTGCCGTTGCATTGGCCCAATACTTCGGTTGCGAACAACAACTCTTAAAGCAGTCAGCAGACCGTCCAACCAACCACGGCAAGAAACATTTTGCTGCTTAGTATTCCTTCGATCAGGCTGTTGAACTTCATGTTTGCTTACGTTTCAAACAAGAAAACACCAAACTAGGTGAAACATATACCTGGTGATGTAATAGTTTGCTATGAAATATGGCCCATAGAAATAGATGATGAAAATGATGATTTACCATATAATCAAAAGTGGTTAAATTGCCAAAGGGTCATACAGTACCCGTGTGTTCTCATAGCAATGTCACCTGGACCTGGCCGCCATGGTTTTCAGCAACACAACAAGCCGGCGTCACATCTTCACCAGTCCCCTCAAGCAGGCATCAGCAACCTGCGCGGGCTAACCAAGGTACCCAAACAATGGAGGTGGTGACAAGCCAGGCGAGGCACAGAAGAGTCTCCCCACAATCACTGGATGGCCATGATTCATGTTACCCAAATTGACATACATTGACTACCCTCTGGTAAACTAACATAGCTATTGAAAATGGTCATTTATAGTGGATTTACCCATAAAAAATGGCCATTTTCAATAGCTATGTTAGTTTACCAGAGGGTATATACATTGACTTACTGCAAATTCATCGCAGTTCCACATTTCTTCCCCGTCCCGTCGTCCCGTGGATGCATAGATCATGGTCGATCCGTCGTGAAGGTCGTCCCATTTCTTCGGCAAACACGATCCGTCTCTCGCAGCGAAATCTGCAGTTCTCTCGGAGAGTTGGTGTCGCCTGGAACTGTAGCAGGGGATCATCCTGACGCTAATAGTCGGATGACAAAATATAGGACCATTAAAGGATCTTCCCCGTTCATCCCGTTCCCTTTAAGGTGTCAACTCCAGTCAAGACACAGCTTATTAATCTTGTTTGAAATGCATTTTTCAACCTTAAAGGCATTGAAATAGCCTCAAATGATATTGTGCAGATAGTGGTACTGCATCAGGATGACACCCCGAAAGTGCGAAGATCCTCACTGGCCACAATGAATGCCCCACGATGGGTGGTGCCATGGCTTTTTGCGGCCTGAGTCAATCAGCCCGGACCAGAAATACCTGGGACCTGAGAATGAATAGATCCAACACTAAACCAGGGTTGCCGAGGAGTATCTAATATATAATATTACGCATGGACCCCGTGGTTTGCCCGGACTGCGACATTGACGATGCCATGTTGTCGAACATGATAGATATGATAGGAGAGAATTGCAGAATATACTGCGTATACGCAGTGTTTTCTGGTGTAGGACTCAGAGTTTTGCAGTGTTTAGGGCCTAAGTTTAGGGTTTAGGCTTTACGGGTTTTAGGGTTCAAGATCTAGGGTTAGCGGTTCGTTGTCGGGGAAATACCAAAACAATGGCCCTGCGCAGGTATTTGAGCATGTCCAAGGATAACGTTTGAACACGTTCTATGTTTCCGGGCAAACCATAAAGTCTTGCCAAAATATTAGCTGGAAAGGGTTATAACTTCAATATGCACGAATTCACATGTGCTTGGGGCATCGGTTTTGAACATGTGACACTGTGCTCATTTTGGGTCAAAATCAAGCCGGGTATGAATCAACGCATGCAGCAGGATGGCCGCTTGCAGGAACCAAACACTAACACAATGCCTCAAATCATGGGACAAATCATGACGAATCCCGATGTGGTTTTCGTTTGACTTCGCTGTCATCAAGGATAACGGTATGCTCACCAAAAGCTCCATATGGCTCACCTCTTCACACAGATCTCGGTCAGAGACAACTTGGTCTCAATCCAAGACATTTTGATAAACAGTGATAAACCAGAACTTGGGAGTCAAAATTTTGATGCAACATGATGCAACCCTATTCTTTGGTTTCTTAGTGGGTATGCAACAATCATTCGGAATACTCCAAGGTACGCATCCCAATCATCTCTTGGCAAATGGACTGGGAAACCCCACGTCATTTTGTGTGCTTTCCTGAGGTCATTCTCATGATATACCCTCTGGTGAACTAACATAGCAATGGAAAATCACTATTTTTAATGGGAAAATCCACTATAAATGGCCATTTTCAATTGCTATGTTAGTTCACCAGAGGGTAACATGATAATAATTGTGAGTCGTGACCCTCCAAGGATCCGCGCCAGCCAGTGTCGAACTTACGATCTACAGGTCTCAGAGGCAGCAGGACAAAAAACGGCTCACCAGTTGACCATAATGGGGTTCTCACCAGACCTTGGTATACCGGTAACTATACCTATAATACCTATACAGATGTACCTGGAGGATCCAGGATTATTAAATTTCACGAGCTCCTGGGATTTTGTGATTTTCAGGGAATATTGGATATCAAGGTCAAGATGTAATATTTGGTGCAGTGTACGCACACAAGGGTTGCACGAAAAAACTTAAGCGTCATGGTTTGCACGGGTTTGCACTGGATCAGCCTTCCATGAATGGATTTGGTCCAATTAATCGTTCAGAAAACATGAAACAATCGGAAACGGTCGGAAACAGTCGGAAACGGTCGGAAACAGTCGGGAAAATGATCAGGCCAAAACTTGTCCAACCCGCCTTTTTTTTTAAATAAGCATTTCCGCGCAACGCAGTTTCTTTTGGAAGGTCCAAAGGTGTCCAAGGGGACACAGTTGGAAACAGTCGGAGATCGCACCTTCGCTCGGCAAAAAAGACATGTCTTTACAACATGTTCAAACATGTTTCATAAATATGTGCTACAAAACTGAATAAAACGTGTACTTACTTCCAAAAATGTATTTACGAAGAAACGTACAATGCTTCTTGAATGACCCCCAAAATGAACGTCGCTGGTGAGTCCAGAGTCCAGGTATATATATATTTATTTATTTATTTAGAAAATTATATACGTATATACACCACCGGAGTGGTCACACAATAATATCTTAGTGTGATTAATGCAGTATCCGACATTGTCAAACATTAATCTTGAGAGGTGCGAATCCCTAGAGACAATCGTAAAACACAATGTGTTCTTTTATGTCAAATATGAACAAATACAGTAACAAGTAAGTGTGAAAAACATAATATGCAATGCCATCTCCAAAAAAACAACAGTAAACGTATAAATGTACTTTCTTCGAGTGATCCCCACCTTGAAACACTATTCTGACATAGTTTCTGACTGTTTCTGACATACCACCTGGAACTGTATATGGCATATCTATTCTGACATTTTATTTGGTATTCTTTCTGGCATATACTTTGACATTCTATCTGAAATTCTATATGGAATCTGGTATCTATTCTGACATGCTGTTTGGAATATATTCTGACATTCTCTCTGGCATCTGGCTGAGGTCCGGCAGTGCCCACTGAGATCTGGAGCTCGCGGTTGAGGTCTGGCAGTGCCCGCTGGGGCGGCTGAGGTCCAGCAACACCCACTGCTGTCTGCAGCTCGCGGTTGAGGAACTGGAGGACGAGGAGAAGGAGAAGGAGAAGGAGAAGGAGAAGGAGGAGGAGGACGGGATGCACCTCTGATAAAATCTAGAGACCGTCACCTGGCAGGTGGGGGAAAAACAAATATGGAACATTCATGCAACAAATGTTAGTGTTTTTTTTTAAAAATGTTTGTTCTGTTTTGCTTGTCCCTATATGTTTTCATATGTTTTCATAGTTTGTTCACATTGTTTCATAAATTGTGCATGAGTTTAACTTGTTTGTTTTTTTTTCTAAATAAATAAATAAATAAGATTTTCGAACAAATACAATCATATATATATGAAAACATATGAACGTTTTGTGAAACCCATGAACACACAATAACAACATATGAAACTATTATATATAGCACAAACAAGGCATACATGTTGTCTTTTCTTTGTTTTGTTCTTTTTGGTTTGGCATGTTGTCATGTATGTTCATTAACATACATATAATATAGTTATGTATAATATATATATATCTAGGGATAATCTCATCTCTCAATTCTAGACACATATCTGAACCAAGAACAAGTATAGACATTAATATACATATATAATGTATCACTGTCATAATCCCAAGAAACAAGGGAATATCATTGCATGACTGGGCGGCAGCAGTCAATGTGAAATCTCAAATTGACCTGCTCACAAATGATCAGTAGACCGGTCAATCTATTCTCCAAACATCAGGAAACATTTGGGTCTGTCTGAAAGTTAGGTACCCCAACTCCGGTTGTTGTTCATCATGTTCCCCTTCAACTGGCCAAAAATTGGGGTATACAGACAAACCCATTTGTTTATGTTGGTATGGTGAACTTTTGAAATCTCTTGAAAACTCCTGGGTGATTCGGTGATTCGGGTGATAAAAATTCTATTGGCCCCAAAAAGGAAGTTCTGAGGAGCGGACAATCGATAGCGCGCAGCCGGTGGTTGCCACTTTTCGGCACGCTGCCAGGTGCAGCATGGTGCCGTTGCTTGTTTTTTTTTTTTTGCGTTAGTGCACTTTGCTAGAGTTCTCCATGGCGATCCTGGAAGGTGAAATGATTTGGGACAAGAATACAGAATCAACTGTTGGCGCATATATATATATATATTGATATCTGCATATTCTATCGTAACAAACATATTTAATATGATTTAATCATATGTATGTATTGGACTGGATATTTTAGGATTTTACTTCCATATATACTATTTGCACATACATATATATATACACGTATAATATATATGTATATATAGATAACCCTTGACCAAAAGGAAAGTCTCACATTGGAAGGAAAGAAAAATGCCAGGAATCTTTTTGTGGACTTTGTATTTGGTTAAGTTTTTCAGATAGATCCGGAAGGAATAGAAACGAACAGTCTGGACAGTGTTCAAAATCAACGAACAGTTGATGGTTCAAATTTCATCCAGTCCACTACGTGTTCAGACGAAATCGATGCAGCCCACCTGGGACACAAAATTGATGCATGATGCAACTTGATGCGCTGAATATGCCCTGTCTGCGCCGATCTGAATCCTTGTATACTGCGAAGCCATTGATCCCACCTCATTTTGAGATACGACACTTTCATTTTGGGACTCTTCTGTATCTAATTACTCGCTGAGTAAGTAATCATCGATTGGTTCGCATTCTTTTTCCGGATCATCACTGGACTGTGTCCAAGGAAACATCACGGAGACTTCAAAATTTACGGCTGGAAGATTTGGGTGTGGTCCACCGTCCAACAGCCAGAGCCACATGGGGACTTTCAGGAGCTTAGCCTATTTGATCCTATTTGTTGCACAACTTCTTGTGAAACAAGAGAAATAATAGAGAATTATATCATATATCCATATACATATATATATATATATATTATTAATAACCCTTTTAAGTGGAGTTTCCGGATCGAATCAAAAAGGTCACCGTTAAGCCAAAGATAGTGCTGTGCTTCGTCGTCAGGTACTTCAGGTTGTTACAGTTTCCCCTGGGTTAAGCAGCAACATCTATAATTATATGATCCTGATATATAGTATATATATATACATTTATATGATATATGTATATATATATACTTATATGATATGTATATATATATACTTATATGATATATATATATATACTAATATGATGTATATATATATATATATTTATATATATGTAATTATATGATATATATGTAATTATATGATATATATATATATAGATACAAATATATATATGTATAATTACATTATATATATATATGTATGTATCTCTATATATACATTATATATACATATATATATATATATATATACATGAGATATATAGATATAACACATAGATAGCAATGATAAGTTTGGGGACTTGGAGAGCCGGCTGTCTGTACAAGCTTCTCTTTACAAGCCATTGTGCGGCATGGGGAGATCAGGACATAGCAAAACTGATTCTCTAATGAATCTTCCTGAACAAATGAGGACATTCTAGTGTGATGATTTGTCTCCTCTGTCCTGTTCTCTCTGTGATACATGGTATATATGGAAAAACAATTGCAACCTCGCACAAATCCCTCCACCAACTGATGCAAAAGAGAACAAGAGCGAGGTAGTGCCCAGCCGTTCAAAAATCAAGGTATTGCAATCTGCCATCAGAAACATTCCGAAACGACACCGTACACAAAAGCAAGAAATGCTGCTTCGCACAGCATGATTCATTCAGTGAAATTCCTGTCTACACTAGGAAAATGCGAGACAAAATTCTCAGTGCAATGGTCTCTGGCATGTGCTCATGTGTACTTGTATCTTGCTTATCCATCCTAACAAACACCACAAACACAAACATCACATCAATCGCATATCAATCTATGTGGGATTCTGTGGGCATGTCACAACGAGAGGTGTTACAACAACTTCTCAGCCACGCCCACGGAGTAGGGCAACGAGGCCGCCTGAAGAGGTCCATCTGAAGCATCACTGGAGGTTTCCTAAAATAACCACAAATCATCCAAGTCATTAGACCATTTTTGTGTTGAAACCCATGGTGATTTTGGACCCCCTATTTTAGGAATCCGATTGACCCATATCCAGAGCCATATCCAGAGCCATTCCATAGCCATCAAGACACACCCTTCGCTCATCGCGCTGGTACCAGGACATTGTCCAACAAGCGACAGGTGCGATGGCCCTCTTCCTGGCGCGGCCAAAGAAATTGGGCGTCTCTGACAATGGAAAACCCCATTTAACCCAAATAAATTACTGGAAAATTGGATTTTAGGAATATTACTTTACCGGAAAAAAAAAACAAATAACCATTGAACAGGGAAAACGAATGAACATGATGATTATCCATTGGGTTTTGGGGCACCCAATTCTCAAACAAACCCAAAAAAGGCACTCTGGCACTGGCTTAAACTTGATGGTTTGCTGCTCCACTGCTCAAAGTTTAACTTTGACAGAGATACAGAATGGATATATATATATATGTATATATATATATTTACACATGTTGCAAACACATCTAATCCAGAGGCTGAAAATCGAAGTGTATGGTTGCCATCAATCCAGGATTGGATCTCAAGACACTAACACTTTGAAGGCAAGTTGCCGTCCATCTGCTTTGTATAAATCAACATTGCCCAGAATAAGTCTGTCCGCCATGTCCGCATCATTCCGTAGAAAGTGGGTTAGCAGTACTTTAGCATATATGTTTGAGATCACAAACCCCAAGTGCTCTTACAATTTATGACCCCAGTAGTAGAAGCGGAGTATCCTCACTGACAACTGGAAATTCATGGAACCAACTGTTTGGCCTTGACTTCCATTAAAAGAGTATTGATTGCCAATCATTGACGTACACATACATACACAATACACATGTACAGTAGTATCATGATATATTATGTATATATGTGTATTACATATCTCTGTAATGATATATCATGTGGATTCATGTGGTTATCATCATATTAATTTAATATGTTCCCAAAATGGAGGTACCCCTAAATCATCAACTTTCTTTTCGGATTTTCCAGTATAATCCATCCTCCCCATTTATGAAACCTCCCCATTTATGGACACCTCCATATGGATGTACTCTCTGGTAACAGTTTGCTATTGAACATGACCCATATTAATAATGTATATATATATAGTTATATAGTTATATATATAAATGCCATGTACTATATTAACATGATATGCTATATATAATATGACGACCTCTCTCTATATATATATATATATAATATGTATATGTACTACTATGATGTCCCATTCAAAGCTATTTTCGCGCCTAAGCTGCGCTTAGACGCCCGCCTTCATCACGCAGCAAATGCTTACCACGGAGTTGCTCAAATCAGCCTCCAGCCAACTCCGCTTGGTCGCGGTGGTGCGACTGCCAATGTAGAAAATATCCAATAAAATGGATAATCTAATTCATGATAATTCAATATAATTCATGATAATTCAATATAATTCATGATAATTCATGACAATTCATGATAAGTGATTATCATTCATGGCTAAAATCTGATAAATGATTAGAAATGGCAATAATCATTCCCTAATGGTTGGATAATTCCCAGAAAGAATTCCATTACCACTGGTTAATATGGCCATGATCATTCCCTAAAGGTTAGATAATGGCCATTACAATACTTCCCATGTAAGGAATGGGGGAATGACCACAATCACTATCATTATGGCTCAATCTTAGATACCCTGCAAGAAATAAAATTCTTAGATGGGCAGCTGGTTATTAGAGATTCCTATCTATAGCAAAAGATTACAGGACTAACCAAGGTTGACCTAGTCATTATGGCTCAATCGAATCCAGCATTCATGGCATGAAGCCAACCGTCCATGGCTCCAGCCTCATCAGCTTTCTCGTTCATGAAACGGGTGTCTGCCACAGAGATGTAGCCTCGGTCACAAAAACATGCGCGACATATGTCACACATGTAGACAAATGTAGGAAAGCAAAGTAGATAAACGAAACAATGACCACTACTACTTGTAATGTTGATTCCAATTTACCCTTCAAATGAGATTCATGCACAAACTTGATTCAGGAAATAATCCTGACGCAGATCTCGATGGCACCGCAGGTGGTCACTTCAGACCCCAACCACAGATGGACTGTCCATTCTAAGATTTCTTAGTAAAGAACCATGAAAGTCTGTGGTAGTTCCCCCTTTTTTTGGAATCATCCTCAACATCCTCAACTAAATGGTGATTCGATGTGGTGGTTTGGGTGGATGGGATACATCCGCTGGTACTTCCGTAACCGTAAAGGATCTCACAAAATAAACAACACCACAAAATCACCCATTCTTGTGTTTTCAGTCATTGCCAAATATCCATTTTCGCGGATGAAATCCATGTGCTTGATGTTTTTTCGTGGGTCAGTTCCCACTTTTGCCTGTTCTAAAACCCCCCAAACTTGTTTGGTTTACCATCCCCCCAAACTAACACAGACCCTGAGAATCACTGGTTTCGATTACAAAGTAGTCTTCCAAGTCCGAAAAGAAATCGGAGGGTCAAGCTGTTAGTTGGCTGGATGGTATCACCGCATTTTGAACAATTAATGCATCCTATAGATGTATGTGTATATATATATATATGCAATATATATATATATGCAATATATATATATATATATATATGTACACAGTCAAAATATTGGGATAATTACTACCAAATATCATAACATATCATAACATTACTACCCTCGTTGCAATGGACAATGGAAAATCCATCATGTACTTCGCTGATGTCCCATTACTTCGACTCGATTTGCTTCGGATTTTTTTTTTCCAACCAGGATGGTCCCCCAACTGATCCAACTGAGGCTTCAACTTACCTCAAGCTCCTGGCTTTCCAGCTCTCGCCGCACCGAGGAGCGAACCTTGAAATGGGAACAGGTGACAGAAACCGGTGATCACTGGTGATTGAGTTTTCCTGAAGAAATCTGACAGTTCTGTGGAAAATCTTCTCAGAATAGAAATTCAATCAGATGTGTGCCAGAAAGTACTAGGTTCTGGTCAATTTCAGCACAAGCATAACTATCATAACTTGATTGTATGCTTGAATAAGTTACAAATCTGTGAAGACTGGAGCCATCAAAATCCTATCCGATGATCTCCCATCTATGTTGCTTTCTCACGAATGGCAGACCATATTAAACTATTAGACCCCCAAAAACCAATGGTCTCCCGCTAATAGATCACAACTGTGGGAGGATTTTTGGGTCCTCAAGAATCCCTGGCCTATACATGTATATGTGTATATATATATATATACATGTATATATATATATAATACATTTCTATATATACACATAGAATATATGTAAGATGTACCGATAATATAATGACTGCATATATATATAATTATCATTATATGATATGCAAATAATATATACATAATCGTATTCTATAGCCAACCACCGACAGAACTCCCCTGGGCCAGCCATGCCGATCCAGGAGATGCGCCCGCAGCGCTGGTCGCGGCACACAAGGCCTTGTAAATCGCAGGCGCCTCACACCCGCACCGCCAGAAAAAACGGTTGGGAATCTTGGATTTCATGGGGATTTTTTGAGATATCGCAGGATTGAATGTGGTGCGGGATTTAATGGGGATTGTGGATATCATGGGATTAAATGAGACTTAACAAAGATTTAATGGACACTTCAGCCATAGAAACTTGGATGTCATGAGAACTTAGGCAAAAAACATTGTGATTTAATTGGATGTGATTGGGGATAGATATGATGGGATAGGATGTAAAACCAACTTTATCACAATATGCAATTTTGGTGTACTCCCACAAAACGATACAAAAGGCACCAAACGGTAACGTTGAAGGGGAAAAATGAGGATTCACCAGTGGATTTAGGGGTGATGCCCTATTTTCAGATGATCCTGTTTAAGATACAGCTGGACATGAAGCATTGGTAGTGACATTTCCACAAGAGACTGAACCATTCTATCATCGCTTTCTTACAATATTTTTTTTGGCTGGATATGGTGTTGAAACGTGGAACAAAAAATGAAAAGCAAAAAACATCTGACAACCGACAAGTGAACTATAGGGTCACCATGCCTGGAAAGAAAAGAACACGTGCTTGAACATGACATAGAAAATAACCACAGGATGTTGGGCAAAGCTTTGGACCCCAGCCTTCTGGCGCATGCTTGGCGAGAGATACGAATTTCGGGAAGAACGAGCCACCCTGCGGCTGTCAAACACAGAAGATCATGAGGTTCCGAGATTCATCAGAGATCATTCGACGTTGCTTTCATTCCTACCCTTAAAGATCCGAAGGAGTCACTGCGTTGCAGATCATCACAACCGCAGGAGATGGATGGATAATTTGATGTCCAAGTTACATGACGTCGTACTGTCTTTGATATAGGTCCGCTGTAACTGAATCAACAATTGTATCCCGACAGAAGTGAACATGTTGGAGAGGACCAATCAGGGAGCAGGGTCGAACACCGAGACCGTGCAACAGTTGAACCCCTCATCCAACACAAACTGTGAAACTTACATGATGAATAAACTTTAAATTTACTAACAATCCCCCGGTGCACAAAAAACATCAATATGAATGGTACTTGTAAGAAAAGCATTGAACATGATATAGAAAATAGTAAAATGACGACAACTAACATACACACCGTATATATCTCAGAACCCCTGTTCTACATTTTTCTACCGTGTTTCGCCCCTAAAAACCCTGGTTCATTTTGGGGTCCCTTTTTGGGAGCAATTTAGTATTGGGAAACGCAATTAATTGAATATATGTATATATATATATATATCTCTGTATGTATGAATCTATTTGTGGGTATGGTTAAACAATACCACCAAAATGGATGATGGATGGATGGAGGGATGGATGGATGTATGAGTCAAAGTGACCGATTTTGCTTGCAAAATCGGCACTCAATTTCGCCACAATCCCTAAGGCCCAGGCCCGTCAAATTCACGTGATGTGGGCACCACGTGCAAAGCGATTCGATGATCAAGCATCAAGTCCTGAAATGGAGGTGTCAAGGGACCCACAGAAGTGATCATCTTTCAAGTGTTCCATTCTTGAGTTATCCATTTTGGTATCTGTTGTTGGTGTCCTGCTTAAGAGACACCCAGAATGGAGAGTCATTGTTGCTTCAAAACCCTTCAACAACACTGGTATGTACCTTTTGTGGTTCAATTTGCTAAACAGAAGGCTGGGGACTCTTCAAGAGCTCTGGACCATAAAATGAGGTGTCACATTCGCCAACAGAATACAACAAATCAAAAAATGGTGGTCACCACTAAATGTCAATAATATCATGGCTTCACTTTTGATTTACAGAAAACAGGGAATAACTAGTAATGGGGAATAACCAACAAAGGTGAACATCTAAACTACCAAGGTGTAAGAATCACAAGTGCTGGCTTGGTAGTTGTGCACATTCTTGCGTGGTCCACAAAAGATGAACCACCGCAATTTTACCCACCATTGTATATATATATAAATATACAATATATATATAAATATATACAATATATATATACATACAATGTATATAGATAATAAATTTACATATATAATTGATATTCAACATCAAACATGGGTGGTCACTTCGAAATCTGCTGAGCAACAACATATTGATTTGAGCACCAAAATAGGAAATGATCGATGTATGTCTCAACAAGAGTAGATCAATATAGACTCACCATCTTGACAAACACACACACACACACACACCTGGAGTTGTGAGCACCCGGAGCGGAATGAGCTTTTAACATGGGGTTTTGGAGAGACAAATGAACGATCCTGGGACACAAGCAACACTGATGGCCAAGTTACTGGCTCCTCGACAAGGTGACCCAGCTAAGGCATCTACTGAGACTACTTTTTTCTTCCTCATTCTTTGGGTGATCCTTCAGTACCCTCTAGATCCCTCTAGTCTCAGCATCTGATTTTCAAAACATGTGGAAATGTGCTTCATGATGTGGTCAAAATCTTCCAATACAGGGATCAGAGAAGAAGTACATCCCCAGTCGCCCGGCAGCCGTTACACGAAAAAAGCAAGCGCAGTCCTCCAACATTCTTGCGATGACCACACATTGCATGGCATCTTTTTGCCCAAAGATAGCTACATCAGGCTGAAGAAGGTTGAAAAACTTCAGACCTTGGCTACATCAGGCCACTTGAACCACATGGTTTAACATCACCAATTTTAGCACAGTATTGACCCAACCCGTTGGGGGGGCAGATTTTTTCCAGTTCATTTCGCCATGAGGATCCGACAAACTGTTGCAACACCAGAGAAAAAATGAGGGCGATCAGCTGCCTGCAGCTTTCGTATGATGGGAACGGACCAATGAATGGCCCAGACCTCAGGATCTTTGTATTGGAAGCCTTCAACCTACCATTTATAGTGAGTTTTCCCATTAAAAATGGTGATTTTCCATAGCTATGTTAAATTACCAGAGGGTACTAGGGAAATTCCAGATTTTCTGGCTGATATTATTCATGTCGATTCATCAACAACTTCGGCATATGCCTGGCTTTGTGAGTTGCTCGCCCGTCCTGAAACTTCGTGCAAATTCCAGGGGATGAACCATCATCATCCAACGTATGTGTGTGCTCAGGAAGCATCAAACAAACATCCGTGAAGCCCTGTTTCTTCCCACTTGAACTACAGAAATTCATAGAAATCCCAGTTCCAGTGGCCTCGCTCTTGCCCTCTACAAAATGAGGCACTACCTTGGTCACTGCACAGATTTTGTTGCTCAACTGGTGTTGGTCAAGGCTTGAGCTCGCGGCCATGGTGCCACCAGGAATTCCAGTTGGATACCTGAGTTACCGTCTGAATCCACCTGCCAAAACATTATATATATATATTTATTTATTGCATTATATTGCTGTATGTGTATATATATATATATACATATCAATCATCATCATATGTTGTATGGTCTGTATACATCACATACATGTGTATATAATTCATGTCGAAATAATTCATGTCTCAAAAGTTCGTGCAGTTAGTTTTGGCCGCGTAGGAGATCAACAAATCGCTTGTAGCTATGGGATTTCATCCTCTTTGCGTAAATTTCTAGGCTTTAAATGGCTTTAAGGCATAGCCATATAGATCCTACTTGATGCTTGATAGCCTGACATATATGTCCCACCAACAATCTCAGTGTTCATCGATCTAGCAGTAGCTAAGTTGAACTTATATAAAACATCTTAAAACGACGTTATCACATCACGCCTTACAGATACAGGATGTTACACTGGACATAGGCATGGCTCCAACTCCCCCATGACCAGCATGACCACCATGCCCAGGTGCAGCTCATTGGCGAAAGGCGTGAACAGCGCCGTGGCCCCTCGCTCACGCAGCTTCTGCATGTCCTGAACCGGAAAGGCCAACCGGAAAGACAAACTGCCCAGCCTTAGATCCAAAGAGCCAACTGTTTGTATCTGTTCTATGTTGTTTTACAAGATTTTGCTCAGAGTCTCTATCTCATGCTCTGCAGGTTTCCAACTATCAACTTGTCCATCTATTTTGGTGTTGCCAATATGCACAGATCTAAGACAAACCATTGACCTATGGCATGCAACTTGTTTGAAGCATCCTCGCTTGGGCCGATCCAACTCAGTGCGTCAATGATCCAGTTTGATGCGGATGCAATCGTCATCGTATGTCATAATTTTGTATAATATACAGTAATGCATCATATGTATATATATACAGTAATATGAATCGATGTATGTATATATATATATATACACATCCATATATCCATATATCCATCCATCCATCCATCCATCCCTCCATCCCTCCATCCCTCCATCCCTCCATCCCTCCATCCCTCCATCCCTCCATCCCTCCATCCCTCCATCCCTCCATCCCTCCATCCATCCATCCATCCCTCCCTCCATCCATCTATCCATCCCTCCATCCCTCCATCCCTCCATCCCTCCATCCCTCCATCCCTCCATCCCTCCATCCCTCCATCCCTCCGTCCATCCATCCATCCATCCCTCCATCCCTCCATCCCTCCATCCCTCCATCCCTCCATCCCTCCATCCCTCCATCCCTCCATCCATCCCTCCATCCCTCCATCCCTCCATCCCTCCATCCCTCCATCCATCCATCCATCCCTCCATCCCTCCATCCATCCATCCATCCATCCAATCATCCATCCATCCATCCATCCATCCATCCATCCAATCATCCATCCATCCATCCATCCAATCATCCATCCATCCATCTATCTGTCTGTCTGTCTGTCTTTCTGTCTGTCTGTCTCTCTCTCTCTCTATCCTTCTCTCTATCTCTATCTCGATCTATCTATCTATCTATCTATGTATCTATCTATTTATTTATGTATCTAATCTAATCCAATCTATATCTACATACAATCTGTATTGCCTGCAGGAAACCAGCATCTTAGGCCATTCATTGTCTGAATAAATCATAGCGACCTCACTACTATCTCATTGGAAAGTTGGTAATTAATGGGGGCACTATCCAAAATTGCCGTATTCATCCATATGTCATTTAGTACAGTAATTTATCCATAATTATTTATCCAGACATCAAAAGTTATCCTATATTTGTCACGGTGAAAACATGTTAAAAGCCCATAAAAGCCCCAATAATTCCTATGATAGCCAACCACTCACCCGTCATCACCACCAAATCCTCCTCGAGGGTGCGCGGGTATGTATCCAAGTCCTAATGCCGAGCCGAGCATCCAAAAAATGCTGCTTGGTAAAAAGGGGACTTTCCCAATGTCACTTAAATGGAATTCAACTCTACAGCAATGGTTCACAACACGATACAACACGTGGATGAAACTGGAGCTTCAACATGATTCAACATGATTCAAGCCATAATGGCCACAGCCAGTGGCAATGAGGCTGGCTGTGTCCTCCTGGGTCCCTTGGTGGGTCCCTTGGTCCCGCTGAGGCCATCGCCTCATGAGACGCGAATTGCGATGGATTCACGAAGATTGACACAATCGCCTGGTGCAGCTGGGGAACCCAGAAAAACGATGCCATCGCTGGGACCCAGCTGAATGATCCATGATTATTTAAATAACATGGTGAAACAAACCCCAAAAATTGTGCCAAAATAATATGGGAAAAAATGGTGAAACAGGGGAACTGGGACAAGGCAGGTTGGAGGTCAGGTGGGAGGCTGTTATGTTTTTGTTAAGACATCAGTGAGTAAAAGAACATCGGTTCTCAAATACAAGTCGTGGTATTGCCCAAGATTTCTTACACCGAAGTTTCCCAAATTTTTAATGCCCTTTCGTATTCATCATCTTCAATATTACTTTCGGTGAGATTACTGTAGAATGCCTCTTTTGGTGGTAATTGTTTTTCCCTAAATTTGTCAAATGAAGTAAAGTAATCATAAGGATAAACACCTTTATCAGTCAGTAAATCTAAATCCTCATCATTACTCACATAAGGGTTTCTTTTGCTAAATTTGAAGTTGTTTTGCCAGTTTTGTTTCTTCTCTCCGTCTTCATACTTACTCAACGAAGATGACAAGAAAGAAAAACTGTCTTGGAAACAACGATTTTTGAATGCGAATGTTATGAACTTTTCACTATTTTGGGCTATTACGTCTATCTTATCCCCTTTCTGATAGTTCATTTGCCCTCTCAATGATTAAATGACTATCGTAGTTTTTGAGATTATGAAGGAAAACTGGAATTTTATAATAACGCATAGCAAACTGTAAATTACAATCATCGTGAGCACACCCCCTATCTCCCTGTAAAGTGGCAATGGTCTCTAACCTTTCTGTCCCCTTGTTGGAAGTCTTTACCGCAAATAAAACACTTCGTGGCGGTATTAAAGTCCCTCCTGTTGTTGGCATTAAAAATGATTTCCGTGTTTTCCTTCATCTTCTCCATAACTTCATCTTTAACTTCAATAATCTTTTGAATGAACACATCCATACAATCCTCCCATCTATGCTATTGACAACATTTATCATAAAACCGCAGGGTCGGTGATGTTGGCATTTATCAGTCTTAACTTCTTTAGTTGAAACTGTCCCCGTTCTTGTGGTTAGACATTCAAAGTCAGCATAGATGACGAATGGTGCTTTCAACTTTTTGTAGTGATTTTTGAAAACCATAATGTCCTCTTCATTAGGCATTTGTATCTGTTGTCCTTCAACTGCCATACATCCCTTTTCAACGTGTTCATCAAGAAGTTCTTTTGTTAAAAAGCCGTGTTGGCAGTGAAAACAGTGATGTTTCTTTGCTTTCATTTTGTTGGTTTGACTTCCTATTATTTTATCATAATCTTTGATGAATACATAATGGTAGTCATCCCCATCCTCCAGTTTTAGAAGACTGGCTTGATGAGTTGCTTTTGATACTTTAGACTGTCTGTAAAGTAGGATGGACTGTTTCCCTTCTTCGGGGTCAAGAAAATAAACATTGACTGCTATTTTTCCTCCGTTGTTTTCTTCAAATGTATCTATATCAACATCTGACGAAGGAAAATTCACATTATCCCAGTTCAGTTCATCATTGAGGTTTTTGTAGTGAGACACCCTTTCGGGGTGGTCTTTTTCATAAACCTTACATATACCACATTGAACGGAATACTTGAAGCACTTTTAATCTTGATTTTTGATGTTGATACAGGCTTTTTTGTTTGAAACCCATTTAGGTAATGGAATGAACTTACCCCCACGAGTTGGATTGTATTTGTCATAGTTGAATTTCAGTTTATCAATCTGGGTTATGACTAATCCACTCTCCGACACTTCCATCACCTCCGCTTGGTGCTCTACATCACTTGCCATCTGATTAAGAACATTGGGTATTTCACCCTCGTTGGTGATGTTGTATCTTCTACTCTTGATGACTTGTCTTACATCTTCATTAGTCGTTTTGCTCTTCAAAGTGGCGAAGACCTGTAGCATAATCTTCATTCCATTGTGTTTCCTCAAATACTCTTTTAGCCTCAAATCTTGGTATTTGAGATACTGTAGTGCCTTTATGCCGCTAACCCTGATGTTAGTGATGGCATACGAATTGACATAACCTTTGAAAGCAGATTGTTCGTTGGTGGTGGTTGCTTTGTATCTCATTTGAATGCCTGTGAGTGCTTTGTTCTTGTCCAGATTGACCCATCTAATGCCTCTCTTCTCTTTCAGTTCATACTTTTTGTAGTCCATAGTCTGCCTAATCTTGTTGAATTTTGTTATCAACCTCTTTGAAATGGGTTTCCCCCTTTCAAAGTTGTAGGTCTTGTCTCCAATCTTGAGTTTCTTGAGTTCTTCTCCATTCCGTTTCAATATCTCACCCTTTTCGGATGATAAAAGAAAATTTAAAACAATCTGCTGTGAAGCGTCCATTGTAGTATAGTCTATATTATTATAATCTTCTGTTTCTTTAAGTAGTTTTTCAGTGTGAATTGTTTGTTGAAGATGTTGCGGATGATTGGATTGTTGGTGGATTAAGTTTTGAGATAAAATTTCATTTTTTAACCTTACACCCTCTCCCATATTCTCCTTAATATATAAAACATCATTTCTTTAAGTAGTTTTTGGGCTCTCGTTCAGTTTTTAGGTCATTGGGTTCTGGGTTGAAGTCCAACGTGAGGACACCGTCGTTTGACTTTATAAATTGTTTTAAAGAAATGGCAACTTATGGTAAATATAGGTATGAATAGGTATGAAAACGGAAAAATTACACAATTACAGATGTTGGATATAATAAATGCTATATTGGGAGCACCTGTGAAAGTTTGAGTAAAAGAATGGAAAAACATAGAAAACAATATAAGGAATACATCAAAGGGAGGATGAAAAAGAAGACAACCGCAATAGATATATTCAATGAATTCGGTATTGAGAATTGTACGATTGAACTGATTGAGAACTACCCGTGTCAAAGTAAGGAAGAATTGTTCAAAAGAGAAGGACATATCAAAGCAACAGAATGTGTCAATAGACAGATTGCAGGTAGGACGCAACAGGAGTGGAAACTGGACAATCCAGAGCAAGCGAGAGAATACTATGAAAGAGGCAAGGCACGTGCCAGAGCATACTATCACAAACATAAAGAGGAAATAATAGAAAAACACCGTTTTGAATGAAGAGAAAATAGTAGAACAACGTCTTTTGAAGGTTGAATGTCCGTTTTGTAAGCGTTAATTTTTTGAATACTATGCTCTATGGCATCAAACGAACAACTGTGTCAAACAAACGGGAATGGACAATGAATAGATAGAACATTCTGATTAACAAAGCGTTGTTAATGAGAAGGTTTTATTTTTAGTGTCGTCTGCTGTTCATACATCTGTTGGTTTGACGGTGTTTTGATAGATTGGATTTGCTTGTGATGGTTTGTCCGCAGTCTGGACAGGTGAAAGGGGTTGATAATTTCTTTTGATAATACTTTGAAAAATAATTGGGGTCTAATGGTTTCTTGTCGTAAGTTCCGTCGGGTTTCCATCTTGTGGATGTTGTGGTTGGTGGATTTTGAGGGTTGCTGGATTGGTGTAGTGTTTCCGCCATTTAGTCAAAAAGGTCTTCGTCCATTTTTGTTTCATACCGTTAATATACATATAGCAGGGCATAGTCAATTCTTGATTCTATAAGGCGTCATTTCTTTAAGTGTTTTTGGGTCTGTTGCTCTAAAAATTGTGTTTTTAACAAGTGTCCTAAATTGATGTTTTTTGAACGCTAAAACGATGGTTTTAGGACACTTGTTGAAGTAAGGATTTTTTGTCTTCAAAAGTTCAGGGTGAAACGATTTGTCCGTGCTTGATGGTTTGGCTATAAAAGTTGAGGATGAAACGATTTGTCCGTGTTTCATGTTTTTGTCAAAAGTTGAGGGTGAAACGATTTGTCCGTGTTTGATGGTAACAAAGTTCAGGGTGAAACGATTTGTCTGTTGTTGCTTGTTCGGTGAATGATTGATACTCGGTTCTGGGTATCGTTGATACGTTGATACTTGGATATTGGTATCTGGGTATCATTGATACTCGGTTTGGGGTATCATTGATACTCGGTTCTGGGTATCATTGATACTCGGTTCTGGGTATCATTGATACTTGGATACTGGTATCTGGGTATCATTGATGCTAGGGTTGGGTATCTGCGGTTTTGCATTCAATACGTGAAAATTACTCTTGGATGACTCACCCACAAAACATCTCAAGCGCCACAGTTTTTTTTCACCGGCGAAGCTCACATGTATCCTGCATCCCTCAACTTCTGCTCATCCTCTTCAAAGAGCTTGGCGACGAAATGCCAATGCTTCAAAGCCACAGTTTCACTGGTTGTACTCCTCAGGACGCAGTCTGCTGGCTCCTCACGAAGAAAATTCAAAGTCATTTTGGTGTCTTCATCGCTCTCTGGGAGATACCCCATGGGTCCTGCCTCAGCCACCTTGAGGAGATAGTCCTTCACTTCCTGGTCATCCAATTTCTTTTCAATTGGTTCCACCCTCCGGTTGTACCACTGCTCAACCCGCTCGATGACCGCATCCGCACCTTTTCTGACCTGCTCTGGAGACGTTTTCCAGTATCTCGCCCAAGTCGCGGAAGTTGCCCCCTGTGCGGATGTAGTAGCGCTTCAACACCTCCGCTATCTTGTCGTCGGCAAGAACCTTGTTCAGCGTCCGGAAGTCATTTCCCTGCTTCGCCACCTCCTTGACCACAGACGTGAAGTCTTCGAAAGGTAGTGGTCGCACCACCACCAGCCTTGACATGTTAAACCTTTCTTTGATGATGTCTGCCACTGCAGACACGCTGGCCTCCAAAATGAACTTGCACGCGGCATTGTCGTAGGTGATGTTGCGAGCGACGGCACCGAGGGTGGAAGCAATGTCATCACAGGCATCCCTACTAAATTTGTCTCCGCGGCTTTTGGTTGTGAGTTGCAGGTATACCACGACGGCACTGCCTGTTCGGCGCTTGCACGTCTCGTTCACCTTTTCCAGCATATACTCCACTTGTTCTGGGTAGTATCGCGGCAAATTTACTGCTTGCAATGCTTTGGGCAGCGCTTCATGGAGTTTCAAGTCCTCACCAGGACGGCTTGACATCTTGAGTGGGAGCACCCTTTTGCCATTCTTCCCATGCTCACACATGAGATTGTTCAGCATGGTTGATTTCCCAATGCCTTGGGAACCACTGACCACCAAGAAGGAAGGGTGCTCAAAGCTTTACGTTGAGGTGAATTGATGAAGTCCTTGATGTAATCCCTTCCTCCTAATACTAAACCCCCCCCCCCTAATACAAAACACGGCAGGTAGTTTTTAGTATTAGGGGGGTATTATTATTAGGGAACCAAATCGAAGTCATGTTAATTAATTATTCATGCATTAGAATGGAGGAAGGGATTATTCATTTTATAAAGATTTCTAAGTAATTCTAATTAATTAATTAGATGCATATGTATAATCAATTCATTCGTGTATATGTAGTAATTGTTCATGAGGGCTTCATGATGGCTACAAATAAGTAAATAGATATACAATCAATTATATGTGTATATGTAATTAGTAATCATGAGGGGTTTCATCATTATGCTGGCAATAAGATTTATTTGGCAGATAATTAGAATCCATAATTAATTATCCAGCATCCACCGGGTTTAGTAATAGGAAGAAGGGATTATATATATATGTAATCAAATATATGTGTATATGTAATTATATATCTAATCAATTAATTATATGTGTATATGTAGTAATCATGAGGGTTTCATGTAATTAGCAATCATGTAATTACACACGTTTATATACGCTGTATGTATTCATAGCAAGGGTTTCATTAGGCAGACAGCCAAAATCATATTCCAGCGGGTCAGGGTCAGAGAAATCCAAACGCCGTTGCCTCAAGGGATCAAAAGGCAGACAGGCAGACCCTCGTACCGTCAGGCAGACCAGCAGCGAAGCCATGGCAGACCAGATAGAGTTCGTGCAGCCAGCAGAGGCAGTCCAGGCAGTCGTGGCTTTGGCAGTACAGGCAGCAGCTTGGCTGAGCAAGGGAGAAGGAAGGGAGAAGAGACTATGGTGAAGCACAAAATGGTAAGCACCAAACCTTATTACTAAAAACTACTTCGCCAGCTGGCATTTCCCTTTCTAAAGTCCTTACTAAAACTGCTGCTTCTGTGCTGCCAAGCTAGCTCCAGGCAGGTTCTCCCTAATAGTAAGCACCAGACCTTAATACTAAAAACTACTTCATCAGCTGGCATTTCCCTTTCTAAAGTCCTTACTAAAACTGCTGCTTCTGTGCTGCCAAGCTAGCCCCAGGCAGGTTCTCCCTAATAGTAAGCACCAGACCTTAATACTAAAAACTACTTCACCAGCTGGCATTTCCCTTTCTAAAGTCTTTACTAAAACTGCTGCTTCTGTGCTGCCAAGCTAGCTCCAGGCAGGTTCTCCCTAATACTAAGCACCAGACCTTAATACTAAAAACTACTTCACCTCCTGGCATTTCCCTTTCTAAAGTCCTTACTAAAACTGCTGCTTCTGTGCTGCCAAGCTAGCTCCAGGCAGGTTCTCCCTAATAGTAAGCACCAGACCTTAATACTAAAAACTACTTCACCAGCTGGCATTTCCCTTTCTAAAGTCCTTACTAAAACTGCTGCTTCTGTGCTGCCAAGCTAGCTCCAGGCAGGTTCTCCCTAATAGTAAGCACCAGACCTTAATACTAAAAACTACTTCACCAGCTGGCATTTCCCTTTCTAAAGTCCTTACTAAAACTGCTGCTTCTGTGCTGCCAAGCTAGCTCCAGGCAGGTTCTCCCTAATAGTAAGCACCAGACCTTAATACTAAAAACTACTTCACCAGCTGGCATTTCCCTTTCTAAAGTCCTTACTAAAACTGCTGCTTCTGTGCTGCCAAGCTAGCTCCAGGCAGGTTCTCCCTAATAGTAAGCACCAGACCTTAATACTAAAAACTACTTCACCAGCTGGCATTTCCCTTTCTAAAGTCCTTACTAAAACTGCTGCTTCTGTGCTGCCAAGCTAGCTCCAGGCAGGTTCTCCCTAATAGTAAGCACCAGACCTTAATACTAAAAACTACTTCACCAGCTGGCATTTCCCTTTCTAAAGTCCTTACTAAAACTGCTGCTTCTGTGCTGCCAAGCTAGCTCCAGGCAGGTTCTCCCTAATAGTAAGCACCAGACCTTAATACTAAAAACTACTTCACCAGCTGGCATTTCCCTTTCTAAAGTCCTTACTAAAACTGCTGCTTCTGTGCTGCCAAGCTAGCTCCAGGCAGGTTCTCCCTAATAGTAAGCACCAGACCTTAATACTAAAAACTACTTCACCAGCTGGCATTTCCCTTTCTAAAGTCCTTACTAAAACTGCTGCTTCTGTGCTGCCAAGCTAGCTCCAGGCAGGTTCTCCCTAATAGTAAGCACCAGACCTTAATACTAAAAACTACTTCACCAGCTGGCATTTCCCTTTCTAAAGTCCTTACTAAAACTGCTGCTTCTGTGCTGCCAAGCTAGCTCCAGGCAGGTTCTCCCTAATAGTAAGCACCAGACCTTAATACTAAAAACTACTTCACCAGCTGGCATTTCCCTTTCTAAAGTCTTACTAAAACTGCTGCTTCTGTGCTGCCAAGCTAGCTCCAGGCAGGTTCTCCCTAATACTAAGCACCAGACCTTAATATTAAAAACTACTTCACCTCCTTCCATTTCCCTTTCTAAAGTCCTTACTAAAACTGCTGCTTCTGTGCTGCCAAGCTAGCTCCAGGCAGGTTCTCCCTAATAGTAAGCACCAGACCTTAATACTAAAAACTACTTCACCTCCTTCCATTTCCCTTTCTAAAGTCTTTACTAAAACTGCTGCTTCTGTGCTGCCAAGCTAGCTCCAGGCAGGTTCTCCCTAATAGTAAGCACCAGACCTTAATACTAAAAACTACTTCACCAGCTGGCATTTCCCTTTCTAAAGTCCTTACTAAAACTGCTGCTTCTGTGCTGCCAAGCTAGCTCCAGGCAGGTTCTCCCTAATAGTAAGCACCAGACCTTAATACTAAAAACTACTTCACCTCCTGGCATTTCCCTTTCTAAAGTTCTTACTAAAACTGCTGCTTCTGTGCTGCCAAGCTAGCTCCAGGCAGGTTCTCCCTAATAGTAAGCACCAGACCTTAATACTAAAAACTACTTCACCAGCTGGCATTTCCCTTTCTAAAGTCCTTACTAAAACTGCTGCTTCTGTGCTGCCAAGCTAGCTCCAGGCAGGTTCTCCCTAATAGTAAGCACCAGACCTTAATACTAAAAACTACTTCACCTCCTGGCATTTCCCTTTCTAAAGTCCTTACTAAAACTGCTGCTTCTGTGCTGCCAAGCTAGCTCCAGGCAGGTTCTCCCTAATAGTAAGCACCAGACCTTAATACTAAAAACTACTTCACCAGCTGGCATTTCCCTTTCTAAAGTCCTTACTAAAACTGCTGCTTCTGTGCTGCCAAGCTAGCTCCAGGCAGGTTCTCCCTAATAGTAAGCACCAGACCTTAATACTAAAAACTACTTCACCAGCTGGCATTTCCCTTTCTAAAGTCCTTACTAAAACTGCTGCTTCTGTGCTGCCAAGCTAGCTCCAGGCAGGTTCTCCCTAATAGTAAGCACCAGACCTTAATACTAAAAACTACTTCACCTCCTTCCATTTCCCTTTCTAAAGTCTTACTAAAACTGCTGCTTCTGTGCTGCCAAGCTAGCTCCAGGCAGGTTCTCCCTAATAGTAAGCACCAGACCTTAATACTAAAAACTACTTCACCAGCTGGCATTTCCCTTTCTAAAGTCCTTACTAAAACTGCTGCTTCTGTGCTGCCAAGCTAGCTCCAGGCAGGTTCTCCCTAATAGTAAGCACCAGACCTTAATACTAAAAACTACTTCACCAGCTGGCATTTCCCTTTCTAAAGTCTTTACTAAAACTGCTGCTTCTGTGCTGCCAAGCTAGCTCCAGGCAGGTTCTCCCTAATACTAAGCACCAGACCTTAATACTAAAAACTACTTCACCTCCTTCCATTTCCCTTTCTAAAGTCCTTACTAAAACTGCTGCTTCTGTGCTGCCAAGCTAGCTCCAGGCAGGTTCTCCCTAATACTAAGCACCAGACCTTAATACTAAAAACTACTTCACCAGCTGGCATTTCCCTTTCTAAAGTCCTTACTAAAACTGCTGCTTCTGTGCTGCCAAGCTAGCTCCAGGCAGGTTCTCCCTAATACTAAGCACCAGACCTTAATACTAAAAACTACTTCACCTCCTTCCATTTCCCTTTCTAAAGTCCTTACTAAAACTGCTGCTTCTGTGCTGCCAGGCTAGCTCCAGGCAGGTTCTCCCTAATACTAAGCACCAGACCTTAATACTAAAAACTACTTCACCTCCTTCCATTTCCCTTTCTAAAGTCCTTACTAAAACTGCTGCTTCTGTGCTGCCAAGCTAGCTCCAGGCAGGTTCTCCCTAATAGTAAGCACCAGACCTTAATACTAAAAACTACTTCACCAGCTGGCATTTCCCTTTCTAAAGTCCTTACTAAAACTGCTGCTTCTGTGCTGCCAAGCTAGCTCCAGGCAGGTTCTCCCTAATAGTAAGCACCAGACCTTAATACTAAAAACTACTTCACCAGCTGGCATTTCCCTTTCTAAAGTCCTTACTAAAACTGCTGCTTCTGTGCTGCCAAGCTAGCTCCAGGCAGGTTCTCCCTAATAGTAAGCACCAGACCTTATTACTAAAAGCTAGTTCAGCTCCAAAATCCAAAATAGGGCCCTGGCCAGCCTAGGAAAGAACGAATGCGCTGCTCGAGCAGCTGGTGGCAATCCAGCAGGAGGCGCTGACAGAACAGCACTCTATGGCTAAGAAGATGCATTGCCTCGAAGGACGCATGGTGCCTGGGTTGCCATCAGCTCAGCTGCACTAATTAGATCAGAAGTAAATATTGATCAATTAGATTCCCATTGGAGCACTATAAGATTCCCAATATATTCCCAATTCCCATTGATAAGAATCCCATTGGATCCCATTGATTAATGCTGATTAGTTTCTCTAAGGATTCATTACCCTTGTCTTCCAACTCATTAGTTCCTCATTACTAATAACCTTAATAAATAACCTCATTCATCCCTACTACCTATACCTAATCCCTCATAAAGTCACAAGCAAAATAATCAAGCACTATGATTGCCACTAAGGACGAATACTGCGGTCTACAGGCAGACAGAGAGAGGCACATCACCCAGTGTACCACGTGCGGGGAGTACGTCAAGGAGAAGGCGAAGCAGATGATGGTGAAATTCCGCCAGGCAGGAGTGCCGTTCTCATGGTTGGCGATCTGCAGCTGAACAGCCAGCAGCGGAGCTAGGCCAGGCTGACAGCCAGCTTCTACAGAAAGCTGGCAAGCACATAGAGGCTGGCTAGCAGCCAGGCAGCGTACAGGCAGAGACTCTCTGCGACAGAGGGGTGCAGCAAAAGGCGGTAGAGCGGTGAGGGATTGGGACTAGGCCCCCTTAATACTAAACACCCCGGGGTGAACTAGTTTTTAGTATTAGGGGGGAGAACCCACAAATAGTAGGTTGATTTTTAAATTGTTTTTTAAAGGGGATCAATTAAAAGTCAAATTGGCCAAACTGAAATTTTCGGAAATTGGAGATGGATGCCTGTTTTTAGTATTAGGGGGACGTTTAGTATTAGGAGGAAGGGATTATTCCTCCTCGACCGGCCGTGCAGGGGCGGGCTCTGTCCTTTCCAGCCTTTGCCCAGCCTTCCTCACTGCCCTGTTCATGAAGAAGCCAGGAAGGAACCTTTGAATGAGAGCTTGGAGAACCAGCACTACGACGCTCCCTGTGCTCAACAAAGTCCAACCAGTTTTAACGGTCTGCGCCGGAAAAGCCCTTGCGGGCTGTGTTCGTGCATGACCGCTTGGAAGGACGAACCGGCCTGGCGCAAGCTCAACCTGCCTCACAAAGATGCATCTGCGGAATGTCGAAGAAAAGGGACAATACATCGGTTCAGTCAATTTGTGCCAAACTGGCTTTGGTATTGAAGGATGCTTGATATGCAAAACCAAACAGGAACCACAGCGCCTAACCTCAATCAATACATGAATTTGAAGCAAATAATTCGACATCTTTGAACAACAGCTTGGTAGAATTTGAACCTGAACCTACACATAGAAACTCTGACCACCTCAACAATTATCCCCTTCATTCAATCCAAACATTATCACAACAACCTCAACAACACATTTAGCAAGATAATCAAAAAGAAGCAGTCAAACATTTAGATTTACAACATTGAACAAAAACATAACAGCCTCCCACCTGACCTCCAACCTGTCTTGTCCTAGCATCCCTGTTTTACCATTTTTTTTAATGGGGAAAAGGATGGATAAACATGGATAAACCGTGGGATCCTTGGGGGTTCTCTGAGAATTGGGAGGATTCGATTTTTTTCCCCTACTAAACAACACAACAAAAACTTTCATCCCACTCAGAATGGGTGACTCTGTTGTAGAGGGATTGGATCGGCAATCCATTTCTTTGTGGTATAGTCTCATCCCAGTCTGAAAATCGTGCACCCCAATCCATCCACTGGATGACCATCATGTCCGTGAAAATTTTCCCTATTAAAATAACCATAAGTGGGGATCTATCTCATTTCCAGACACACCCAATTATATATCAATTATCATCATTAGAATCATTATCCCTTGATCAAATCCCCATTGTTTATGGTTACAGTAAATGATGTTGAATCCCTATGCTGGTTGACGGTGAAAACCCCTATTTCTGATGGTGACACATCTTATCACATCGCTCCCCAAAAATCCGACCTCATCAGCTCGTTGCTTGGCGGCATCGATGAGCTCCAAGTGACCCTCGTGGAGGTTTCCCATGGTGGGAACAAACCTGCTGCTGATCTGGGTGAAATCGTGAAACCAAGCCACCGATGCCACCTATGGCCACAGGAATGGAGAAAAACATAGAACAACCACCGAAGTAATGATTACTTGAGTGGCAGTAGTGTCACAAGTGTGCCCTCTTTTGGGGAATGTTTGAAGCTGCCATTTGTTTTGAGGTACTTCAGTAGGAGGAAAAATTGCAGGTTGAGTCCACCAATAGAGGCTGGTCACATGATGTAATTTGAGTTGAAAATTAAATCCATGCCCAAAAAAATATCACAATGGCATGTGGACACATTCCATGCGTTTAATGAGACAAACTAGCTCCAGAGGTTTTCATATGCTAAGTGGACCCCCTTTTGCCAACCGAAAATACGGTATAGAAAAACAATATTTGCAAAAATTACTAACATGATTCAAGACAATGTCAACCAATGGGGCCACAGCATCGCCACATCCAAACTCCACCGCAGTAAGGCTCCCTGCGCAACCCGACGCCCTTGCTCGGCAACTTTGCGCCTCCATGCCTCAAATCACTAGATATACAAAATAAATATAAATATAAATATAGATAAATAAATTTGTATATATATATACATTATATTATGTACATATATATAAATATATGTGTGTCCCATGTATATATATGTATATATATATATATGTTAGGCCGTCGCTTTGGAACGCGACGAAACACATCGCTTCGGAACGCGGTCAAACGCGTCGCTTTGGAAAATGGCTGTGTTCCAAAGTGATGCTTCAGACTGTGTTCCAAAGTGATCCGCCTGTTACCGTATATATATATATTATGTATAGTTGGACCACGGCCTTTAGACGATCGTGGTGTTTTGTTGGGGTGGGGTGGGGTGGGGCGGGGCATGTATTAACGTTCATGTGAACTTGCACATGAAGTAGATGCTACGCTGTGGCTGTCGGTTGGGGCGTGTATTCATGGGTGGGGGGTGGGGTGGGGTGGGGTTTATAACGCCACTAGCTCTCTCACACATACATCATGCTACGCTATTACGTTCCCTTGGACTTCCACGTAGACGTCATGCTACGCTAGTGTCCGTTCTCTTGGGCTTCCACGCATACGTCATGCTACGCTACTGTACGTTCTCTTGGACTTCCACACATATGTCATGCTACGCTACTGTACGTTCTCTTCGGCTTCCACGCGTACGTCATGCTACGCTATGTTCTCTTGGACTCCCACGCATGCATTAGCTCAGATTCTTAATGAAGTGGGCGTTGCGTTCATACCTCCATGATGATCAAGAAGATGAAATAAATTGTGATGATGATGATGATGATGTTGATGATGAAGATGAAGTAGATGCTACGCTGTGGCTGTCGGCTGGGGCATACACTCACGTTCATGTGAACTTGCACGTCAGAAGGTCCCAAGTTGTTTCCAGGCATTTCCAACATTGCCGGTATCCAAACGTTGGACCGGTCCTGGAAGTCTTTGAAAGATTTCTTGCCAGCTCACATGGTTTTGAAATGCAAAGAGCGTAAACATTCTACTTTGCACCCCTCCGCTACACAATATGTGTTCATGTGGTGCTGGCGATCAAGCTTGCAGAATCCAGATCTTAAAAGGTTTTTGGAAGAACTTCCAGCGCTGCTGTAAACAAAGAACGGCTGAACAATTGTGAAGACGGCTTCGAAAAAAAATATGGAGGTTTCGTGTAGGCGAAATAACTGTTTTCATTCTTCTGCTTGGAACTAAGGCGTTGATGGCCTTTACACTAAAATCACACGAATTCCTATTGGCACGAGCGCATCCAACATGGTCAACAACATCCCATCACTCAGAAAAACACACGGCCATCTAGAGGCCGTGCTCCTAGTTATATAATGTTATTCATCATATTCAGTCAAATTCAGTTAAAACGTGGGGAGCTTTCAGCTGAAAGGCTTCCGATCATTCGTCACTGTGAATCATGTAAAGCTAGTGGATCCTGGTATGTGTATGTGTAAGTATAGGATATGATGTACGAATTAAACATGCACCGTTCTATAAAGAACCAAAACAAAAACAATGAAAATAAATTGCAAATCATCGAACTATCATAGCACCCATTCGCTGAAATTCTGGCATTGCAAAATTCGCGATGTCAGAGAAGTCAGCTATGAATCGGTCTGTAGCTTTTACATCCTCATACCCTCTCAAAACGCTTGACTAGTGTTAGTGAGGCTATAGCACCTAAAGCTGCCTCTGTCTAGTTAAAGCAAATGAAAGAGTTGGATTTGAATCTAAGAGAGGGACGATCAGTTCAGCATTGGAACACAATCGCTGAGGCCTCAATGGTCAGTTCGCCTCCAAACGCTCAGTGGTGAATATCTATATAGTTTTATATACTGGATGGGTCATGGTTTCAAGATGTTTCAAGTTTCACGCCAAAGACAAGGAACTGTTATTGTCAATGTCAATTATATAGGATCATCCGGTAGGTCGGCAAATTTTGACATTCAATGTTCAACAAGCCACAACCAAATATCATACCATGAACACAAGAACTCACTTCGTCTGAGAAGGGGACTCTGTCCTTGTGCCTGTGCTGGTGCCAGCTGCCTGACATCTGAAACATGGGAACAGCTTGGTCCATCCCCACATTTGTTGTGTTCATTCCTGCTATGATATAATTGCACATAATTGCTGGGCTTATGTCCCCAATATCCCATCTTTTGAAAGCATAAAAATTACCCAGTATCAAGGGCTGGTCACGCAACTATTTTCAACCTTAAAATCCCGACATACCGTACCCCTATCTCTTTCTATACTTAATTCAGTCTGTATATAATGAACAAATTACAAATAATCTTTTACAAAACATGTATTATATACATCCATATGAATATGTGTCTTGAAATATAAATCTTAAATTTCTACATAGTTAACTAAGTTAACTGTATTTAGATTCGTAATATCATATCAATTCATATCATATCTATGATATCTATGTATATCATCTCTATATCTAACTATGAATCTCACCATTTTGACCGACCCATGACCTGTGAGATGCCACGGGCGCCGGCGAGACCGGCGAGGCGAACCCCAGCGCTGTGACGTTGCCTGGCGCGAACCGAAGCACTGTGATGTTCAGGGTCTATATGAATTTACCATGATTTTACCAGGGGGTATTATATAATAAAGGATAGGCAATGATGATGATAAGATTTTTAAAATTATATATATATAAATATGTATATCATGGGTGACAATCATTGTCTGAATTATAAATATCATTCTAAAATGGCGAGGTGATCATTACAGTAAGAATTACCAGAAACTATCATGGTTCTAGCCATCAATAGCTAAGGATTGATGATCGTCACCATTTTGATCACCTCCAGCAATATTTTATACTGTAATAGTTTATAGCTGATCATTCAATATGAAGGGTGTCATAGCCGCACTTTTTCGTATATTATCAATCAAGAATCGGAGTACTGACTACAATGCGGAATATGCTGAAATATCCCTGGATTGACTCCAGGGACAATTTACATGAAACCAATACTTTTTTCCCCACCCCACCACACACACACAAAAATATGGTGTTCCTCTAAACTTTCCACTAAAAAATATCCATGAGCCAACGAAGTTGGCTACAAGAGAAACGTCTGGAAGTGCACCTGCTAGAAAGAAATGTTCCTGCTAGTTTGTTCTAGAACTCCTATTGCTTCAATGAAGTGAACATCCCCTCCAAACAACCGGTCCCTGTCAGTGACTGAGTCAACCTATAAACTATAAATCATCAATGAACCAAAGGCTGCTTGGAGCGGGAAGAACCTGGTTGCTTTCAGACTTTGTGCAAGGCACTTTCAAGAAATGTTTCAGTGTTAAAGTTGCAGAAAGTCCATTTGAAAACAATGTCAATTTTCCAACAGGGCGAGCTGAGGAGTCACTGAGTTTGACACACAGGCAGCAAACGCCCTTGCAAAAGCTCAAAGCCGAAGCTTCCTGCCAGTGGAGTCATGGCCAAAAACCTGATGGAAATCCATCATGTGTTTTTCTTTCCCTTATGTGACTTGTTTGTATGCTCAAATCAGCGATTTTTCCTTCATTATCATCATTGGCATTCGGAGGTTTTGGCCACTCCCCAATTTCCAACTTCATTTCAACAAGGGCCCGTGCTAACAAACAGCCAATTTTCCATCTGTGATCCCAATGATGGCTTGACTGCCTCCAAGCAACTCACTAGCTCAACTGCTACCACGATGCGTAAACGTTCTTCACACCAAGAAGGATTTTCTTGGTATCTTGTGGTATCTTGTGGTATCTTGTGGTATCTCTACAATTCTCTACATATCTCTGCTATCCTTTCCTGAAGTGCCCGTGGTTGAATTGTTGCCGATCTCTCAACTTCCAGATTTCAGGTCACACGTTTGGGGGTCCTGAGGTGCTCTGCGAACGAGAGGAGGAGGCCTAGGATCTGGCAAATGCTTGTAGCATCCTCAACTCTTTGTAAGACGGCGACCCAAAACAAACCCATTATGTATTATGTACAATTTGTTGAGCATATACCACATATAACATAATATGTATATAGACATGGCTGGATAAGATGCTGAGGATACCTCATCAGGGCCTGTATTAGCCTGTATGTCTGTAAATGTGTACATATGAGTATATATATATATTATTATATACGTATATATATATAATTATATATATACACGTATATGTACACGTACATAAGTCGCACTATGAACTGAGTGATCCACGATCGGTGAAATTAAGACTGAGCACCGTGCAGTATGGCCATTAACAACAGGTGAATCTGCCGACTCCTGGATGATTTGACTTCTCAATATCATGGAATATCCACCAGTGCCCCGCCGAAAATTGTCCATCAAATACTACAGATTGCAGGAGCTACATTGTCTACATTGTCTACATGAAGCACCACTCAGGAGCTCTAGCAGCTCTAGCGGTTCATCCAAGCAGAAATCCAACCGCAAAACCCAACAGGACCAGCGCTCCTGCACAGTGTCTTGCAACTGCACCTGGCTTCAAGCCATCCCAAAACACGTAAAGATCCGGGCGAGGGGTCGGGTCATCTTATATTAAAGAAAACCCAATATCCATATGGATATATACATCATATGCGGGTTTGTCTGAACATTTAGCGAAAAATTCCAGATAACCCATGGATTCTCATGGGATTTCCCATGTGTTGTGTTCCCTCAGCCGCACCTGTGGCAACAGCTGTTGCAGCTTTTGGAGCTCCTGACCCAAATCATCCAACATGGAAGCATTTTAGAAACAGGTGCTGACTTGGGGAACCACCATTAAAATCATTAAACACAAAATATTATAGACTCTGGATATATCATGATATCATATGATATCTGGATATCACTCATATTCGATATGTATCATGATGATTCAGTATGAATTAACAACTTGAATCATACGGTATTGTTTTTGATGTGTCAATGCATCCAGTCTCCTAGTTACTAGTTCAAAGATTTCCTGGAACGAGCCAGAAACGCATAGCTTCTTTTGGTCACCCGAGTCACTTTGCCAAATGGATCCTATTGTTTCTTAAATGAGGGGATACCGGGATACCCTTTCCCCAGTAAGCATGATCAATCACACCAGTGAGAGCAGGACATGCGGTTTGTTTTTTGATTATTCAATGTGCACCTCCACTTGTTGATGATGAACTTCCATGATTCCCATGACACTGAAGCAAATCATCTTTGGACAGTGACAGCCCTTGGAAATCCTTGGAATTCTGCAAGTCCGGACAAGTCCTCTGCTGGCATGTGTCGGGAATACTTGTCTCCAGGAAACTGTCCTGAGCCAAAAAAAGCCACGACTGCGACCCAGGAAACCTGCAGAATCCTGGTTGCGCCGAGGCGCATCTCACAATCGCTTTATTTGAAGATCATATCAATCAGAACATAGACTCATCTGACCAGTCCTTACAAGTTTTCTTTTCACCTGGAAACAAAATGATGGGACGGAACACAATTTAAGAAATAAATCGTTGCTTTCCTGATGTCTACATATGTTTACCCTGTTATTGTCAATCACTTCACTCAACCCATGGGCATCCGAACCACTCCGGACCTCTTTCACGTAGTTCTCATAGGCCTGGCAGGGAAAACTCGAAATCGAGATCCATGATGATCCATGATGATCCAACACCACAGCGCCTCCGTGGAAGCTCGGCCCACGTCAACAAACATCTTGGCAAAGGAGGGTGGTCCTCAGGATCTACTGTGCGGTGGATGTGCACCACGAAAACATATCTGGGCCCCGTCAAGTCGCCTAGTGAACATGGCAGGAATGAGAAGAAACCACTGACCTTGGTACTACTTCATAACACTTCATACCCATCTGGACCCTCTGCTCAAACCACCGCAGCTTGAATAAGTGAAAATCAATGTGGTCTTTGGTGCACAAACGCAACGCCGGATGAACGCCTCAGGATGAACATCTATCAATCATCTAAACCGAACAACATATTCACACATGTGCTCTTGACAATATGAATGTTGGATCAGTTGGATCCTAATATAAACACACATCTACTTTCCGGGAATTTGCTGGTGTACGTACGTGTGCACGTTTATTTGTGGCACGAAAAATCAGATGGCCAGGTGAACCAAGTTGCCAAGACACACATGGGATTGTTTGGAGCGCCCAAAAAAACTTGGAATGCTGATCATTTTACAGTATATAATATTAATTAATATTATATAATCCAAAACAAGACTCAAAAAATCCAGACCCCCCCAAGGTGCAAGGCGAGCAATTGGGATAGCTGAGGGCGCTGGCGACCATGCATGCCAAGCATATCATCGCACACTAAGACCTGGCAGATTTTCCCACTCTCGAGGAACAAAAATATTATATTAATATATATATATATATATATATTAATCTATATTATATCTATATTATATCTATATTATATCTACATTATAGAGACATGAGAATCTTTCTGGCTCCGAAGCTTCTGACTTTTCCGCATGGGTCTGTTATGTCTGTTACATGACCTGCACCGAGCTGGATCAGGCCCAGGCACCGCCGCGCCTGGCCAGCGACTTTGCCGCCAGCACCAATTCCAATCACCGGACAGGAGACGGAAGCCTGTACCTCGCAGCAGGTGACCTCTCTTTTCGAAGACAAAATGTCTTCGCTGGTGAAAGTTTCCAATCATGGAAAATCATGGGCATATATTGCAAGATTGAAAAGGACAACAGTTGCAGCTTGATGAAGCGGTTCCAAAAGGAACCACCTTGTTTTTCTAAGGTGTCGAGAAATCCCATGGGTGGAGATCCTTGCGCAAATCATTTTGGGAGAATGTGCGATGGTCAAAAAACAATGGAAAAAAAACATGTTGATACAAGCCACCTTCAGTCAATTTCTGGTGGAATCGGGTGGGTGTGTTTGAAAATAGGGTACCTCCAATTCCACTGGATCACAGTCATTATACCCTTAATTTGAAGGGCATAGCCCATTTTCAGACAAACCTATATATATATATATCATATACATATATATATGTATATATATAATCTATATCTCTATATATATATATATATATCAAATGTGTGTATGTGTATATATATATATATTATTTATTAAAAAAATATTGCATTACACTATATCGTATTGTACTAAATTATATTACATTATGTTATACTATTAACTTTCGAAACAATATATTACATAACCTATAAATTATAAAATCCAATAATTTATTATATTATATATCATGTAATTTTAATGAATGTATAATATATATATGTATATGTATATATATATATACATATATGTATATATACTATATTATTGTATTTATATAATAAATGTAATACATATATATATATATAATATAATATATATATATATAATATATTTATAATAGTAACTTTACATTTGTTTTAATCATTGTGCGGTAATACCGCTATAATCCACAAACTATGATTGGTATTGTATATATAACATTCTATATAATGTAGGTAAAACAATATTAAACCATCCCCAGTCATCGCCATACATAGGTGGAATTGTTTCCCAAATGGGTGGCTTATGCCATTGTTTTACCCACATTAATCTGTAAAATGCTTATCTATTCCCACATTTATACCATTGATTTTATCTATTTGTTTTAGCAGCAGTTGGCAAATGCACCATGGCATGGTCGTCGCTGAGGACCTGACAGCTGTTCCCACCTAGCGCCAAGCGCTCACGCGGAAAGAACGAGGACGAGTTCTACCAGAAAGATAATGGGAATATATGGGATATAACAGTGTGATAATACGGGATTAGTAGGGATATAATATGATTCGTGGGGAATCATCTGGGAATATATGGGCATATGAACATCAATATGTTATTTTTTGTGATATAACATGACATAAATGTTGGTTTATGATACCTAGTGTTCATGGGCTAAATTAAACCAACAGACACGGTGGGCCCCACCTTGCAACTAAGATTCGTCACTGTGCTTTTTAAAAACAACGAGATAGCAACACTCTGCGTAGGACCGTAGGAAGAAACACACATCAATATCATATATATATATATATCATAAATAAATATTGCGTATGTATATATATATATATATCATATATATATCATATATATGAATCAACAATCAACACGTGTCACCTCAGAAACAATGAAAACATATGAAACAACAGAATAGTTGCCTTCTCAATAAAACAACTTTTGGTTGGTACGCAGCATCTCACAGCACCTAATCAATCCATGTCAATTCGGGGTAGATGGGATGCATTTTTCAATCTAGCGAGGTTTGCAGCAAAATTGACACATGATGCTATATATATATTATTATATATAATCGTAATTTGTTCAACAACATGTGCCATGATTTTTCCCTTTTATCTTTCCTGAACATCTCCTTAAACAAACACAAGAAAAAAAACAAGCGAGTTGTTGGGCGATCACCTCCTCTGGTACCATCTCGACCACCAGCAGCACCGCTCCGGCGCCGTTTAACTCCTGCTGACAAATCTCAAAGAACCATGAGCATGAACATCACACCCAGTGTCGGCCAAGCAGTATGTATATGTCTACCATGTTTTAATGAATAAACATATTATGTATATATATATATATATCATTATACGTAACTATTGTGGAGATCACATCCTGGAGAAGCAGTTTCGTATGGTATTTTTACTATGTTTTTTATGCTTATGAACATAGATACGCGGGGGCGGTAATGCAATCTGGCACCTTTATTTTATATATATATAGGAAAGGTTGTTGTTATCTCAAAATTAACAAGGTTTGAATAAACAAACTATGATCAATTCATATCGATTCATACTAAACATCTACATGTGCTCCATGGACAAGTTTTGGGCACAGGTCCTTTGCATCTGCGATAATGTCCATTGCACTCGCGGCCGAAGTGCCTGTAGCTGGACTTCTCCCCATGTTGGTTTATATGATTATACAGTTGTCATTTATCATTGTATTTGTATATATAGTTGTATATTGTTGGTTGATATTGGTTGTACAAAAAAAATAACTAGTTGTATATATAGTTGTAAATTAAATGTAACAATCATGGTCTATGCAAGTTCCCGGAAGAAAGTCGTCAATTCCCAATTGCCGGCGGGCTTATAAGCTCAGTTCCATCCCGTAAAACAACTAAAAATTGGAATAGGGCATCCTGGTATCCAAACACCAGACAACACATAACAAATGTTCGGGAAAACAATGTGTCTTGCTGATGCCCCAAGCATTCTACTAGTTGAATCCAGAGTTGCTGGTTCTCTCTGCGAGGACGCCAGAAATGAAACTTCAGTTCTCAACGAGCCTTGCAAGCGAAAACCTCCTTGAAGTAAGGCCTGCAAATCAGGATTCACATGGGACATGTTTGTCTGAAAATATGGTAAACCATGGTAAACCCCACAGATGGCCATTTGAATAGGTATAATGACAATGATGTTTGATCAATGAAATTTATGGTGCAATCTTCACACAAACCCATGTTGCTCATGTTTGTCCATGATGTGACACGTCCTATCCCCGTTGCAGCCCAAACACACAGAGTCGATATCTCAATGAAGCTGGGGCCCTGACCCGTTGGGGCTCAAGCCCAATGTGGCTCATGACAGCAATCCCCGCCTGTTTGCTTTGAAAAGTGGGGACTTGCTGGGACAATTTGAGCTGAATAATATATATATATTATATGTATATATACCTCATTCTATGCCTCATTTCAATGACGAAATTATTTTCTGGACAAAATCCATATACGTCCTACAAACAGAAACAAAGTAAAACAAACATATTTTGGATGTGTCATGATGCGTCCTTGTTTTGCGCAGTATCATGAGTTTAAGGCCCCTATTCCCAGCGCAGTATTCAAGGTCCCAGCATTGGTCAGCGCTTTTACAACCGGCGCGAGGTGGCCTTAAGAAACGGGTTCTGCCAGGAAGTTGGGCAGTGGCCTGAACACTTGTGAAAAAAACAACATTTAGGCTGTTTTATGGACATGATTACTACCTACTTAACCATTGTCTGATCATGAATCAAGGTCATCATCGTTGTCACCATTACAACCATCGCCATCAGCATGACCATTACTGTTGCTTTTCCCGTCACCATCACCATCACCATCACCATCACCGTCATCATCACCATCATCATCATCATGATCATCATCATCATGATGATCATCATCATCATCATCCTCATCCTCATCATCATCCTCATCCTCATCCTCCTCCTCCTCATCATCATCATTATCATCACCCTCATCATCATCATCATCAACATCATCATCAGCATCATCATCAGCATCATCATCATCATCATCCTCATCCTCATCATCATCCTCATCATCCTCCTCCTCCGCCTCCTCCTCCTCATCATCATCATCATCCTCACCCTCATCATCATCATCATCGTCATCCTCATCATCAGCATCATCATCACCATCATCATCATTATCATCATCATCATCCTCATCACCATCCTCATCATCATCCCCATCATCAATCCTCATTATCATCCACATCATTATCCTCATCGTCATCATCCTCACCGTCACCGTCCTCCCCGTCGTCGTCGCCGTCGTGGTGCCATAAGCATCATCATCATCATCATCATCATCATCCTCATCCTCACCATCACCATCACCATCACCATCACCATCATCATCATCATAGTCATAGTCATAGTCATCGTCATCATCATCATCATCATCATCCTCACCGTCCTCGTCCTCATCATCATCCTCACCGTCGTCGTCCTCCTCCTCCTCCTCATCATCATCATCATCCTCATCATCATCAACATCAGCGTCATCCTTATCATCGTCGTCATCATCATCATCATCACCATCACCATCACCATCACCGTCGTCGTCCTCATCATCATCCTCATCCTCATCATCATCCTCATCATCATCCTCATCATCCTCATCCTCATCATCATCCTCATCATCATCCCCATCATCAATCCTCATTATCATCCACATCATCATCCTCATCGTCATCATCCTCACCGTCACCGTCCTCCCCGTCGTCGTCGCCGTCGTGGTCATCATCACCATCATCATCATCATGATCAGAATCAGAAGCTGCTTTGGCCACTACTCGCAGAGATCTGTGCACCGCACCGCCACCTTCCAGCTTGACAACATCAGCGCCTGGACATCAAATCTTGAAGGTGGTGCCAGCTACCTTTTTTTTGGCAGTGAGGGGGTTGTTTCAATCAGCAAACATTCAAGACAAAAAATAAAACATATTTTGTAAAACATATAGTGGTTTGCATGGTGATCCAAGCAGTTTCTGGATTAAAATGATTGACCCCCAAGATCTGATCCCGTAGATCCGTAGTCTTTATTTATGCCCACATCTGGCAGAACTTCGTCATCAGCGACTTGTCCGCCTGCGACCCGAAAGGCAGCTGCATTCCGAAGCGCGTCCTCCATCGTCAAGTATGAGCCTTATTGGGTCAATGGCTAGCTACAGCTACACAGCATGAAACTCGCATACGGTTTGCGGTGTCAGCACATACAAATAAAAAAAAACATCGGCAAGAGACCCCAAACAGTGTGTGGGGGTTGTGGACACACTGTTTGGGGAACTACAGTAGTCACTTGGAATTATGCCAGGTTGAATGCAAACTGAAAGATGATTGAAACCACCAAAAACACGAAATTGCTGAAAGAATTGAGGAGCGTACCGAAAGGCATATCCTGGCAGAATGGAAACTCAATTGTTCTGATCGTTCACCTTGATCGTCTAATATCGTTTAGTAGCCTCCAGTTACAATCACCATCAGCATCACAATCATTTTCATCATGTGTATTTCTTCATCATTGTTTCCATGATTAAAAATTATACAAAAACATGAACACCATCACCATCATCATCCCAGTCGTCATCCCAGTCGCACGTTTCCGCATCCAACAAATATCCCTGTGTCAAAGAAAAACAAAGGTTTGGAAAATGAGTACCCCAAAAATCACCAAAAAATCATTCAAAATCAAACGGTATAATAATTATTGTTGTATTTTACCAGGTCAACAGCAATGGGGGTGAAATACACTATAACCGTTAAGCTGCTAGCTCTGTTTTGAACCAACGCTATCGGGTAGAACGATGATATGTACAATACATGGTTTTACTGCAGGAGTTTTTACACCCCCCTCGGGCGAGCAGGGACGACTGCGGAGAATGAATAACCCAGAAGAGCATACCCTCGCGGGTAGCCAAATTTCTTTATTTGGTTTTAGACATTTTGTGCGGTCTTTCAAAGGTCCCTCTAAAAAGCTCAAGCCCGTAAAACCCAGCGCAGCGTCGCAAGGAAGGCACATTACCATGCCGCATCTTGCGCTATGCTACAAAAGAAAATCATCGTCTACCTGCGGTTCCAATAGATCCAACGGCCGCCGGCCTCATCACGGTAATACCAAGCCCCACGCCAGAAACTCCATTCTCGGCGTGCACCATAGTGATCACGATTCCAACTCCAAGAGGCATCCGGGCGACCGGAGCTTGCAGCCTTCGATGTGACTGTGCTTGCTGCTTTTGCAGTGGGCGGCGTCTCAGGCTCCAAGAATGGTCGTGCTCCTGCTTTGGATGTTGGTGGTTCGGGTGCAAGAAATGGTGCATTGTTGGGATCAACTGGGGTATCGACGTGTGAGGCGTCCGCGTGAGCGGAGCTTGAGGCGGCTGTGTCATCAATGGCGGATGTGTCAGCTTCGGCTTTGCGCTTTCGCTCAGTGGTGGGCGCGACCGTGGGGTCGGCCTTTTGACCTCCAGGACCTCCAGCTTTTGCAGCGGCGCTCTGCTTCTCTTTGCGTTCAAGGTTGCCCCGAACCAATGGAAGGTTTTCCTCATACAGCTTTTCGAGGAATTCAAGAGTGCCATCAAAAGGAACTTGGACGGTGCCCTTCCAGGTCAGCAGGCCACGGAATGCGCCACGACGGCCGATGTAGTTGACATATTCATCCTCTGTAAAAATGTGGCGGCCGAACATGAAACCCCAGGTTTTCTTCCATGTTTTGCGGAACTCAACTGGGAACCCTTCCACGCCTCGAGGTTGGGACATGAAAATCAACTTTGACAAGCAGTTTTCATTTTGGGCATTGGCGGCGACGCCAGCCGAGATCTGAGCTCTGGTCCTGGGTGGATCCGGGAGGTTGGCGTATGCGAACATATCGTCAAAGATACAGTCCTGCAGGCCTTTTCCCTCCCCGTGGATGCGGTCACAAAACGTGACATCGCTTGCGAAGCGATCTTGGACGTCCTCGTAGCCGAGTGTCTTGGCACGCTTGTGTCTATCGCGGCAGTCTTTGAGGACTGCTGATTCCACAGATGTGATCCCCCTGCGAAGAAGATCGGCTTGCTCATTGGTCAAAGCCGTCAACAAAGTGCCACTCATTTTCCCAAACATTCCGAACCCGGCGAGGCTTTGCATTCGCCGTTCAAGGAGGCGGGTCCTCCTGTTGGGTTGGTCGGCCTCTTTTGTTTCGCCACTTTCGTCCACTGGGAGTGGCTCAAATCCACATGTGGTGCAGGTGACTTGGCCACTGACGTACTTGACCTGACAGAGGGGACAGGAGCCCATGAAAGGTTCACAGTACTTTGGTGCAATGTAAACACGGCGCGCCCTCGCGGGCGGCTGGTCAACTTGCATTTTGTCAGTGGCAGCATCATCATCAGTGGACTTGGCATCATCAGCGGCTTTGGCATCGGGTCGCCCCGTGCTGGTGTCATCCATTGGGTCGTCATTTGCATCATCTCGGGCAGTCAGGGTGACCACTCTGGATTTCGGTGCTGAGGCTGCTTCCGCGCCTGTCCATGTGCTGGGCTCGAGATTGCTCTCGGCGCGGGACCAAAGCACCTTTCCATCTTCTGAGATGCTAACCAGAAATTGGGGTGGGATGCGTTCTGAACACAAAATACCATCCATTTCTGTGCGACTAAAGATGACACCGGCTTCAACTGCTTGCCGCATTGCGATTTTGATTTCGACTGGACATTTTGCTCTCAATCCAGATCGATATCCCTGTGTGCCGATACAGTGTTCTGCCATGTAGATATGAGCACGGCCACTGTTGACTGTGTCACCGCCGCCTGGGATCAGGCCGTTCTGTGCGATGCTCTTCCAACTGCTTTTCATCGTGCGATGAAAAACAATTTCAGGGACCTCAGTCATGGCACACAAGGGCACGCCAGTGAAGGCGGCTTTTCGCTCGGGGGAAACTTGGTCTGAGCAATACACCATGGTTGAGTTGGCATAGAGGCCCCCGGCGGTACTCAAAGCAGCTTGGGAATGACCCTGAATTGCACGAATTTTCACAGGGTAATACGGCATGCCTAGGCCATTGTCGACAGGGAAATGGGAGATCTTTGCACACAAGAATTGGAACCTACTCTTGCCATGCTTGTCGATCTTCATTGCAGTGCCAAAAAGGTTTGAGACGGTGATGAACACGTCTGGGGGCACTTCCTTGCGGAAGGCTTTGGCAAAATCCTCCAAGTCAATCCAAAGGTCTTTATCCATTGGCACCTTGGCGCAGGATCCATGCCCCCTGCAAACTTTGTTGACACGGGTCGCAAAGTCAGAAAATTTCTTGTCGACGCGAGTCTGGCCAGCAATGGTCTCGACGTCGGATGCCGATAGCAGCTCCAATTCATAAGCCGTACCTTCAAACAGGATTCCGGGTACATCGTCCCCGTCTGCATTGGTCACCATTGTATATTGGTATTCAGGCAAATGCTCTTCCATCCAATATGCTTTCACGTGGCCGGATGCATACTCCTGTAAGCGCGCAGTTGCCTGCGGCTGGTACTGGCTTGATGTGGCTTTTGTGTCATCTGCAGACTTATCCACTGGGGTCGGTGCTGCTTTTGGTCCCGACTTCAACAAGACCTCAGCCGTTTGGACCATGATTGTTGCTCTGCTGGATGCAGCGGGCTCGCCGTCGCCGGCGGCCTTTGGAGGGTCTTCTGTGGGAGGCTCAGCAAAAGTTCCAGCAGGCATCGTCTTGACGTCGATGTAGTCCTCGGTGTCTGGTTGTTGAGCTTCAACGTCCTCCCTGGTGAATGACCTGCCCGTCGGCGTGATGTGTCGTCGGGACTCTCCAAAGAGCAACTTGGTGATGTTTGCGCATGTCTCCTGATAGGATCTTGGCAGCTCGTCGAGGACGGCGCTCATGTTCCTTCGCAAATCATCCCATGTTTCCTGGCCACATTGGGCAAGCTCAAGACCTATTCGGCCAACCCGCCATCCACAGTCAATGGCAAACAAAGTTGCCGTCCAGTATGCTGAGAGCCGCGTGCGATTTTCTTCAGAGTTGGCGAAATGCCACTGGTCTCTGAATTCCATTGCATCGGCGTACCCCTTTGCACGCAACCATGGAAACTTCGGGTTGGCAAGCCCTTGCAGGCTGCTGGTCAAAGCTTTGAATTTTGGCTCCAATGCTTCAAAGAACTGGTCAAAAATCGGATGAATACCATAGTCAGCAGACCAGGGCGCGGTGGTGAGACCGGCCGATTGCAAGTCCAACTCCCGGGCTTTGTCGACAAACCAAGTCAAATGGCGTTCACAATCATCCATGATCGTGGGCCAGTGCCCGTTGGGACCGTCGTATGGCCAATTTGGATTTTGGGCAATCCCATCCTCACCTACCAATTCATTTCCGGTTGATACGGGCATCAGGGTAGCGCTCGCGGGCGTCCGCGGCCAATTCAATCCCACGTTTGACCAACTTCTGCAGAGTTTTGCCCCAAAGCATCTCATGGATGAACTCAGTCACATACTTAGGCTTACGCTGTCGAAAATGCTCGGACAGATCGTATTTCTTAAGTGTTTTCCTACGCCCTGTGATCAGTGCACATGACGAGTCAGAGACTAAGATCCAGATTACTTCATTGACAGGCATCTCTGGCAACATGATCTTTTCGATGTGGGACTCCTTTGGCAAAAAGCAGAAACTAAGATATTCTGCAAGCGGATCCTCTCGACCGTAGAACCTCAGGGCCGAGGCCGGTGTCCATTCGGTCATCAATCCATCCACGAGGTCCTGAGAAACCTGAGTCTCACCTTCATTGCGCATGGCCAGTGAAAACAAAATGCGATTGTGAAGGAGCAACCATGCTTCTTTGTTAGCCTCACGTGTGGCTTCGAGCGCAGCCTCGCGGCTGGCCGAGTGTGCTGTGGCATATCGCGAGTCAGCCATTTTAGCAGGACAGGCACGAATGACAGCGGGTGAAATCCTTTTGGATGTTTGGCCCACCACAGCTACCCGGAAACACTCATGGAGCATGTCAGTCAAATTGAAAAGTATAGTTCTCAGCAAGTTTAAGAGCTTTGCCCCTACTTTGATCATGCTCATGTTTGCCATCACATTTGAATGAGTCTAACACCGCAAGTTCTTTGAAGTTTCCCGCAATGGTCCAACTTTTCTTCATTGGTTGGCCGTTGTTTCCAAGAACACCCAACATGCAACCATCAAAGTGATGAGTAGTCATGGATCGTTCTATAAGGAATTTCCTGACCATCGGCCATCTCCAATATTTGCAATTCTTGGACAGTTCAAATGCTATCAAGGTTCGTTCATCATAAACTTCATCCACAAGTTTGACAAAAGATTTGAATAACTTGGTAAACTGTTTTTGTTGCTCTTTGATTCTTTCCTGACCCTCAACAGTAAGGCCATTTACGTTCCCCCATGGGCTACCTCCGACACAAGGCAATGATGCATAAAGTATCAAAGTGCCGTCATTGAAATCATTTCTGAAATCTTGGATTTGGGAGGCTAGCCGTTGCCGACAGCTGATAGTGGTACCATCTTCCTTTTCGGTAACCCTAATGCAGTGGCAATCTTCATTGGACTTTCTTGGGGTACTAAGCTTTGAATCATCAGAGCAGCAAAATTCGATCAGCATTCTGGGCTTAAAAGACTTTTGGGAGCCCCCCTGATTCCCGGCAGCGGTTGCTAGTTTTGGCACCTTAGTGGAGTTCGGCGCCGCGGTGTGGCGGGCTGCTGCTTCTTCCACCTTTGTGGGGCCAATGCCAATGAGATGTATGGCATGCAACCAAAGGGCTGGTCGGGTAAAAGGTTTTGTAAGAATGTCTGCAACTTGGAAACTGGTTCCTACGTTGAGAAGATCGAACTGTTTACATTCAAATTGTTGTTTCAACCATTTGAAGTTGATGTTTTGCGTTTTGTTCATGTGTCTCATGGATGCTGATGAACCGGTGGACATGACTGTGATAGTCGCTTGGTTGTCCTCCATGAATTTGACTTGATAAAATTCAGGGAAACTAGCCTTGAGGGAGTTGATATCCGCAGCACTACAACCCGTATCGACATTCCCATTACGGATTTCATCAATTTCGGGGTCGATTCTAGTGAACACAGCATCTTCTTGGGGCTTCGCGGCGTCGCGAGCTGGTTTGCCCTGTAGCTTCTTGAAAAGGTTCAACTGCTCAAACAGGGCCAGCATCGGAATACCCTCAGCTCTCATGCTGTGATTTGCGGCAACTACCTCGGCCTCAGTTGAAGATATGGCAACAACCGTTTGTTTCTTACTGAATGCATTTAAGGGGTAATACGTGTTGGGGCCTACAAGCACTATGGCACTGCCAGTGGTGCTCTTGCTATCATGTTCGCCTGCATGGTCTGCGTCGGCAAAAAGCCAGAGTTGGCATTCATCAAAGGCATCCCCAATGAAACCCTCTAGGAAGTGGTGCTTTGTACAATTAATGTATGACACCAATCTATGCAAGGCAACATCGCATTCTATGGACCATTTTGTCACTCTTGATGCTAAGCTTTGTGTGGCACGCAACAAATCGAACCTTGCCATTCTTGCGGCAAATAGGATCTTCATCAGGATTTTGCTGGCCACTGGCTGGAGTTTGCCAGGCTTTTCATCTTCACTGAGTGTGGGCCGTGCGATGCCAGCATCTGTGAATGGTGTTGGCACCTCTTTCAAGGATGATGGGCTGACTTTTGCAAGATTACAGTAATTTTCTACACAGGACCCCAGGAAATCACTCATGTCATACCTCGCTAAGTTCACGGGCTTGGCCATGACGCCAGCTTTGTTCTTCACAGCGTGATCAACCCCCCTGAACTTAGAGGCCTTGGCTTCCTTTTTCGCCTCGCGTTTGTCGCGATGTGGTCCTGGTCTGGCTTTGCTTGCCATTGCAAACTGCTTGAATTTGTCAGGTCCATCTTGTCCATAACAGAAAACTGTTTTTCCTGTCCAGAATTCATTTGTTTGATTGCTAGATGTTTTCCAATCATCCGTATAAACATCATAGCCCCCCTGATTGTTCCCGTCGGTGATGCTAGGACAACTTTTCAATGTGACCTTTTTGTCAAAGAAAGTAATGCGACTCGAATTTTGACAAGTTACATCTCCCCCCTCATCAACCGGCTGGTACAATCTTTTACGGGGTTGTATGTGGTGTCTTATCCATGCCATGTTGGTTTCATCATGCTCCCACCATTCTTGTGTTCTGTGTTGTGCGGCTGCTGACTTCTTGGCTTCAAAGGCGAATGCGAAAGGGTGTGCCTGCGAAGGCAACCGGATGTTTTGGAATTCACGGTGCGTACAGCCAAAGTAGCGGTCATATGGCTCAGGATCACCAATGTTCACTGCAGCCTTGACGCTTGCCCATGCCTTTTCCAGATTGGCGGTGGGGCCAGCCATCTTGAAGTCATCTACATACACAACCAAAAGACAGTTGAGTTCTTGATGATGAAAAATTGAATGCCAAATGTCAGGTAAAATTTGCTTCCAACCCTGTTTTACCACACGGCTATTGAGATGATTTTCCCAAATACCCCCACTATCAGGATGACCATAAAGGGCAAGTAACATGGGAACCATAGGTTGCCAATACTTTTTCTCCCAATCTTTGGGCCATCTGTTGCGTGGAAGTGACAACCATGTGGGCACCCCTGTGAAGAGGGCTTGTATGTAGGCTTGGATTGCATCTGCCTGTTGTTTGGAGAACCCGGGCTGACTACCGAAAGCATCTAGCAGCTTTGCTGCTTCCATGGATGCTGGGGAAGAGCCTAACTCATTAAAGAGTGCGTGATCGGAATTCTCGTCTCTGACATTGTTCCCTTGGAAAACCGTCCTACCCTTGAACTTCCGGCGAGGGTCTGATTCAGGCAATTCAGAACCCTTCTCATAGCAAGCCTCAAAGATTCGACCTAGGTGCACAGTTTGGCCATTGCGACGAGCCTCAGCTACTATGTCGCGGCACTCACGAACACGCTTCTCATCCCAAACACCCTTATTACGGAGGTTTTCCCACTCCTTATCAAGGGCGGCCTTAGCCTTGGGGTTGCTGGCAATTTCATCTTTTGATACAAGCCTAGCAACTGAAGCGAAAAGCTCGAGTGCGACCTTGAACTCAAGTTCCTTGATCTTCTCTCTGACGAGCTCTCTAATTCGAGGCCGGTGCTCAATTGTGGCAGGCGCGGCAGCTTTTGGCATTGCCGGCACGGAAAACTTTTGGGAAGTGGCTGGAACAATTTCCCAAACATTGCCATTGAGCTTTGCAGTCGCAGGAGGGCGTTGAGTTGCCTCAAGCCGGGCTGGGGAAGACTTCTTCTTCTTGCCCTTGCTGCCAGACGATGATGCTGGCTTTTCCTCCTGCTCCTTGGCTGCATTCTTGGCTTCCTCTTCAATGATCAGTTTCCTTTCTTGGGGGTTTAACATCTTCCACAATTCTGAGTCAATCCCTGCCGGACGCTTTGAACCTTTATAGTTACGTACAATCCGGTGACCATCCCAATGATATCCATCTGGAATAATTTCACCTTTGGGGGTCAATTTGAGATCTGGGAACACGGGCGCTTCGGGTGCATCAGGCTCGACATCGCTGTCGGCTGGTAGAGGCGTCCCTGGCTCATATTCATTCTCATCTTGTGGCGGATGCAAACTGGACTCAAAAGGCACAGCCTTGGGAGTCTGCGGAATGACCTGATCTTCGAGGCGGTCGGCTTTGGGTGCTTTCGAGTCGATCAGAGCTTTCAAAGGAAAGATGAAACCCTCGGATGGCAATTCCAACCTTTTTGTTCTTTGGATTGTCAATGCGCCCCAGTTGATATGATAATCTGCGGCTTCCAACTTGGCAACTAAGTATTCACCCTTCCAATCATGACCTGGTTGGATGTAATACCCAAGGAAAATTCCTTCATTCGCTGTTGGGGAGAGCTTACCTGATGTGTTATCCAACCTTTTGGGGTTATTCCAGAACAACACTTTGGCACCAAATGGAATGTGCATTGCAGGAAAACTCTTCACCAAACCTGAGCTGCCAAGGTGATTCACTGCCGTCAAGCTGGGGGCTTGCGTTGATCGCGGTCGCATGATGCTGCATGGCCAAGGGCCACATCTTCAAAGGAAGTCCTGATTGCAACAAGTTGCTTCGGGCACCTTCCAACATCTGACGAACTTCGCGCTCAGCAAAAGACTTTGATGAATCTACATATTCAATTGATGTTTGATGTCTGTAACCCAAATCCTTGATGGCCCTGATCAATTCTGGGGAATTGTCAGTGTACACAACTTGAACATCATCCTTTGACCCAATGAAGTGATTCAAACCATCAACACAGCTTTGTGAGTCCTTGGACTGGCTAGGGTAGACATACCGATATTGGGTGTGCAGATCTTTCAACACCAAAGCAACTTGCTCCCCCCTGAAACCCTCTTCCACGTTTTTCTTGATGATGACATGATCCCCAATAATGTGGTCACCAAACACTTCAGTCTCGATTCTCTTCTGACCACCTTTCTTTCGTGCCTGAGGAGCCATCATTCTTGCTCGTTGGCAGGTTCTGCAGAATGGGTTTTTGGGGAAATGAGTGTGCTGATGTTGGGTACTTGCAGCTTCGGCCAGCAAATCCTCAGTCTTGCGGCTTCGGACATACTCCTGCTGAGCGTCATCCTCCACCAGCTCATCCAACTGCTCTTCATCTTGGGCTTCGTCCCGCTTGGCTTTTGAGCTCGACCGTGAGGTCGGCATTGCAAACAACTTTCTAAGATGCTTATCCTTTTGAAATTGATCTTTGGGATAAACCTTGCAACTGTCATCCAAGACTGGGACATGACCTTCGATCTTGAGCTGGACAACCTTGTCATCTGGACGGACTAGGATTGGTTTGCCGTTTGCAGGCCATGCGAAACTGTAACCCTGATCTACACATCTTGTTCCTACAGAGAGCACAGCTGGGGTATGATCAAGTACGTACGGATGCACAGATCTGGCAATGCGGACAGCTTGACATCAGCAACCTCATTTGCCTCGGTCGAACCATTGGCTGTGACTAAGGAAATCGGATGCTCGGCTGCACGGCAGTTCTTGGCACTAACATCCCTCAGCATGCCTTTGGACACAAGATCGGATTCACTACCTGAGTCGACAAGCCAACTAACGCCGGCCTTGGGCGCAGCTGTGGCAATTGACGGAAAACGACCAATGTCTCTAAGAGCCTTGGGACCGCTGATGAACCTGCACTCTTTGCATGTGATGTCACATGTGTCCTCATTCCAACAACAGAACCCACAACTAGGTGCGACATCTGAATCATGAAGTTTCACCGTTTCTTGAAGCTGTCTTGCACGAACCTGAGCCTCATGTTGTTCAACCTTGGATGAAACTGGAACATCTTCAGCTGTCTTGTACACCTTAGTGAACTCTCTTGGACGGTGCTTGACTGGGACTTGACGACCGACTGCCTTCACCTCGATCACATGTGGGGCCTTTCGGAACCTGAGACGCTTCATGCTGACACTTGACTCATCAGAGCACGAAGTTGCCTTCGGCTGTTTTCGGACGATGCAGGCAAACTTCTGAATCAGGCATGGAGCGGCTGTGGAATCCTTGCTCTTCTTTTTGGGAGCGGGTGAATTGGCCCTTTTGGTGTCTTTGGTGGCGGCAGCAGCTTTGTCATCATGCTTATAAAAACATTTGTCGCCACGTCTGCACTTTCCCTGGGCATGATAGATACATGGGGTTTTGGCCATCTCTTCTTTGGACAACTTCTTCCCCTTATCGTCTTTGTTGCCCCTTGATGGTGAACGTGTCTTGGTTCTTCTGGGTGATTGAGTTCGAGATTTATCATCTTTGACATGCTTGAATGGACACTTTTTCCCCTTATCACAGGTACCCTTTTGGAACTTATAGCAAATCTTGTCACCTTTGCCACCTCGTTCCTGCGATCTACCGCGACTTGGAGAGCCCTTTCGGCCACCTCGGCCACCGCGACCATCGCCTTTGGCGGGTGCGGCCTTTGTGTCCTTGATCCCAGCCTTGTTCTTCTCCGCGATGCGGTTCCTGTTTTCCCTCAATCGTTCACGGTCGATCAAGTTCTTCATGGATTGGTGAAGAAAACTATAAGACTTTTCATGGGATTTCTCATGTGCACGATCAAACATCTCGATGTCATATTTCAGCAACTGACTTGGTCGGATCTGCCTCAACAAGATGTCCCTTAACACAGCATCATCGGGGGTGACAGCCATGCCAGCTAGGGTAGCATCCCATTTGTTGATGAATCTTCTAAGATCCTGGACAGTATCGCCTACTTTGACAACACCCAAAAGATCTTCTACTCTGTAAAGGCTACCTGCTTCTTCTGATGTTTTGAAGTAGTCCTCGAACATGAGCAGAACGTACCTTCCCCTGACCTGGATGCCTTTTCGGGATTGCTGCTCTTTGAAATTCAAGATCCTAGTTGCGAGGTCCCCACCGGCTGAGCGCGTGAGCGCTGCTGATAGCTTTGTATCCAACGTGAGGAACTTTCCAGGATCTTGGAGTTTCTTCTCCAACTGCTCCCGGGTGCACTCTTGATCGTACACCTCATTGAGCCAGAGCCATGCCTCATCTGGGCGATCTGAGCAACTTTTCACTTCATCCCTGACATGATTCTTCCAAGTCCTGTATGACTCCGGAGCGGGCATGTTGTTCAGCTTGATGATTTCGGCCTCCTTAGTTTTTGGCTTATCCTTTTCTTCCCTTTGGGTTAAGGCTTTTACCAATTCAATAAGATCTGAGGGACCCATCACTTGCTGTTGCTTGTTTACGCTCTTTGGGGAATCATTTGGGGAGTTTTGATAGCTTCAGTGGGAGTGAAAAACCCTGACTGCATTGGCAATTGAGGCTGGTCGTTGCCGACAGCCGGTTTCTGCTTGGGACTGCCACCTTTGAGCAGCTCATCCAACTTGGCTTTGCTTCCTGTGCCAACACTGCAAGCGTTTTCAACTCTTGAATCGGCTCATCGCTGCCTTTGGCAGCTTGTGCATCGGATGCTCTAGGAGTGGCAATGTTGAAGTGGGGCACGCTAGTGGTAGCGGCTGGCTCGGCATTCTGGACGGATGCTTTCGGAACGGAGGCATGCTGCGCTTTGGCAACATGCTTTAACTGCTCCTGAAGGTCATCGATTTGGTCCTGAAGGCTGAGATTCTGAGCCGCTGCCTCGTTGATCTTCTCGGCCATCTCCTTCTTGTAGTTCTCGAATTCGGTCCTCAAACTGATGAACCTGGCCTGATCAACTGCAGCCTGATCTTCATATTGCTTCTTCGTGGCAGCTATGGCATTCTTTGCATGTTCAACAGTCTGTGCATAGGAAGCTTCGAATTCACTAGTGATACGTTGCCTTTCCTCTGCAATTTTCTGATCATGCTTTGTGTTTGCCTCTACCTTGAAGTCCTCTACTCTTGTCATGCGATGCCTGAGCCTGATTTAACCTGACCTCTAACTCGTCGCCTCGTTTCCTTTCCTCGTTGACGGCACTGATGGCCTTACCTTCAACCTCCTGCAACCTTTGCTCATACTCCTGCTCCTGCATTACGAGCCTACTTGACCATTCGTTTCGAATTGAGTCAACTACTCCATGCATTATCTGAAGGTGCCTCTGTTCAGCTTCCCTCATGACTTGCAGGGTGTTCCCACTGGTGATTTGGGAAAGGTTGTTTTGTATGAAGGTGAAGTACGCTACAACGGGTTGGAACATTGTTTCGTCATCCATCGGCTCGGGGTTGCCCCCGGCCACATTGGGCACAGCGACAGCCGATGGACCTGACCCTGGAACGGCGAGAGGAAGGTCGGTTGGGGTCCCCATAGCAAAGTTGTGAGACTACGGCTGATAACCTGTATTTTACCAGGTCAACAGCGATGGGGGTGAAATACACTATAACCGTTAAGCTGCTAGCTCTGTTTTGAACCAACGCTATCGGGTAGATCGATGATATGTACAATACATGGTTTTACTGCAGGAGTTTTTACAATTGTATAACTATTGTGATCACTAAAACAATGCTGTATATATAATTGTAAAATATATATATATATAGGATAGGTGTGCCCCAGGTTTTTCAATGGTCTGTGCTTATTTTCCCTATTAATTACATGTCTTTTCCCCGTTAAATTGCGATTTATTGGGGTATACTTGGGGTGAAGTTAGGGTTATTCATGGGTATAATTATGGCACTAACCTCCAAAAGTTGGAAGCTAATCTCTAGAACTATGGTATACTCTGGTTATATATGGTTATACAATATGTAAGCCATTTAAGATGGTTCCGCTGCACCCCCCCAAGTACCCTATTTTACAAAACGCGACGCCGCTTAACATGCCATGGGCCGGCCCCAATCACCAGCGGCTTTGGTGACGTGGCATTGCCAGTAGCATCCACACCACGCCGTACTGCTTGGGTTGCCCGCAGCATGTCCTGCCGAATGGCGGCCAGCTTTGGGCCCGGCAGTGACAAATCATGCGAAAATGTGATACTAGTACATTAAACCATGGAGCAATTAGTTTTTTATTGTTTTTTTTTAATTACACCATTGGTTCCATATGATGTCGAATTATCAGATATATGATGCTCAAAGTCATACCAAAATGATGACCTCATACTAAGCCAATCTAAATCATCAGTTTTATATAATATGATTGATATGTTTCAATGCCCTGGTCAAGTTACATTGTATGAATAGGGGATGGTCATCGCACAATCATGTATGGGATTCCTTATAATGAATCTACTAATCCGTATTTCTCGGGGATGAACATACCTTTCGTGGGAGAATTTTTCGCATATTTCGATATGTTTTGACCATGCCAAACATGACGACTTGATGCGTCAAGCCATTGAGGTCCCAGAAACGGATTTATGCAAACATGTGGTATTCCCCAAATCCACTAGTCAATCCTCCTATTCCCTGTGAACTGACATACAATCGGGGTCCATAGCTCATTTTAGAACAGACTGTACTCATAATATGTTTCGTATTATACATCCCATTATACAATATATATATATATAATTGTATATACATATAGTAGTTTAATATCCCCATGCTGGTAGTTTTATACCTCTTTTTTTCACATGTTTTCATGGTAAACAAAATTCAGTGCACATCTTTGACAGCCAGCCGTGGCTGTACGCTGCCTCCATGGTGACACCCACCGTGTCTGACAGGCCCAGCCTTGGTAAACCCAAGGATCATTGATGATTCGTAGGGATTGAACCATCAACGAATCGGGATTTCAGGCATTTCATAGGATGATTCATGGACGATTTTGTTGCATAAGATTGCATAACTATATAATGGATGTTGAATGGATAATTGATGGATTTCTGAATGGATGATTAAAGTATACATACCTAGTTGGAATTATTTTAAATCACTTCCCTTGATATTAAATACCCCACAGAAACCGTGGCTTTGCAGGGGATGAAACCACATACTTGGGACCATACAACAGGGGTGCTGAAAAAAATGGGGAATTATTTTTTTTGTGGTAAACCCAGGAGCCACACCACCCCTAATTTTGCCACTCCAAATGAATGGATAGCTGTCGCCAAGATTTTGTTCATGTTTTCAATCGAGAGCCACGCCGACAATTGCCAAGACCTCGGGAACTCCCAGTTGCCGATCATTGGCCTTTCTTTGATGATCAACTAAATTGGAAAATGCCTTTATTGAAAGGCATGGAATGCGCCACGAGTTCAAAATGTTCAAAGAAATCAAGAACAATGGATTCTTGTGAGATTGACTACAACAAATTCATGCTCGAAAAAATGAAAAAAAAGAACAATGGAAACAGAAACAACTGACCACTTGACTTCAAGTCCGGCTGTAACTGGGTGCCACAGCTGTCACCCACCAATACCAGCTCCACGCCCGCTTGCCGGGCAAAGCGGCCCGAGGGGAAGTCATAGGCTGTGACCTCACAGCTTTCAACCCATCGGGACAGGATATGACAGGACATACCAAACACAAAACAAATAAATGAGGCTGGTCTGACAATGGTGTATGCCCCAAATCCAACGGTCACCATTTTCCCTGTTAAGATGTCCACTTGAAGGGTATATCCACAATTTTCCGACAATGTCTAGGAAGACTTCGATAATCTGCGTGGCTTCCCTGCTGGATGGTGGCTTCAATCTGCAACTCATGCCAGTGGTGGGATTCTCTAGAACACAAACCGGGGTGAAACCAACACAAAACCTCAGTCCAAATTTGCTGGAAGATTGAATATCTTAATGGGGCAATTTTAGGAAAAGCAGATTTCTTTTTTTGTTGACAATACCATACCAAATCATAATGACTGACCCGAACGCATGGCATCCGATGATCCAGCTGTATGTCTTTTTTTGAAGATTTGATGATGCAATGAAACATTGACAAGGAATTCATCTACTTGAACACCAAACTCAAAACTTGCAAATATCTGATGTGCCTTTCACATTTAGATCCTTCAATAACATGTCACACCGTGTTACTTCACATCTTCCATGCACACTCAGTTTGATCAAATGATCAAATTTGAGTTGCATCTCATCCAAGATAAGCATCACTCAACAATAACCCAATTCATATATACAAAAAAAACATATATATATATATACACATACACAATCATATACATATTATTACATATACCATTCATATAACGAAGAACATACAATTTCAATTGCATATATTTCACGTGTCAAATTGTGCACCTATCCCTTGCTTTCAACGCTCAGCGGCCATGGAGAGCTTCTGGCCGCGCTCAAAGCGACGCCGGACCCCACCCAGGCCTAACGGCTTGGCCTAGGCAAATTGGGCACATGGGGTTCCAACATGTTCCAAGTAATGTGGGTAAAACAATTAAACCATCCCCCAGTCATCACCATTTCAATAGGTGGTATGTATAAACCATTCCCAAATGGCTGGTTTATGGCATTGCTTTACCATGTTTTACCCACATTATAACTATTTTCTTGAGGAAGGCATAGGAACATGTTTTTATTTTAAGATTCATTCAGCAACAAAAGTAAGAACTACTCAAACTATACTACTCAATTCAAGTATGGCCATCCACCGAAAGAGATAAATCATCATCAAATTAGTCGGGATTTACTACGTGTATCTTATTTTGGAGAACCCTAAATTGTTGACGACAGTGGGTTTACAACCAAAAGCATCCAAAAGCTATGACAGAACAAAAAACAAAGAATTGGAGAAATATAGGCCACCAAAGTAAAATACTCAGTTACCAAATAAAGCTGGGATTCGATCTTGCAAAAATCAATGTGAAACACAAACAAATATTCGTTTTTGGAGACCAACCAGCAACAAACGTGGGCAACAGAATCGAGAAATTAATCATAATTCATCTAACAATGGAAAGCTGAACTGCTGAACCAACATTATAACAATCAACAATGGATATTCGTAGGTGACTATGACTATGACTGGCTACCACAATATACATGTGGGTCCCATTGCGATGAGGCCTGTGGGAGATGTAAACAATGGTCACACACACATATATATATAATGTATATAAATACATATATATAATAATAATATGTATATAATATATATATATTTATCACACTATGTTTATATTATTGTTGTATTATTGGTATATTATCATATTTACACACATGAAGACATTATCAAGCTATGTATATATGATATTACATTGTTGCGTTACATGATTATGTATGTCTGAGACTGCAGCAGGGGCAGCTGCCTTCCGCTTCTCGCCTCCTGAGGTGTAGTGTCTAAAAAATATGTGTATTTGTTTCTTTCCGTATAGGATTCGATAGTACATATTATCTATAGTATACTGTATATATCTATATTAGGTGTTATCTACCGTAGATATTATCTATAGTAGACATTATCAATAGTTACTATATATAGATAATTTTTCGATAGTATTGTTTATAGTTAATTATGGTAGATAGTATCTATGCTTTTTGGTAGATATTAACTCTAGTATTCTATAATCAATAATTAATGATGGTCAATGGATGTTAATGGGTTTTATAAACCAACTTACAACTGGGAAACACCACCTGGTATCTTTAGGTAAACAACCCTGACAATGGAAGCCCGTCCATTTGCAATTCATACTCCTCTTTAAAGTAGACAATTCTATTGCCAGGTGAATATGGTTCAACATGATTGACCCCCTGAAATGGATGGTTTCATAACAAACTGACCGATTCTGTGGGTCCAAACAAATATCCCTTTTTTCCGGCCCATATCCAGCTTCATCCCAGTCCTGTCTGCCCCTCTGCACCATTTGTAGCAGCAGCATTCATGCCCCCTCCTGCAACCGATGAGCCACTGACAATCACACCCATATATGCCATAGATCGGCTTGTGGATATGCTATGATGTGGCTAACAGTTAACATAGGTGGTTGGAAAAAAGCCTATGCTATCCCAATGAAACAATGAAAATCCATCCGATCTTTGCTGGTCAATCATCCCCTGGCCGGGGGGCCTGTTCGTATGTCAAATGATCCCCGTACAGAATATCTTGAACTGATCAGCCGTTTACCCCAAGAAATCCCCCCTGGATTCCAGTCCCATTTCAAGATGTTTTATGATACATGGCCCATTACCATGATAAGGATATTTTATGATATTTTATGATTCTATGATGATTAATGATTTACCTATTAAAAATGGTGATTCTCCAGTTCGCAATGCGTTCAATAATTTTTGTTGGCCGGTTATGCCGCCGAGGTACCATAGATGCTCTCCAAGTTAAAGGAGTTGGAGATCTCCATGTCGCCCACCTGGTCTCTGGTTAACGCTTTCTCAGCGAACATCGAAAATCACCATTTTTCATAGCTAAAACATAGGTAAATCATGCCAAATCATCAATTATCATAACATATCATCTCTTTGGGCTATTTCCCAGAGCTATAGCCAGAAACATCCAGAGGGTAGAAAAATGGCCTCGGAATGATTGTAAACAGTAGCAGCAAATTGAATTGAACTTGGTCGATCATAATTATATATAATTAAACATATAATTATATTATAATAAATACAATTATATATTATAATATATTACAATATATATATGTATATATATATATATAATAACATATATATATAATTATATATATATATATTATAACATATATATATATATAATTATATATATATGTATATATTATAGATCCCGTAAGGGATTGATAACCGTCCCCCCCTTGGCACTTTACCCAGGGCACGTATCATACAGTATACAAACTGGTAAAGGCAGGTAACACATGCTACAGTAAAACACTCGCCCCTTCCTTGATTCTATCAAATCCTATATACAGCATTATACAGCCTCGTCTTCCACAAACGAGGTTAAAATATGTTAAAATTCAACGTTTGCACGTTAACCAGCACAGATAGTCTTTCCATGTCTTTCCCTAAAAACATGTGTTCCTCTTTGTTCACGTCTATCGTCTTTCTCGTCTTTTTCCGCATGTGAGGGTCATTGCGCCAACGAACATTGACCAAATCGTGGGCTCAGAGTTCTCAGTCACTTGGGCATATTCTTTGTTTCGAGGATAGTGCCGACCCTTTGAAAGAAACAATCACATACAATTCATACAATCACACATTTTATCATTTTTTAGTCAAAAGTATAGACCCACTGAAAATTGTTGAGTAAGATAGTAAGCTCTTAGTTCACTGCGATTGCCCGCAAACTCATTAGATGAGGCTCTAGCACCTAAGGATTGTCTTTACAAAAGAATCATACAACATAATATTACCCAACTGTCTCACGATGATAATCAATTAATTCATACCTTTTAAGTTCAGATCTGAGGCCTTGTGTTACCTGGTCCCTAGTCATGGTCTCGTGACGCCTTGCTGGCGCTTTCTTCCATGGGAGAAGTGCTGGATGCACGTCGACTGCCATAGATGATGAACATCGACCTGAAAGCGTTGAAACTCCGAAGAATCTGTGGCACGTGTGGCTTTGATCATTTTTGAAACAGAAAGGGGAAAACTCATCACCAAAACTGGAGACTGGAGATATTGAGCAACAATCATGGGACCAGCAACAATTGTGGGTTGTTGCTCCAGAAAGGGGATGGTTACTCCCAATTTTGCGTCGCTTATTCTTTCATGGAAATTCACGAGGAAAGTGATGATTAGATATGATTAGCTAGCGGAAGCCGAATTTGAAACAAACCCATATTGGGAGTGGGCGGAGTGGGATACAACGAGACTTGGACCCATCATGAAGAATGTCCGCAGCTGGTAGCTGGTTCATCACTGTCGTACACGGGTATCCCAGTTCATGGTGCGTTATGATACCTACACACTTGGGAACCATATCTAAAAACTCCAGCCGTCATTCGATCTGGTCCTCCCAATAAAGTGTGGTCATTCGATGGGTCGCTATTCAAAAATCTGCAGAGAACCAAGCCGCGACATGATGTAACATCTGGAGTTCATGCTATTCCATCCAAAACATGAGGGATGTAAAGGACAACCATCATCCACAAGCTCCACAACTTGCAAATCAGCCAAACAGCATCAAACAGCACTTAAGCCCAAGTGCACTCAGGCCTGTTATACCATTTCTCTATTTGGTTTTATCCAAAAATGGAGTCTACACCGCGAAAGTGCAATTTTAAAGGGAATTATCATGGTATTCCATTTGAGTTTACCATGGTTTACCCCATGTTCAACCAGACTGTGCCATCATCTGCCCACAATGGTGGTGATCAATGGGGGGTTTTCATAAACCCAGTGGCAACTTGGAACCTTTATTGGAGCATAATGTCAACCCTGGATGAATAAACCACGGTTTATTAATTAGGTGGGGTGCTCCCCAAATAGTGATAATCTAATTCTCAAATGGTACCTCTCCAATCAAACAGCCGTTTGGGGATTATTAATCCAGGGTTGATATTACTTGGGAAGATGTTCTGATTATCCAAGTGGCTTCTTCACCTGGTCAGTTTTCCTGATCCATTCCCCTCTTCAGTCCTTTCTCCACCCATGGTAGATGTAGGGGATGGCTCACCACATACTGAGACCAGAATGGGGGTTTCCAAAAGATTAGGGGAATGGGATAAATGCATGAATTATATTCATTTAATATCCACTAATATCCATTCATATCCAGTAATCCCAGTAATCAATATCCATACCATGCAGGGATCGTTTGTACACCGCCGCCTATGCTTCGGCCATGGATGGAAGTACGTGCACATGTTGGTCAGCGACGTCTGCGGTGGGACGGCGCTCATGGCCTCCATTGAAGGTCTCGAGGGGTCAGAGAGAGGCTTTCTGCCCAACAGATTATCAAAGGTACACTATCCGTTAATCATAATATATATAATATATATATATATGTATGGACAAAATACTATGGTAGAATATATCATGTACTATATATAATGGATTTACTATAATGCAGTTGGGGTTATTAATGCGTATAGCTATTGTAATTAACCCCGCACATAAGTTGGGATATAACGGAGATAATCCATAGCCTACAAGCACTGCACCCCCAAGTTGGGGATGGGGATGAGGAGATATATTCATGGGATTGCGGATTTCTGAAAGGTAAATTTGGCCAACCAAACCAATTTTGGGACATGGATAGACTGGTGATTTTGAGTAACAATCAAACTTTGAGGTACCATTCTGAAGTTTTTGTATCCAGGAGGAAAAGACACGCCCGATTGTTGAAGGTCCATCTCACCCACTAACCAACATAAAACTATATCTACTGTATGTATAAGTATACAGTATATATATATGTGTGTTCCCCACATCGGTTTAGCAAACACACTCAATTGCACCTATAATTTAAAATCCTTCACCGTCTTACCACTGTGATGCTCAGTGTAAATACATCTATGTCTATAATCATCTATAGACACCTCCACAAACATCCCAAACTCTTCAACCATATCCGGACCATTCTTGTGATACCAAAACCATCTTCAAAATCAAGCAAAACCATCATAATATATCATAATTCATGTTGACAAACAAGAACACCTCATGCTCACCAGAGGCATTTTTGTTGATGGAACTCACCAGTCAGACCAGTCCCCGGAGTCCCCGGCACCTGCGAGCGCGGCATCTTGGCAAAGCATCCTCCAGGCAGGCGACGCAGCGCGGCCGAGAAGGCCGGCTCCAGGGATCTCATGCCGCCTCCACCACGGGACCACCACGTGGCAGCCGTGAAGGAGTGAAGGATCAACCAGTCAAACGAAACAACCAAAGTTTTGGCACTTGGGTCGATAATCTGAAAAACATGTTCAGGATATGTGTTTATTTATGGGTTTTATCACATGACAGGAGAGATCAGCAGCAACAATCCATTTGGGTGATTCATATGAACCCCTGAAAGCGGACATCTGACAGTTAGGGAGTCACCAAACCTTGAATATCCAGAAATGTTCAGGGACCTGGGCTTTACGGCAAGTTTCTTTGATAGATGATTTTTTCAATCATAGACCGGCCCATAGGCTCGTGGGCTGCCCCCACATCAATGGTTCAATGGTATTCAATGGTTGGATTTCCCAACAACTTGGATTAGGGCCCATAAGATTCCGCAAATGCTGGGTAAACCACTGGGAGAATCCACAATTGCTTTGAGCAAGTACAGATCAGGTCCCTGTGGATCAAACAGTCCTGTACCAATTGATACCGAAGATTCTACTGTTTGTATATGTACATATGAGTGATGGAAGTAATGCGAGGTGTGAGAGCAAGGTTACTCTAAGCCTACAGTCATTCCATATAGCATAGTTTGCAACTTCATACAAGTTCAGCTTCACTAGGGCTGATATATGCATATACTACATGTAAATACCCAGGTCACATTAATTACATACTTATGCGTAGTTGTAGTATATACATGTATATATATATATATATATATATACATTGCTTCATCACTACCTATAACTTACACCCTTCGTATACTACCTACACATGTTTCACAGCGTATCTATATACGACTCAATGCATAGCGTGCCGCGTAGAGCTGCACAAACACTGCCCGATGTAGGACTGTTGTTGCTGGGAACCCCCCAGGCCACAGGGGGGAGGGAACCATCTGGCTGGGGGGTGGGGTGTGGTGATCCCTGCTCAAATATACATGTACATAATCATATATATATATATTATATATATTATATATATATTAATGATAATCATATGACTTTCCGTTTGTCCATAAAATATCATACATGGTTATGGTTCTATTAGTTCTATTTCCGTGTCTCCCAAAACTACAGAAACCCATCGGGGGGCACCGCGATTTCCTCTCCGTGTGCAGGGACAGGAGGCACCAACTACCGAGCCAAGAGAGGCGATGATCCGATGTCAAGCTGCCGTTTTTGGTACCCTACGGTAGCCGCCGTAAAAAAGACACGGTGGTAGCCTGATAAACCAGAAATGCCAGGAAATTGTCAAGAAACTAAGGATAGTTAGCTAGAATTTGATATTTTTTGCACAAACTGATGCAGATATTCCAGGAAAACATGGTATAGAAGCATTTGACAAGTACTGAGATTTGTTACAAATTCGAGTACCTTCGTCCCATTCTGGACACTCGTGGCATTCTCCGTACTTGCCAATAATCCCAAATTCTCCCGCATGACTGTGAACAAAATGCCATGTCCTCTGCCTCTCAAAGCCCAAATCACAGATGTATTGTTACCTTTCAAACAACTATTCCTGTCATACTTTTTCCAGAAGACCCCAAGTAATTAGCCCTGATTAGCACCCGTCGAAATCTTGTCTCCATCATCAATCTTTGTAGGTAGCAGGAGCCTTGTTGGTTCAACATCCTCCTCTTGACAGTTGAAGTTTTGAATGTCCTGTTGCACAAAGTTGCTTGGAGTCTGTTTGAATCCAATTTGTTCCCTAAATGGTTCTATAATGTTATATATACATATTTGTTCCCTAATTTTGTAGCTTGCCTTTCCCCATTTCCCAACTCCCGTTGTGGGCCCGTTGATCCCAGCAGGGCAGCGGAGCACCGAGGTCATCTTCAAGGCCACCTGCGCGATGCTTCGCACAGCGAGAGCCACGAAGTCCGGCTGCGAGTGCCATGAGACGTAGACCTGTCGGTGACTGGCGGACACCCCAGAGTAGGGCAAAACTGGGGAACTCACAGAGGAGGGAACAAACATGTTCACATGTATACATATATATATAGTAACTACAGCAAAGAGCCCCTTTCCAGCAGAAATTTTGTGATAAAGCAAACCATGGAAAAAATTGCGGATGCCCGAAATGACTCCAAATGTGTTCAGAGTTCTGCTTGGGGCTATCTGTCCTGTTTGCCACCACATGCATTGATTCGCATGAAAACTCTGTGTGTCCAGTTAAAATCCGTTAAATCCATGCAGCTTCAGCCCGTACCTGCAGCTCCCTAAGGACCATTTGCACATTTGTGTCATCAACCAACATCTCGATCACCTCGTGGCAAATGGGATATCGACACACGCTGTTTTTGGTATGTTTGATTGACACCATGACCTTGTGATCATGCAGTATGAGATCGGTGTATCTAAACAACAATGTGACAAGGGTGTCTCTATAAATATATATGATTATATTTGTAGATACCCCATCACCACTTGATGATGAAGTCCGACCCATCAGAATCAGTGCCGCTGTTTTTGAGCTTTAAAAGCTTTCAGGGAAGGTGTCCTCTTTGGCCAATTCTAGTGCAAAGGCTTTGTCCAAACACGGGGCGGGTATGACCTAAGAGTCCACTTTTTAATGGAGAATATGATGACAAACCGCGACAATGATAAACCATGGTACATCACCTTTATTACAGTATGTATTTATTATCATAGTTGCTCTTCAAATTCAACTATTAAACAAAAGTAATCACAACTAATATTATATATATATATACATATATATATATTGACTATGGACTATTAATATTGCATATTACGATCATTCCTATATGTTACAATTACATATTGTACATATTGTCATTACATACCCATCACTCCCGTTGCGCCTTCAGCTTCAAGCGCTTCATCTCTGGAGGGTCAAAGGACTGCGCACGACGCCCATGGTTGGGATGTCAACCAGGGGACATCAAACCGTCTTGAAACCATAGTAAGTTGGCTATATGGATATATTGTTAAGTAGAAACAGTATTAAGTAGGTTGAATATATTGTTAAGTATTGTGTAATTCATATGATTGGGATATTACTTTATACATAAGTGATCATAAGTGATCATAAGTGATTAAATAATGTTAAACTTGTAGAATCTGATGTCAACAACGCACAATTTCAACTGGTCGATTTTTTTTGCGATCCATCGCGTAGGCCGCTGCGCTGAGAGATACTGAGTGGGGAATCACAGTTGAAAACCGAATCCTTCTGCAGCTGTCCATTCAAAGAGGAGATCAACTGTTTTCGTTGGTTAAAACCAACAAAATTTGGGAGGGTTATGATCTAATAAGATTGATTTTCACCCAAACTTTTCCATAAAGTGTTCCACAAGTCCAGGGTCACTCATTCGCAATTTGACGGAGCATGTTGTTTTTCCTGATGTCCGATAACCAATCTAGGATAGCCATTAAAATTAGTCCTAATAATATATATATATATATTACACTGTATACGCTATATCTACTATAATTATATACGTATCTAATGACAATAGATTATTTAAGGCTTACCAAAATCAAAGAACCAAGGTCTAGCCAGATATTTGGAACCACCCTCCACCTGTATGAAGAACTCACGGATCATCGCTCTGAAGAGCTCCGGGCGAGCCTGGCGAGGTCGACAAACGTTGAGACAAACCCTGCAGGAATCAAATCTGGCTACAGAAAATTCAATTTATAAATTGCGTATAATTATGTGTATAATAAATAATTACATAATTAATAATTATATATAGTATACACATACATATATATAGTATACAGTATAAACATAAAAATCAAATAAAATAAACGATAATCATGTGTATATGTATATATATATATATATATTATACATACATATATATATATATATAATTATATGTACATATATATATAATAGATATCCACTTGATTCCAGTTGTATCCATTTCAGGTGCTCAGGTGCCTCCACCAGTGGCGCCACAGCTGAGAGCAGAGTGATGGATGCCTCTGGTGTTGCCTGTGGCCGATTGGAACCCTGCGGCATGGTCTGAGAATAGGATACCCTCTGGTAAACCAACAGTTGCCTCAGAGGGTACCCATCGTGTTTTTGACGGGAAACATTGATATGGACATACTGATATGTATTATGTTGATATACTGATATATTATTGGTTTAGATACCCATCAATAAGGGGCAAAACGCAATCCAGAGGATATACCTAGAAAATCCCAGCAACTATAGGATGGATGCTGTTCTGCTGCAGTATCCCCTACTCTTGGACAGACTCAAATGGCTATTTCGTGGCTATCGCTCAACAATGGTGCCAATGGAGCCCAACAAAACACACGGCTTCGGTGCTGAAGCATGGCCTGTCGCAAGCACCGCATCAGCGGCATGGCCACGCAACTGATCTCCTGGTTTCACCCATCAACAGCCGGAGCCCCAAACCAATGATTTCACCCATCAACAGAAACTAACAGAATCAAAATAAACAAAAAGTGAAAAATCATCCAATCATCCAAGCCAATTTAGGTTCCAATGATCATCCAAGAGAGTTGCAGGTTGTGCCTCTGTAGGCGCCAAGTAACAAAGAGCTACAGCTGCTGCCAAGGTCACACCTGAAATCACTGGTGGCACAAAAACATAGTTAACTGGTCTCAACGGACATCTTCTAAAGAACACGTCTACAAAACAAACTCTCGGGACCTGTCGCAACTTATTGTGCTACGCACGAATTGAATGTTTTGATCTGTAGATGGAATATCATGAAAGCTCAAGCTAAATGAAGCTTAGCCAGCTACACACTTTCCAAGCAACCCCACACCACAAAGGTGCTGGCCTTTGCTGGCTGAGAACAGCAGCAGCTTTAGATTCTTTAAGAAAGCCAGAAAGTCCTGGGCTGTCAAAACCGAAGGGTACACCTTGGTGAAACCAAAAAAATGCTGCTAAATGATGGATGTTCATCCCCCACACGATTGTATGAGGGTATTGATCCATAGCCAAGTGTATGCACAAATCACTTCTAAGTGGCATATGGCCTAAATATGCCTAACTATTTGAAGCTGTGACTATAGACCAACCATTTACAGAAAAGACTCTGCATGCCCATCTACCGCTATCCAAGAAGAATCTTGGATCTAATTTCAGCAGCGGCCCTCCTTAAACAGATATTCAACACTGAGGGCTTCCTATCGGTCTCAGCCAGGGTCGACATGTGGACAGTACAGTCCTCTGAGGTACCACCCGTTGCACCTGGCTGGTGACTCGTACCCTAAACATGAAAATCCAGATCCAATGGCAGAATTGGAATTTGATGTCCGAAAATTGGCACCTCAATTCATGGCAATTTTCACGACAATGATGAGAAACCATCAAGTTTGATCAACATTGGGGCGTCCTATTTTCAGACGCCAAACCATTTCTGCGGGAGTATTCAGTGGGAAAGCAATGCTGGAAATATGATGCTGGGCACTAAACTACACCAGAGCTTGGGCCGAGAAAATGTCAAGAGTCTTAGATTAAGTCCCAAACTTGAAGCTGGGACATGCTGGAACCATCAATCAATCAGGGAAGAAAACTGGAAATTTACGCACTGCACCTATGGCATGCCTTGTGCCCAATTCCATCCGGAAAATACAAATGCCTGTGGTTTTGCTCTCGCTCGGGGAATCAAATATACAGATGTGAAGTGATTAAGTGATGTATACTATTGTACCTGTTGAAGACTCGGTCACTTCTAGACCTAGAGAGAATATTGTCGAAGGGTGCTGGAATGAATGCAAGATAAACACAAAACACATATATGCTTCCTGAATCCTGAATATGCTTTCCCAGATGCCATCACAAGCTCTCGCAGATTTTCAGCAAGTCACGAGGCTTCGGCCGTGAAATCCTTTACAAAGGTGTACTACAGTGTACACAAAATGCCAATACGCAGCCAGTGCTTTGCAACAAGCCACTGATCAGCGCAGTAAACACATTTTGCCAGAGTTCCCCCTCCAAGTGGGTGTGTCCCAAAACGGACTATACCCCCTACAAGGCACATTTTAAAGCGGACACATGACGTATGATCAACCCAGGTTTAGCTTGGGAGATGTTAGGGGTATACCCCATTTTCAGATCTCACCCAATGGACAGGTGTTCAACCCGTTTAAGAGCTGAACAAAAAAACACAACGGTTATAGCTCCATGAAGCTCCAGCAGGTGCTCGCTAAAAGCAAACTGCACCGCATTCTTTCAGCTTAGCCTGGCGCAATTGTCCCACGCTCCGGTGTCACCCTACAGTCTGTATACATGTGTATATATATATATATACACATATATATATATATAACTGTGTATATATATATATATAGACATTTGTCTACATACATTGTGGATATACACATATATTTGTATATATTTGTTCTATATACAACAATATGATAATGCACAGTACTGAATGTATATATATATAATGCTATATTTAAATAGATTGGAGTACATGTATGTACATACCCATGAAACTGTGTCGTCAAACACAATCCACAAACACAATACACAATCCCGTGTGAAGTTCATTCTCTGACTGCTGGTCCAGCCCATTACCCCGTTGAACATGCCAACAGCTAGACAGTAGACGAAGTTGAGATCCTCATCTCGTCATACTTGTCCGCATTTAGCATATTCTGCCAGGCTTAAACCAATGTCCAAAATAAATCAAAACCATACCCATCTGAGCTGTTTAGGCCCCAAGACCCATAATCCATCATCCATCAAACCAGCCACACCGGTGACACCTGCGTCTTTCTTTTCAGCCTGTTGTTGAGATTTCTCACGAACGCTTCCAAGTCCTTCAAGCTCCTCAGACTGCCACAAGGCGCCACTAAAACTGACGAGTCGATGTGTACTTCCTCAGGTTTCAAAATATAGCAACCGGCAAAAAGAAAGGTAAGATCCATCCGATTCTAGAATAGTTTTCCTATCTTCGGAATTCTACTCGGATGGGTATCATATCGCAAAAATATCTCAAAATTTCATCCACACCTATCTTGGTGATTCTTGATATTCTTGATATTCTCAATGCAGGCACCAAGCTGCGCTTCTGCAAGGTGGCAAAAGTCTGTGAACATCCCCTCGATCCGCAGGAAGGTCGTCAAGAAGAATGTAATGATGAAGGCCTCGGTCGTTTGAAGATCTGCCAGACCTGGCAGACCTGGCAGACCTGGCACCTGAGGCTCCCACCACTAAGGTCGTACCGTAGAAAGCGTACTTGGCCAGTTTGTCCTGTGGCGATGATGGCCATTATGGCCATGGCTGGCTTGGCTTGGAAGAAACCATGAGGTCCACCCTTTGTTGCAGGGGCGTTTGTTGATCCTTGATCTTCCTTGATCTTTCACTGCTTTCATATGCTTTCATATGCTTTCTTTCCCATCACCAACCAGAATTGCCACGGAATATGGTAGACATTGGTAGACTGTCCCATCATCCCATCATCCAATGGTGAACCCGGTGAACCCTCCTCGATCGCTTCCATGTACCCAGCAGCTGTCAAGAATACCTCAGAGAATCCCATGATCCCATGATCGCCACTGAACCATCAAAAACCTTGTCATCAAAAAAAAATGATGGCGGGTGCCATAAGGATCACATAAAAGGATATAACATATATAACAGGATCAAAGACATTGATTCTGAAGGCTTCTGGCTTCTACCGCATCTATATCTAGCGCAAGTGGCACATATTTTGTTTGACATACTCTGACTCCTAATGGTCACAAGTCCGTTTTGGGCTATGTTTTTGCACATGTTCACGAATCGTTCCTTCCATGTTTTAGATTGTTTCAGTACGTAACCATGTGGTCACACATAACCACCACAGGCATCCTTTCGGCTCTGCAAGCTTGGGAGCACAGGGTGGAGTTGGGATACAAGTTGCCAACTCGGCCATAATAAAAACGACCAAGAGGACCAGCGGATAGTAATGGGACCTTGTTTCAGCGAGTCGCATGCGTGGTAGTGTCACAATATTTTGCTGCAGAAGATCCAAAATGAATCAAGCATCGATTCTCAAGGCATTCTCGGCACCACTGACCAGAACGACTTTGTTGAATTCACGAGAAGATGCCAGGCATTTGTCTGAAAATAGGTACCCCAAACCCACTGGTGAATCAGCACCATCCCCATAACTATGTCAGCAACTAAGTCCATTTTGGGCGTATACCGTATACCGTATACCCCAATTTCAGACAAATCCTGCTGGAATCTTCATCATTGACTTCCTTCTGTCTGCCGAGCGAACTGCAATCGACATCTGCTGAATCATGAAGCCAAACTTCTTTACATATCAGACATATCACTTCTACATCAACGGAATACCATTGACAATGATGAACTGAATACTGTCAACTATGTTATTATGTTGCAGTCTTTACCGATATGATAATCATGGGGCTTTCCATGGTCATGGGGGATCCCCAATAGCTGGTTTATTTCATGGAACATCCCACACTGGGGCCATGGATGATGACTGGGGCTACCCCCTTGACTTGGGAAACCTCCACGGATGGCCATGGCCAGGGCCAGGGCACATCCGCTTGCAGAAGTCGCCTTGCTGCTTTAGCGCATCCAACAACTGGTTATGATTGTCTTCCAAGTCCTGGAAGAAACAGCCGGGAGTCTCTTCCAACACTTTGTTGGACCAACAATGGTCAACTGCAGTTAGCCTCTGGTAATTTGTTACATAACTATTGAACATGGCCCATTTATAGTTGATTTACCCATTTAAAACATGTGATTTTCCAAAGTTATGTTGGTTTACGGGTAGTATGAAACCATACTAACCCATATTAAACCATCCATTTGGAGGGGTTGATACTTTGACCCAAACGATGACACGCCCCGATCTCTCCGATCTCTCGGATCTCGTCCTCCACCTCTTCCCGCTCCATCAGGTGGATCAAACTAATCTGGTGGAACAACCCCTCTAACCTGCCATGGATCCATGGTCGACAAGTTACTGCAAGGTGAAAGGAAAAAACATGAAAAAACACCTTAAGCAATGATTTGATGAAATGTGCAGAATGCACATATCTTTTTGCATATGTTCAATAATACACAACAATAGACACATCACATACATGATATATGTAGATCTCTCATACGTATGCCGCCTTCCGACGTTGGAGAATTTTCCCAAAGTCCCCTACCGCAGTGGGCAATCTGGGCGCCTATTGAAGAGCGAGGCAAAGAAGGCTGCCAGAATTCCAATGATCCTGGGTCACTGTCATCCCTGGGGCTGATGGTTGAGGATGCTCCCTGTAGTTGTATGAAGTTCTACGATCAGATTAAATGGACACCCCGTCCTCAACAGCTCGGTTTATGGGGATGACAAAGACCTGCTATGTGGCTGCATGTGCTGTTTGTTGCCACATCTGCTCCATAGATTCAATAGAAAAAAAAGAACCGCTCTGGTCGGTGTGGGGTGACGGTTCACCTCTCAATGCATCCTTTTGGCACAAATAGCGACATCCATTTGGTATTCCATTCGGTATTCCATTTATATCTATTTACGTATTGGCTTTGAAAAAGCAAGTGTGCACTTCGTTTTTCCTCAATCAGTGAGAAAAGGACACCTATAAAGTGTGATCGACATAATACAAAGAACAGTTTACATTTACATTCAATTATAACCTAGGCAAAATATCCTGGTTCCCACTAGTAAATTGGAATTCAGCCATTTTGCGGGTGAAACCACTACTATTCGTAAGATCGTAGGTTTTCCATGCTTTTCCCATCCATATTGATATGATTTGATATGTCTCAAAATAGGATACCCACGTTTTACCCCCTAAATGCAATGGTTCATCGTCATTTTGCCACAAAAAACCACTGGCCTGATAGGACAAGGTTCGTCACAAGCCCAGCACAGGACACCACCAGGTCCGTCCGAACCGAGGTCTGAGCAATTTCATGTGATGTCGGGGTATACCGATATACTCCATTCTTGGACAAACCCTGACTCCAAAGTCAGAACTAAAATGGTGGAATGAAATGGAAAATTCACACCTCTCCTGCGAAAATAGTATCCTGAGACTTTCGCAACTTCCTAAGAAATTAACTAGTATCTACAGATATCTACATCTACAAAGTGGTGCCACTTGTGAGCAGGTCAAGCTTGCTCCATGGGGCCATATGGGGCCCATGACGGTGCCGTGGTCCCCATGCCAGGTCACCCAGTGTCCGCTGGCTTTCAAGGCAAGGACCTGATGGAACTCGTGGGATCTGGGAAAAACCAGGTCGCCTGGTCGCCTGGTCACCTGGTTTTCACTGCTTATGATGCTGGTGATATGATAGTTTACTACATATATGTTATGTATATATATATTAATTATTGTAATATAATATATGCTAAACATTGTTAAACTATATGACTACGAGTACCACATATTATATAGATATTACCAGAAATATGATGTCTCAACTCCCTGGTGTCTATCCTCCGGATGGTCCCAAGGCATGACATCCACCGTGCTAATGAGGAGCAGATTGGGGGTTTCCATTTTCAGATACCCAAAATGGATGGCTTATAATGGACAATCCTATGAACATTTTAGTTAAAATGGATGATTTGGGGGTACCATGGGGTACCCACATTTTCGCAGCCTCCATATCAGACTTATTCCGCTACGCCGTTGCGGTCAACATGGGGCAGTAAATGCATCTTCCAAGTTCATCCCTACCAAAATCATCCAAATGGGCCAAATGGGTGTACAAGCAAAGTTGGAGAATTGCGATTTAGAGTAATCCATCCATCTGTTTCTGCTTCTTGCTTAGGCCATGAATTCATGGACGGATGTGGGAGAAGTGCCTCAATCCCCACGAAGCCAACAAAAAAGGCGAAGGGAAAGCAATAACCTCAGGCAAAATGGGCTTCAAATACACCACTCTGATGACCAGATACCCTAGGGGCAAATTACTGTTCGTGTAAAGAAGGAAGGCTCCATCTATGGTTGTCGATCCTGGAGTATATGGCCAACAACATGCCTCCCGCCAGCCTTTGGATATCATGACACACCCGGTATATCCCAACAAACTGGCTCTCCATCATGCAATGACACAAGAGTTGCCATTGGATAGCATCAGATCTGCTTCAGCATCACTCTTTGCATACATGAAACGTGCGTCTGAATCTTGAAACAACAAATAACAAGTTCACCTCAAAATCGAGTACCAACCAATAGCTTGATGATAACTCATGGAATTGAACCACTGATAGGTGCTCCAATCCTTACGAATCGACTCAGTGACTCAAGTCCAGTTACGAAGTTCCTCCGCTTTTCCACTGATTAACAAAAACACGATCTGTTTCAAGACACTCCCACTGGCCATCACTGGCCATGGCCTTATCCATCTATGGGGGGAGTCTATCTGGGAGATCACGAAGTGAAAATGCGAAAGGGAGTTATCCGGCCTCCGGGCCTCGCCCTGAAAGATCTGAAAGGTTCATGACTCACATATGGCTATGGGTCAAAAGCTTGTACCCCTGGTGAACCTCAAAATAGCTTGTAAATAGATGTTCATCCCACTAAAATTGATAGTAATAGGTTTTGACCCACCCCCATATCTGAACTGGAAATTCTTGTATTTGGCACCAACAGGAAATTCTGGTATCCTCCGCTAATCAAACATGGCAATGGACATTCAATGAAATTCCCCGGATGCATCTCCCATTAAAATATGTTGACACCATTTAAAACCTCTACTTATAATTAATCATGTATGGGCAATTCCCCATTGCCATGTTTTCATTGCCCTTTGGATACATCTTTGAAGAACTTCTCAGCCAGGGAACTCCATTTGCCCAGAAAGGGCAGCGATTGCACCTGCAGCTGTCGCAAGCCACCGTACATGTCGCGGCTTCGGCAGCTTTTTCAACCAGCGTGGCGGTTGTTTCAAATGTGTGTCGGTCGTGAGTGATTGGGCTGTAGCAACGCCCAAATAGTTAGCAAAAATGGCTAGAAAAGTTGGATGCCTGGAAATTACATAAAATTATGAGGCAAGGATACTTTACGATATCATGAGAAGAAAAAAACATGTCACTATCTGGTTTAGGGCATTCCAGACTTTATCCTAGTATAGCTTAACGGTCCGAAAGCTGAGGCAATTTCAATCAGTACAATAGCTGGGTGGCTATGAGTGGCCACTGCAAGATTTGACTGTGAGCGGCACACTCCTTTCCGAGACAGCCGAAAGTCTGCGGTACAACAACTTGGAAGGCAAAAGAGCAGGAGCTCTGGATATGCTGTGGCTGTGAAACATTCTCAAAAATACGCAGTCTGCCAGACAAATGTATTCACTCTATTTTGGAGGACAATCAATGGGCACACATCGCAAAGTGCCCTTGTACACATTGCACACGTGCGTATACATTGGTAAATACGCAGTTATCCGTCCACTCTAACTACACACAAACAGTGTGCAAATATGTATGTATTTATATACATGTCCACTTACATTTCATATACAATGAAATAATATATGATAATAACATGCTATCATGAAATCTCATAGTTGCTCCTAGCAGCTTGCTTTCCCTTGAACGCATGAATCACCGGTCACCCAAATCTGGACCCCCCAATTGGATTTCACCCCAGTGATGCAGCCTTCTTCTCCCTCCTGCAGGACTGCAGGATACGAGTTGAAACAGTGGCTGGTGGCTGCAGCCCCAAAAATATGGCTGCCATGGGGGGAAAGCAAAGGATGTCACTGATGTCACTGGGACATTAAGCAGGCCAAAGTGGTACCTCACCAGCAATTTTCAATATCTGGAATCTGAACATCGTTTTCTTTAGATAAAAGGAAAGTGGATGATGTGCTGCGTGGACCGATCATGTGTTTTGCCTAGCCTAGCAGCTTAGCCCCGTCGTAGGCGGCATGGGGCTCTCTGCGTAGGCGCTTGTTGATTTTATACCATTGCGCACGCTGAGCTGCCAGCGGCTGACTTCTGCATGTGCGGTCAAAAAGCTTGCGTAGGCCATCGCGTAGGCATTTTTGACACGTGCTTCCGCATAGGCTACCTTCCACCCCATGGGCCTGTGCACACACTGCGTAGGTACCCTAAGTTAGTGCATAGGACCCAAGCACCCAATAGCACCCAAACAAACATTACTCATCTGTTAGTTTATGCAATGATTGGATCTGGTTGGTGGTTTGAGACACAAACATACGAAGTCTTTGACCAAGCAAATTTTGGTGCAAGATGGCAATGTCTTCAAATTGAGCATCTTTCAAATCCACCCCAATCGGAAGCTACATGCCCAATCTTTGGACATCCGTGGACAAACCATGACACACCCATGCATGCATGTACAAGTTGTTTTTTGTCGGAAGTTGAACCTGAAGAGTTTGAGCTTCGATAGTCTGGTCCCGAGTCTACAATGGCTCTAAATTGTTCATGTACCACACATGTTTTACGTACCTAAGCCCAGTGGCAGCTTCAATCCGAAATGTTTGCCATTTGGGAATCGTCTCATTCTTATCATGGAACCATGATACGTTTTTTCAAGAGGAATGTATATATATATATAATTATGTATATATATATAATTATGTGTGTATATATATATGTATGAGATATATATATATATATATATATGTATGATATATATATATGTATGATATATATATATATATATATGTATATCAATATGTATGATATATATATATACATATATATCCGTAGAATCAGTAGTAACTACGAGGCTCTAACAAAAAAAAACAAAATAATATGTAAATGTAGCCAGTAGCTGCTCTTCACAGACCCACACTACCCCACTGTCGCCACCTGGGACGTCTTGTCCGGGCTGGCGAAGAACAGGCGGCAGTACCTCCCATCCATACACCATGTTTCTTATGGATATATAATGGATATATGGATATATGATATATGATATATGGATATATGATATATGATATAGGTCAAAGTTTAAGACCTGGGGGACCAGAGATTTTAGTCTATGTTTGGTCTTAACCAGCTGATGCTTGGGGTACCCACTTTTGACCCAGACCCACAGCTATTGGTTTTGACAAGACTGGATGATTAATGCGACCAGCAAACAATTCTCCTCTATCTTCTCTTAACTAGGGTTACCCATGCTTACCCTAAACTGGATTAAACTGGTTGTCAGGACCTCACACTTCGACGTGTATTCAAATATTATGGTGGAAAAATAGCCAGCAAGATAGGTTCTCACCACCATATATTATATCAACGTCCTACTTCCAATAATTCAGAAAAAATAAATGAGTTTAGGATAAAGCAATAATTTCCATCCGGAAATTCAACGTAGTCATGGATCACCATGTGTAATTGCTACATCATCTGTATATAAACGGGCCATTTTCAATAGCTATGTTAGTTTACTGGAGGGAAACCATTGACTCTTGCAGGTCAAACAGTGAAGACATCCATGGGTCCTAAGTGAGGCAGCGACTGAATTCCTCCCTGCCTCATTAGCAGGTCAATGCAGCATTGCTGCCTCAGTGGAAAGACACTGTATAAGCACGGCGTTTACGCAAACTCTCTGATCACGCACACACACGCAAATATATATATATATATATCACACACATATATAGATCTATATATATATATATACACTATATACGACATAATATAATCTAAATATCATTAAATATCATATATATATAATGTATTACATGTATTGTCTACAGAGTATATGTAGTATCACATTAGATATCATATGTGATACACCACAGAGTATACGTTATACATTATACATTGTACATTAAAATTTCATATTAGAATTTATATGGTATTATACATATGATAATATATATATGCACACAATATATATATAAACGTGTTAGCTGTATTATATTACATTTCATGTGATGTATGTATATATATATATATCATATCATAACATATCATATCATAAGAAATAATATATACATATTTATATCATACACTACCTTATTTGCTGCACCCTTGAAAACACATCTGAAAAAAATACAATGAGGATATATCAAAAAATGTTGAGAATGTTGTTGAGAATGTTTTTGCTCAAGATCGGGTGTAACCAAACATACAAGGACTGAGGGCCGCAAATATCAACCATGATCAAGATAGGATGCTCTCTATATAGAAGGATAATCAACATAAGATTGCCAGGAAATCTTCAAATGTTGAAACCCATGTGTCTGATAGAACTTCTGGAGCAGTGACTCGGCTTCAGCAAATGCATGGGATCTTTGGAAAATCTCTAAAACATTCTTAAATAATATTTAATTTAACATAACTTAACATAATTTGACATAGATTTAACATATATATATATAATATGATATATATATAATAATATATATATAATATATATAATATATAATAATATATATATAATATATTATAATATTAATTCAATCACCGAAAATCATGAGCCCAAAAGTCATCCACCCACTCCGACTCGGGTTTGCGACGCCCAAAAGTCCATCAGCAACATGTCCTGTGGTCTGGGTGAAATTTTAGGGGAAAACTACCATCTGGTTATTTAAATGGAAATTTAAATGGGAAAATCCATTATAAATCTGGGGAAAATACATAAAACTACCATTTTAGGGGAAAATCCATTATAAATGGAGGTTTTAATGGGAAAAATCATCTGTAAATGGGCCATTTTCCATAGCTATGTTGAATAACCAGAGGGTAATGGCTGTTTAGAACCTCATGTTCCCCATGAAAAGTGGTGATTTGGAGGGATAGCCTAATTTCAGAATGGTTCCTGTTCCTGTGGACTTTCTCTTAGTCCAATTCCGAAATTCCATTTAAGAAACGAAGAAACACATGACGTCTGAATACACCAGCGTGGGTTTGAATTGTGAAGTTCCTGAATGACAGGTTGAACCAAGTTGAGCCATCTGGACATCTCAAGCCACAGGGGGATCACACATGTTGATCTTCTTTACCTGAAAACTATCCAATATTATCCATTATTTGGAGTTTATGATTTTGTATCTGAAACATGGTGCAGCAGTACATTACCCCGGCCATCCTTCTTTGAAGTACACCTAGTCAGTCTCAAATCCATTCAAATCCAGTCTCAAAAAAGTCATCATGATCATCATGTGGGTGTGTCTGAAAATAGTGTATCCCTAAACCCAATGGTTTTGCTGATCATTATCCCGTTTTTAAATGGCTATTTGTTTCAGACAAACCCATGTGATTCTCACTTGGATTTTCCGTCATTTTCCAATGTCTCCATCTTTCTCCAGGCCTGCACCAAGCGCCTGAAGAGTGGATGTAGCAACTCCAGTTGCTGAGCCTTGGTGAAAAATCACAGAGGACACCTACAGCTAACCCTACCAGGGTAGTTTAAACATGTTCGCCCCAACCCGGATGTTGTTCCACACTTACAATCGTCATGATCATCATCATCATCATCACCACCATCATCACAATAAAATTTGCCACCCCCTATGAACAATATGTTGGTTGGGATAATAACATCAACTTTATCTTCATAGCCACCTGAAGTCAGACGCGGCGCAACATCAGGGTTGCAGCGAACATGTTTAAAACATGTTTAGACCATGAAAATCTTGGTTTCACTTTTCCCATCCTGGTGGAAAAAAAGGAAACTCTTGATGGATTTCGTGGGTCTGCAGGAGCTACGACGCAGGACTTGGGGCCCACCGCATTCCATGAAGACTCTGTGGTTTCTGCTCCTGGCTCCAGCGCTGGGAGCGTCCCTCACATGGATATCATTTCTGTTCACCGGGATATAGTGGGATATTGTGGGAATCCTTGGGGAATATAGTGGGATATAAATAGTCGATAACCAACCACTTTATTTGGGTATGGCTCAAAGCTGGAAACAGACCGTCAGGTTTCCTGTACTTGTACTAGACTTAGATGATCAAAGTCTCAGGATGCCTATCCAACTTAAGGTGAATAATGGTGAGCCATACCAACCGTTACCAACCCATGGTGCTACTTGGATCCCAGCCTTGCTTCTCCTCTGCTGCATCCTGCAGGTGGCCAAGGTATCTGGAGCCCGAGGATTGGTACTTGGTACCCTTCAGCAATGGGAAAACCAAGACGCTTCAGTCGGGCAATCCCCAAATGTCTTTCCAAACATTTCCAAACATGTGGGAAATTGGGGTATAACATGGTATAACCTAGTATAACCATGTCCATCCATTTCCAGCCCCCATATCCCGGAGCTTTACAAAACCTGTCCTTCGGCAGCACGATGCAAATCTGGCGAAAGGCCATGACAGCACTCCCAACCACTTGCACCTGGCATGCTCAGGATTTGCGCTTCCAAACATTGTCCCCCCCCAAAAAAAAAACGACAATTTACCTGGATAAAACAACCAATGAGAATGTAAAAGACTGGAAGACATCCAGTTCAAGTGATGCTTGGTCTTTTTGCCAGCTGTGTCTTGAATTCTTGCGCTGAGGCCCCAAAAATTGCAAAGACTCTGCGGTTGAAGTGATTGATGATCATTGATGATATGATTTGGGCCCCAACCTCCACGTCGTTCATCAACTTCAGAAGAAGTTTCCTGGGGAACAAGCAGTCCGGATGCGACGCAAGCTGCACCAGTGAGATGGTTTGATGAGCTGGAAATGAAGCCTCTGAAGTAGATCTGGCCTTTCCATGTTCCTTTACTTTCCAATCTGACATAGCACAGATGTGAAAACCGTCTCAAGCTTAGGGATGACCACTAAAGAAAGACATATATCATATCATAATATTGTATCGTATTGTCGGTATCATATAATATTATATATCAGGCACGTCTTGTCCTGCCAGATTTTTTGACCTCCAAACACAGGCACTTGAGGCTCTGAACCCTCTGACATTGGTTCCAATCCCCACATTTGAATCCATTGAGAGACAATTACCCCATCAAAACACATGGGGGTTTCCTAATGGCTGGGGGTAGCCAAAAAAATCATCCAAGTCATGGATGACCATGGTGACTTGGGGATCCCCCATGACTTAAGAAACCCCCAAAATAGGGATTTCCCAACCAGCCAGGATAGACTATCGATGGTTTTGGCTGCTGTCCTCAATTCGAGGAACTGATCTGCGTCTACACCATACACCTGCCGATAGTGAGCTTGGCCGTGGATAGCGGAAAATGAAACGCATGCGAACCATAACCATTATTCATAATTTGTTTTTCCCTAGTTTTGAGCTACTTTGTCCATCATCATGAGATCTACCCATCAGATTGATCGTTTCTGGGTCATCTATGAGTCAAACTATGGGTATGGTATGGGTCAACATCATGGACCCTCAAGTCAGGGACTGGTTTGATACTACACATGAAGAATTGTGTGCATTTCAATTGGTCAACCCATGGTTCGACGCATTTCAGTATCCAGCTGGTTGCTACACCCATCGACATACTGTGGATGGACAAAATCCTGCACCAGTTGGTAACTATTGGGTAGCTATGAAACACTGTATATAAATGATGGGATTACATTGGGATAAGCACGCATAGACCATTTACCAGCTGGTGCAAGATTTCTTCCATCCACAGTATTAAGAGTCTCCTGCCTTGATCATGCATTGTGCCGCAGTCTTTCGCACATATGGGGAACCTCGCGAAAACCCCGCTGGTCTTCTGGGCACCAAACTCACATGATTCATGGATTGGTTTAAGGGAAAATTTAAGGTATATATTTGTTTACTAAATACATCCAAAAACATCTAAAACCATCTAAATATCTATGGTTTTTACTATGTTTGCCCCCTCATTTCCCTCCTCAGATGCCGACTATCACCAACAGCTGTCTGCACCGCTGCCATCACCAGCTGAATGACCTGCTCCATCCCATGGGAACCCATGAGAACCTTTCCGCGCTATCATTTCGTGGCCCAGCAGTTTCCAATTTGGTATGTAGATGTACGGTTTCTACATGTGTCTACTGTGTATCTACTGGATAGCTGCATTTCAAAGATGTAAAAGATAATAAGCTGAGACACGAATGTGCAGATATCGTAAATGGATAGAATCAGAAGGCACAACCTTCGGATCACCCCATAAGAACCGTCTGAGTCTTTGCCACTTATTCAAACAAACCTCATCTCTGCATATGCTCAAACCTGTGGATTTTAAGCATCAAATATTTTCCATCTTTGAGTCGTTCAAGTGAGCAGTTGCAAACCATGCCAAAATCATGGGGTAGGGGTGGGGGCTATGGGGTTGGGGCGCTGAGCTTATATTAAGTCCTGATAAGGCTGTAAAATGATAAACCCTTGTTAAGGTCTTATGAACCCTCTTATTAGGGGCTTAAGGAGATATCCTTTAAGGCCGGCCTTACTAAGCTATGATTCCCCATGATGTGGGTCCAGAGAGTCCCTTTTTTTTGGGGGGGGGCTGTGGTCAAACAGGTTAGCTTTTTTTGCTTAGGGCTTGCCCAAGGCTGATAATACAAGCCTTGAACAAGCCTTGAACAAGCCTTGAACAAGCCCTTAAGTCTTAATAAGACCTTAGCCCCCCAACCCCCCAAAATCAGATCAAGTCACTCTTGGACCTCCCAAACTCGCAATGAAAATCCAGAATCTCATATTTCTTTCTGAAAATGATAATCCTTGCTTATCCATAGCTTGTCCAGGCTTATGTATCCAGACCCGCCCATAGCCCCCACCTCTATCCCATGAAAAAACTATCTGGACAATGGCTATATAATAATTATAATCATAACATTATACAACAATTTTTTTGATAACCACTAGTAAACCAGTACATAGTTCCTTGTTCATTGGGGAGATACAACTGTTTACTCCGTTTACGGCTCCCTCTTAATATTCATTAAACCAGAAAACCCCCATAGTTGTGAGTAGATCCATGAACCATATAATTTTGAATTGTATATACTGTATATATATATATGTATAATAAGCATAGCTATAAAATAAATATAGATATATAGGAACTAAATATTAACATTCTAAATTATAAAAACATATCACCTGGGGAAAGCCAACATAGATGTGGAAGATCCATGGCTTCCATAGTAAAAAATAATCTACATTCAGCCAAGGTCTTCACATCCAGGTTAGTTTACAGGAGGGTATATAATCAGAATCACCAACAACATTCCACATATCAACGGCCATTTCAGGAGCCTAAATTGGAGGTACATAAACATATATAAGGCCTACTTTAGGGCTATGTAAGGGAATATCCCCACAAAACATGGCAACACATATGGTAGAGTACCTCCATTCTAGGATCCTGAACCATATATATATACTGATATATTATATATATACATACAATATACAACCATATAATATAATATAATTATAAAACATTATAAAACCCATATAATATATAATACATGCATAGCCAATAACCAGCAACAAAATATAAAAACCATAGTAAGCAGGCCTCCAGCACCTTGATGGATGCCATGGCTCTCAGAGCTGAAGCACGCAGTTGCTGCGATCGATCTGAAAGGTCCTTGGGGGCTGTGGGTTTCACCGTGTTTTGGCACCTTTAAATTGCCATGAAAAAGGGGAAACAATAAGGGAAAGTGTGATGAAAAGACCATAACTGTGAGATGTGATAAAACCATATATTGAGCTATATTGAGCTATCCAAGTTGGTGGGTAAATGACCTAGATCCCTACGGAAATGGGTTTGTCCCTAGATGTCTTGTCTGCAAGCATTGAGTCTTATTATGTAGTACTAAATCATGTTTGTCATATCGTGATTGTAGTGTGACAATTGCCGGGGAGAATTACAAAAAAAAGTAAACTCTGATTGGTTGGATTGACAGGATTGAAACTGGACGGAATGACATGGAATGACACTTTTTTGTGGATCACAAATTATATCCATGAAACTGATTTATTTTCTGGGCTACAGGTCAAAATTAGATAGCCTCATTGATAAATCAATTATATATATATATATCCTCCAGCAAAATTATGGATGTTTATTTTTTTGGGTACATGGTACAGGTCAAAATTAGATACCCTCTGGTAAACTAACATAACTATGGAAAATCACCATTTTTAATGGGAAAATTCACTATTAATGGTCATTTTCAATAGCTACGTTAAATTACCAGAGGGTAGCCTCCAACAAGGCTAACATGGCTAACATGGCTGGACAATCCCCCTCCCCCGTAGTGACCTTCTGGAAGCTGTTGATCGACAGAAGCGCAAGCTCGCGGTTGTTTTCCGCATACTGCGCAGTGCAAAACGACGAAATGAAATATATATATATATATCAACCATCCAGCTTAGAAATTTACGGGATTCCGAGGTGGTATGTTTAGATACATATTGACCATGATTTGTCCACATCCACCCAAACAATCACACGTCAAATGAATACATCAATACATGAATGGCATGAATGAAACAGAATTCCAAACGCCTGGACCAGATAGATGTAGATCAATTTTTTCAGCTCAGGAGACCTTGAATGGCAGCTGGCCGAAATCAATGGCTTACTAGTTCTCCATCTGTGCAATTGCTCATACGACACAGGGCAGGCGATGAATTATATAACCTCCCCCAAATTCACATAGACCTTGAAAGTAGCAAATTTTGATGGAACATGATGGAAAACAATCTTGTAACTCTTCCAACCCCCTATTCGGCAGAGTCTATGTTAGTTGGATTGCTGGTACCCCACCTTGGTTTCCCTGGATCACTTGAGTCTGGCCAACATGCTTCGCCTACAATTCAGCACAGCAACACCCTCAGGCTCTGGCTGGAAGGAGACGTTCTTGACCTCAGTTCACAGGGATGCAAGCCTAGTTGGTGCGGCATTCCAACCTCGGATCAAAGCATCAATGATTGTTCTTAACGTTTCCTCTATCCAGCTACAACATATCATTAGGAACACATCTCTGAGTATCTATGATATGTTACAGTTGATTTGTGTAAGATTATACATATTATGTATATTTAAGTATATACAAAACAAAACATAGAGGACTCAAAGAATACTGATGTCACTTCCTTACGGAGGCTGTAATGGTGGGCTGTCTCTCTGTGAGTCCAAGGTCAACTTGCCATGGAGGACGTTTCGTATGTGTCGTGATAGCTACTGTGATCAGGGTAGATTCTACACTGCCAAAAACGGATTCAACGGCATCAAATTGCTGTATACGAAAGTGGTATCATGATTTTATGTATTATGATCTTATGGCTCACCAAAACTTTAAATGTGACCTCGATGTATGAAAATTACCCTCCGGTATTCTAAAATAGCTACAAGTATGGAACATGGCCCATTTATGTGTTTTATTCCTATAGAAAATAATGTGTTTTTTTTTCATAGCAATCTGTGAAATTATCGACCAGATGGAAAATCTCCATTCATCAATTCATTCAATCCATGAATTATCCATTAATTATCCATTGTTTATCCATTCTTGTTGGCTATACAGTTCTACCCCCGATGTAACCCCCGTGTTGCAACCACCAAACACGCGCCCACAGCGCTTGCGTGCCCGACCACGTCAGGGAACAGCGCGCTGGCATCGCGGCCCACAGAGACAGCCGCTAAGAGACGCCTAAGGGAAACGGGTGATTGGGGGGGTTTACCCAAGAAACACAAACAAACAAAAGGTAGTACCTCAATGATTAAGTGCCAAATACTACGAAAAAAACCATGTATGATATATGATATATGCATCATAAACCTTAGTTGTTGGAGATATACCACTAGCATTATACAACTACAGATGGATCATACACATTCACAAAGCCTAGCTATCGGAGTTACATATACCAACTAAGCTAACGAACTAGGGACCTTGCATGTGGAGAGGAACCAGCAAAAATGAAAACATATTCAGATTTACTAAAGAGAAAAGGGGTATATAGGCCAACCTACCTGAGCATCAAAGCCTACCCAAACGATCCCAAAAGTAAGGCACGGCAAATCAAGTCGTAGCCTCAGGATAGACCCTGCAAAGAGGGGTTCTAGATCTGTCTAAAATAAGGTACCAAAATCCCATGTCTTGATGATCATTTTGAACATAAACAGCTTCGGCTATACCGATATACCCAACTTTTGATCAAACTCGGAGGTTTATTATGTATGCGACAAGAACAAGGATGACCCGGCTTCCCAGCAAAAATCACGGTGAAGCCAAAAACATGCCGAAATGAGATAAAGCCAACAAACGTTGGGGTTCACCAAGTTCATTTAGTAAAAATGGGAATAGAAAAAAGCCAGTGCGGGTATGCTAGGGTTTTTTACTACTCACAACTGGAGAGAAGTTGAATTTAAAAGGACTTTGTTATACTTTGGCCTCATTTAGAAGATTTTAGAAGTAGCAGCGTCCCATGATTGTACCAGAAGGTTTTGCTGCTGAGGCTTCCAATGATTCGGATCACCAAAGGACTTTCTGAAGAGAAGCAGCAATTGTTTTGCATTTACCTTGCGTTATCTTAGATACTCAGCAAACAAGATGGTCTTTAGCTGGGTAGGACATATCCCCCATGTCAAACAAAAACCTAGTTTGTCAATCTACCCGAACCATGATGTACGCATGTTACACAAATATGTATATATATATGTATATATATATACATATATGTGTATATAGTGTATATATATATATATGTATAATTATATATTATATAATACATACATAATACATTATAATATATATATATATTATATATTTATATGCATCTCTGGATGAATCAACATAATTAACCAACCTAACCTTTTGGGCAATGTTGGGATAGTTAGCCCAATCCAATTCCCAGCTGTTCCCATTCCATCAATCAGGGACCGCTGGGAGCATCTGGGAGCCCCAAACTTCATGGCATCGATCTTCCGCTCGGTGATGCTGTCGTTCAGCGCTTTTCGAAGCTCCGACTCGGAGTAACGCTCCTGAAAAATGCGTGAAGGTGGACCATAGGTGGACCAAGGGGGCCTTGGAAATCAGGGATGGGGAACGATGGGATTAGAAAAAATTGTGGGAAACAATAAGGAAAGAATTGTGGGATTAGAAGATATTAGAAGAATCCCTTCCCCCCAAAATATGGGAAATATCACCCCATCGAGGCTCTGTTTAGTGGTGAATCTATTCATTTTGGATTCCTTCTTGGGTGCTTTTGATCTTCAAAGATGGGACACACAGAACATGAAGAACCTGAGTTTGACCATGTCATGTCAGTGTTCGCATCGGTTGCGGGCTTCAGTGTAGTCAGTGTAGTCCAAACCCTGAAGGACATGAGTCCGTTAACTTCCAACCCACACTGACAAGACACCTAAACCATCAAAGTTTTACTCAGTATACCTCTAATCCTCTTTATTGGTTATAACATAATACATATATATATATATATATACAAATATACACATTATATACAAACAAAGCCGGAACTCTACTACCATTGTACTCCGTGGACTCCGGCTGCCGGCGTCTCACCATCTTAGATCATCGTACGTGACCCAGTGACCCCAGTCTCTCCGACGTGTCCGATGCCCGGGGGCCTCATCAAAATATCTGGCCTCCGAGTTGGACAACGCTGAGAAGATTTCTCTCACCCCTGCCGAAGCCTGGAGACAAACGGCGGCCATTGGAGGCCATTGGATGTCAAAAGACACTTGTTCGATTCAAGAAACACTGATAATTCATGTTAACTCCTCAGTATTAAATCATGTCATAATAATGTCTGTAGGTACTTGGCGATCACTTTGGTTCTTCAAGAACATATCGATTACTGTGCCACTGCAGGGTGGAGCGGGCGTGTCAGTCGGCACAAGGGTCATAAACCTCAATCCTGCAGGGTTCATTTTGCTATGTTTTTATTAATTTTGTGAGCTGCCCAATAGAGCATTGCACCACTAAGGGGCGTGTGCTCTAGTAGCCACCAGAGAAGCTTCGCTTCTGTCTCTAAACCACAATTGAATCCAGTAAAACTATGGTCGGTCAGTAGAGGTTCTAATCATCATCAACCATCCCTAGTGACAACAAAGAATCCAATACGGCAGTCATACCACACATCTATATAAATCCTCATACATCGACTATATGCTGATATAGCTACTGTACAAGCCCTGCAACCTTTTTGTCCACGCCACTGCCTCCAATGTGCCTCCTCCCATGACCAGGATTTTGGAGGATCCCAAAATGGCCAGGGAAGCCAGGTATGGGCCATCTGAGTCTTGTAAAATCCGAAAGGTATGGGCCATGGGTTCAATACACCTCTACAGAACACTACAAAACACTGTAAGTACAACAATGAGTTCAATTTCATCTGCATCTTATGATTGTTTGCCAGCAAGATTCCCTGAGATGCTCTCACTACTCCAAATAGAGTCCACCTGCTATGCCTCACTCACTGTCAGCTCTCCATCAAATCTCCACCCCCAAAGATGCCATAGCACTGGGCATAAAGAATGCCACTCGCTGCATGACACCATCTTTTCGCGGGTCGTATGGGGTGTCCTTGGATGGGATTTCCAGAACGGTGGGAATCATCTGCCCGCTGTGGGCAAACTCGTCCACGGCTCTTCGAATCATTTCGGCACAATCCTTTGCAGGGACAGGCTGGGAGGTAGTCGGGCCCTCCTGAGCATGTTTTAGGTAGGAGACTTCAACATAGATTTAGCATGAGTTTGGTCTTGTCACTCAATTTTCTTTCTTGGGATGTCCACAACATTCTACAACCAAAAGGCCCTCCGTTTCCAGGCCAGCATGTATGGTCCCTCCTTTATCATGTAAAAACACTGGCCCCACCTGTGTGATCAGAATCATGGAGATATCTTTTCGCGCAGTAAGGTCATGGAACTGTTCCTCAATGTCTTTAATGTGGACCTTCGAGTCAACGACCAAGAAGTTCTTCTTTCCTTCAGGGTTCTCGCAGCATTTCCTCACATTTACCTGATAAAAGATCAATGTGTGTGGATCTCACTAGGTCACTAGGTATGAAGCATATCTATTATATATTTATATTTATAATATATACATATATATATATATATGTATTGTATATGTTGTATGGTGTATATTGTATATCCTATATATGTATATGTATGTGCGTGTAGTGTATATAATATATATTAAAACAAAAACAATATATACATATATATATAATAATAATATATAATAATAATAATAATATTAATATATATATATATATACATATGTAGACAAATGTACAGTAGATGTATGTAAATCAAACATACATGAAAGTTGTTCGATCACTTTCCTTGTCCATCCACATGGCCAATACCAGCAAGAAGCATGCCGGTGACCGTGTCTTCATCCCCAATCAAGCCTATCTTCATGTCAGTCTGGGTCACAAATTTGGTTTTCACCATGCCGACCAAGTTTAGCTCCGGAAAGCAGCTATCGACCAGAAACCGGGGAACGAAGGTACCAAAGGAAAGTACCTGAAAGCAACTTGAGCCCAACAGCCACACCAGCCACTGTTGACGAAAGTTGCTTCCAACTTCAAGGCCCAAATTCCAAGTAAAACAGGAGGTGCAAGGCGTTCCTTAGCCAATTCTATTCCAAGCAAGTTGCATAAACCCCGAAGAGCCCACGTCTCTGTTCTTTGTTCTCAATGATAGCTTTTTGAAATGCCAAACATATATCAACAAATCTGGTATCTGAATAATTGCACTGACAATATGATACAAACAATAAGACAAAAATCATCCAACACATCTGCGTTCCCTTCCTGTTGGCCCACACATGGTCCGCCGCCCTGGTCGATTGCCATGCCTTTTCCATGATCTGTCCCCCTTGCGCCGCCATGGCGCCTTGTCATGCGAGCGAACCCTGAAGATTATGCGTAGAGGAAATTAGGGATCAGCTGTACAGTGAATCAAAAACCACAGTCTGTGTCCAAAATGTCCAAATGACCCAAAGTGGGAAGACCATGGAAGACCAACAGTGTAAATACAGCAATTGGTTATTTAGAATGTCCATTTAACATCCTTTATATATATATATATTATATATACGTATACCTACAAACCTGGGAACTGTTATCATAGTGATTATGATCCGGTTGTGATGGGGATGAGCACCCAAACATCGGGTGCAACGAAACTTATGTCCGTGGCCCGCCGCCAGGACAGTTTATCTCCAACTGTTGAACCAATTGTTGGACTCACACTGCCACGAGCATTGTCTATCTTTTGATGAGAATCTTCCCTTCGGGGCAATGTCAATGTACAGTATACAGGTAGATAAATTACCTGGTCTCAATAATAGAGTGCCAAAAAGTGAAGATAATTAATGTGTTTACACATTGATTCATCCTCATGTACTGAATACTCCCCTTATAGTTCCCCTTTGATGAGTGGAAATAGCTAGAAATAGTCAGTATGTCCTGTGTATGTATGTGTATATATATATATATATACATACATCACATACATACATACATACATACATTAATTACATTAATTACATACATACATACATACCATTACATACCATTACATACCATTACATACCATTACATACCATTACATACCATTACATACCATTACATACCATTACATACCATTACATACCATTACATTACATTACATACCATTACATTACATTACATTACATTACATACATACATACATACATATTCCTCTCTATAATTATATGATATATAATATATACTGTATATATATACACATTTGTTTATCTATGTGATTCCGGCGTGGTGTATTTATTCTTATCGTAGTGTTGGATCGAATCAGGCCTTAGACAGTCTCAGTTGATAGTTGGTGAACCAGTGAGGCCGAGCGTACAGTAAGGAATGTACTGGCAGTGGCACATAGTGGTGATCCTTGGTTGCTGAATTTTGATGATTTATCCGAATTCTCATTGCGGGCTCACAAGTTCAGGTTAAAATCTGTATTTTGCGAGCAGAAACTCCATATTTGTTGGCAGAAAGAGCAGTTTATAACACATACATGTGTATATATATATAAACACACTATATGATATAATATGATATAATATGATATAATATGATATAATACGATATAATCTGATATAATATGATATAATATGATATAATATGATATAATATGATATAATATGATATAATATGCTATAATATGATATAATGTGATATAATATGCTATAATATGATATAATATGATATAATTAATCTGATATAATATGATATAATATGATATAATCTGATATAATATGATATAATATGATATAATATGTATATGATTAGGTATATAATTATTCTTGGTTAAAATCCCATTGTTGCTGGTTGAGACCCATGGCCACCTCAAGCCACAGCATTGGTGATTCTCTGTTTTGCTGAGGCGCCTGCCCTCCGACCGCAGCCTAGTCCCCCGTCATGAGAAAATCGACGAAATGAACAGCTGCGGCGTTCGGAACATGCGTGGTTTGCGGCTTTCTTAAATTGGGGGATTCCCAATAACCCTGGGGTTTAATACTAAAATGGATTTCCATAAGTGGTGGATATCCCCAATAGCTGGATATAGCTGGATGGTTTATTTCATGGAAACTCCCATCTATGAATTGATGATTTAGGGGTAGCCCTATTTTGGGAAACCTCCATGTGGGCGCAATCTCAAGTGGCTGGCTACACTCCAGTTGACACCTGTCAGCAGCTACTTTTCGTTCCACTTTGGTCGCGATTCGCCGGACTCCATGTTTTGAGTCAGGCTATGGCAAAGCAACATGATCCCGTATCTGGATGATTTTTCAAAAAGCCTGAAAAAAACAAAAAACATGTTCGTTTTCTGCAAATCATGTATCACCTGTGGTTTATAAAGATACGAGTATGTAAAGAAACACATCCAGATACAAGAACTCTTGTGTACATCATATTGATTTGCCTCAGGTTCTGTTCAATCCTGCGGCAGGTCAATTGGCTTTCCAGGTACCGTATCGAAGCTATCAACAATAATTAACCAAGTTGTGAGTGGTCTTTCATCGTTTGATAAAGTTTGATATAATTACACGAGTTTGCCAAAAATAGATACGGCTGTACCCCGAAAAGGGCATTTGAGACGAACTTAATGAGAAGCCGTAGGATTTGATTTAGGAATACCGTATATTCATACAATCCCACATTCAACCTACGGTTGAAACATGTCGAATGACGCTAATACTAATAAAGGCAACAAAATGTGGTGGGATGTATCTACAAGCAAAACAAAGCCGCACACGAATATGGCGAGGAAAACACATTGTATACTTTGACAAATGGATGTGTCTCTATGGTGCTGTACCAACAGCAATGAAGATTGAGGATTTAAGATCAAGTATATAAACAGCAAAAACACCAGAATTACATAGAACTACATGGTATTGCATTGTTTTCATATGTTTTTTATTGCCAAAAATCAAGTTTTTCATAGTGTTCCCATATGTGGGGGTTTCTTAAGTCATGGGGTATCCCCAAGTCACCATAGGTTTCAAGACTAAGTTATGGCCATGTCTTGAATTGAATGATTTGGGGGTGCCCCCATGACTTAGGAAACCTCCATGTTTTGCCGTCCTGGCGCGTCGTAACGACGACACTAGGCGGCTGAAGCCTTCAGCACGCTGGTCCTGAACGGGGGAACTTTCATGGCGGATGTACATGCAAATCAAAGGTGTATACATATAGTACTAACAATGATTTTTGTTGTTTTTTTGTTTTTACGTCATTGTGCATTTGTGTACATGCCATGTATATTAAATGTATTATATATGTATTATTATGTATTATACATATATAATATACACAGTATAATATATGACAGCGTAGTATTATAAAATAAAATATACATTCATAATTCAATCTAAGTTATGTAAGAAAGTGAAACAAACATTCGACGAGGAAACAATTTAAATCCAGGGCTGGTGATATGTGCATACCATACAGTAATGTTTGTCAAAGATGATTGTTTCCTGCATCTTCCGTTAGACATTGTTCGGTTCGGCTAATTCTGGTAGCCGTCTTTCGGAAAAACGCAATAGAATTTTCATCGAGGTACTATAAAAACCAACATGGGAGTACATGATCAGCAAGCACCAAAGGGAAAAGCAACTACTGGTTGGTGGTTTCAACCCCTCTGAAAAATATGAAAGTCAGTTGGGAATATTATTCCCAATATATGGGAAAATAAAATTCATGTTCCAAACCACCAACCAGAATATGTCCTCCGCACACTCTTGGAGCCATCTTGCGCCTCAGCGAGGTTTTAATTTGCGCGCCATTCGATTGGATTGCAATCACAAAATGACATACCCGGCCTGGTAATTTAACATAGCTATTGAAAATCACCATTTTCAATGGGTAAATCCACTATTAATGGTCATTTTCAATAGCTATGCAACAAATTACCAGAGGGTACATGGGTTTCTCCAAAAACCATCAAAAACAGGGGTTACCCGGTTACCCCTGAGAAAGCCAATGGTTGATCATGCTGGGATCCCCAGTGGTTCACGGTCGCTTCTGAATGGTCGATGTGAGCACCGAAGGTGTATCCAGAGAACAGCACCGAAGGTGGTACTCAGACCCAGGCCTCTTCCAACTGGAGTACGGTGGCAAAGCGAGGATCCAGGGATCCAAAGCCTGTGCTGGTGAGGCTAGTCTGCTGGTGCTACTGTTGGAGTTCCACCTGACCAAGTGGAGATAACTTGATATAACTTGATGTGATCAAGCAATATAGACATCAGGATAAAACAACATGGGGGGTATAGTGTTTTCAACCATCAAACATGTTCGGCAACAATGGGGGCTGGTTGGTTGTTGCTGCGTATCTGACATGCAAAGGGGAAGCAACACCTGCAGCTTCCAATTCATTTCGTTTCTGCCAATGGATATCCTGTGGGTCAAAGGTCCTTTTTTCCCTTTCTCCGCTCAACCGCGCAGCAATCATCAAAGGTTGATCAAACAGGTTGGAATCAACATTTGGGTACTAAACGAACATAAACTAACAAAGGGCCACATCGCTTTCGGTCGCTTCTAATGATGGCCTTCCCAAGTTGACTGCACTGAGTGTCACTCTCTGGTTGTACTCTTGAAAATTCGAATATCTCCAAATCATTGCTCACAACATGTGTGCACATCAGACATTCCATCACTATAACCCTCTGGCAAGCAAAACTCCTAATCAACATACTATACCCCCACTAACATGATCTATGTTTGTACATCCAATGTCAATAAAGTTTGGATGATCTTCGCGTCAGCGATGAGTTTTATATGGACACACATTCCATTCTCATCTTGAATTTCCCAGACACAAACCATTGATTGAAGGGAACATCTACAGGAAAGAAGAGGTTGTGGTTGTGGTTGTGGTTGTTGTTGTTGTTGCTGTTGTTGGTGTTGTTGTTATTGTTGTTGTTGTTGTTGTTCATATTCTTGTTGTTGTTCTTGTTATTGTTTTTGTTGTTGTTGTTGTTCTTGTTGCTGTTGTTGTTGTTGTTGCTGTTGTTGTTGTTGTTGTTCTTGTTTTTGTTCTTCTTGTTGTTGTTGTTCTTGTTCTGTTTGTTGTTGTTGCTGTTCTTGTTGTTGTTGTTCTTGTTGTTGCGTTGTTGTTCTTGTTGTTGCTGTTGTTGTTGCTGTTGCTGTTGTTGCTGTTGTTGTTGTTGTTGTTGTTGCTGATGTTGCTGTCGTTGTTGCTGTTCTTGTTCTTGTTCTTGTTCTTGTTCTTGTTGTTGTTGTTGTTCTTGTTCTTGTTCTTGTTCTTGTTGTTGTGTTGTTGTTCTTGTTGTTGCTGTTGTTGTTGTTGTTGCTGTTGCTGCTGCTGCTGCTGCTGCCGCTGCCGCTGCTTGTGTTGTTGTTGTTGTTGCTGTTGTTCTTGTTCTTGTTATTGTTCTTGTTGTTGTCGTTGTTGTTGCTGTTGCTGTTGCTTGTTGTTGTTGTTTGTCGTTGTTTGTCGTTGGTTGTTTGTCGTTGTTTGTTGTTGTTGTTTGTTGTTGTTTGTTGTTGTTTGTCGTTGCTGTTGTTGCTGTTGTTGTTGTTTTATACAAAGGTCGGATTTACCCTCAGATTGTCCCATATACATCTCAGGACACCCGACAAAAATCCATGAAAAATCCAAGACCTCCAGCACCAAGGGATCCAAGGGGCTAGTGTTTTGGTGCACCACGCGATAGCCCAACCACCGTCGTCCGGAGGGACTCAACAGCTGCACCGAGGGCTTGGTGATCTGCACCGTGGATGTGGGAGGACTGACCGAAACATGGGCCATGGGCCAATCCCATGGGTTCAACGGTTAGTTGGGGACCATGCTATTCCATGCTAAACAGATGCTGAACAGGTGCTGAACAGATGCTAAACGGATTCAAATTTGCTGGGTGCAAAGGCTTTCAATTCATTGAACTATAACATGCTAGAACATACTAGAACTGTATTGCCTCGAACAATCATCAACTTTTGGCGGGACCAGCCAGTATAGTTGTCCACGGCTTCATTTGATGTTTGAGTGTTTGAACCCCCAGAAAGGGGGAAATGTAAGGCCTTCTGCCCTTGAAAGCTTCATGAGCCTGCGGAGACATGTTGGGGGCATCTAGTAAATCTAGTGATTGAACAAGCTTGACTCGCTAGCGAGAGATGTGAAGTAGGAGATGTTTTTCAATTGTCTCCGTTGAAGTGGATCAAGAAAGAAGTCCTCATCAGCTCATTGGGTCACGAAGGACTCCACACACTGGTTCACAATCGCAAGTTGATCCGCTATGCGTTGCACAATAGAACACTTACAAAGGTGACAGATTTTTCGGGACGACGGATATCAACTAAATACTGAAGAATATGGAAGAACATGCAGCGGTGAATCCGATTTGATATAACCAAACTTGAAGAAAAAATCCGCTTTTTTTGAAGCCTCCAAAAAAAGAAACCTCAAAAAACCATATGTACTTGGCCAGGAGTCGAATATGTCGAATCAATCCACCTTGATTTGAGGTTCAAACCTTGGTACCTCACATACCAACAATGGACAGAAATTGGTGAGACATTTTCATTGAGGTCGCAATTTAACATCACCCACTACCCAAACTACCGGAACTAAGTTGTTTATGTTGTTTGAAATCCCCCAAAACCAGTGATTTACCAACCCTTTACAATGTAAGATGCAAACGCCTCACCACATGCCGTTGGGGTAACCCCCACGGGGCACCCCTGCGCGATTGGCCGAAATCAAGTTCTCCAGCACGTGGCAGGGCCAATCCTCAAATTTTTGGGATGTCGACATATCGAGGATTCCTGTACTTCACATCCCAAAATGATCCATTGGAATCCATATGGAACATGTTATGACATATGTATACTGGTTGGTGGTGCAATAACTTTTAACCATCTTGAAAAATTTCAAAGTTCGTCAATGGGAAGGATTATCCCATATATTGATATATATATATATATATTTTGGAAAATAAAACATGTTCCAAACCACCAACCAGGTATATGTGACCAGAATGTGAAACAATTGTCCAATGATATGCCTAATGTACCTTTGGGTAACCAAACGTGGCTAGCTGGGAAATCGTCTCTGCAAATGGAGGGTGTTAATGGGAAAATCATCTAGAAATGGTGGATTTTCCAGTGTCATGTTTGATTGCCAGAGGGTAATGGATATTCCGTTCCTTGATTTCCAGTGTCATGTGTGATTGCCATTAATGGTCACTCCATTGTCATTCTTGGGATGTGAATCACCGAAGTGAGACCCCTGGAGATGATCCGTATATATCCGCTGGTTGTCATTTGGGATCTTCATCCGTCATCCATCTTCATTTCAGATCCCATAAGAGAAACATGGGTAACAAATGTGTGGGGTCTCCATCCTCATTCCATATGTTCAATTTGTTTGAGAACGGAAACATATGTGAAACCACCAATTGCATCACATCGGGAATAGAAAGCCCAGTACCAAGTTTTACCTTGCTAGCATCCAAGAGACTTGTTGAAAGCACCTTTATCCCTGTTTGCCTTTGTCCGCTTTATCTATTCCAACATTAGCCTGCTCCAAGGTTGTGTTTCTTTTCTTTTGTGTCCATGCGTACCCAAATCCCCACCACCATTCCTGATGATGCTTGGAATTACAGTACAAAGAAAATTGGTTTATACTGCAATCATTTAGCCATTTAAATCATCAGAAATTAGACAACAACTATCTCAATGATTTAATTCCTGACGAAGTTCACTTCAAATTGCTTTTGATTTAGCACCCCTCAAACCGGAAAACTGATTCCACTGTGCCATGGTGAAAATTATGGTATATCAGCCATGGTAATCCCATCATTATTACGAAATCCAAACATCACGGACCCCAACGGATACAAAAAAAAACATGTTTTCATATTTTTCTACATATTGGGGGATGATGACCATATGGCCTTCAATAAACAGTGTGTTACCACGGCAGGTTGGAGATCCAAGCATCGTCGGAGGCCAAGTTGCCACTTGCAGCCAAGCGTTGTAGGCCTGGCACCTGGCGTGAATTTTCTGAGGGAAAACCAAGAACTTGCATATAGAATGGCTTATTTAAGGCCATTCAGAAGGGGGCTACAATAAATTGACATATACATATATATATATATACACAAACTAATGACTAGTATGCAACATAATGCCAGTGATCATATAAATAATTATCAGAAACACCAAAACAAGACTCTGTTTAAGATGTATTAACTACATATAACTATATATATATAATATACATTATATATATATATACATGATATATATATATATATATATATACATTATATATATACACACATTTTACATATATTCTATATACATATATATATACATGATATATATATATACATATATATATATATGTATACATTATATATTATATATATACATTATATATATACACTATATATATATATACACATTTTACATATATTCTATATATATATGATATATATATACATTATATATATACATTATATATATACATTATATATATACATTATATATATACACATTTTACATACATTATATATATATACATTATATATACATTATATATATATATTATATATAAATACATTATATATATACATTATATATATACACACATTTTACATATATTCTATATATATATACATTATATATATATATACATTATATATATATATATACACATTTTACATATAGTCTATATATATACATTATATATATACATTATATATATACATTATATATATACATTATATATACATACATTATATATATACACATTATATATATACACATTTTACATATATTCTATATATATACACATACATGATATATATATATATACATTATATATATATATACATTATATATACATACATTATATATACACATTTTACATATATTCTATATATATACATTATATATATACATTATATATATATACACATTTTACATATATTAATTATATATATATATATACATTATATATATATACATTATATATATACACATTTTACATATATTCTATATATATATATACATTATATATATATACATTATATATATACATTATATATATATACATTATATATATATACATTTTACATATATTAATTATATATATATACACATTATATATATACATTATATATATATACACATTTTACATATATTCTATATATATATACATTATATATATACATTATATATATACACATTTTACATATATTAATTATATATATATATTTACACATTATATATATATCATCAATCATCATTTATGTTTTAGGCAACTATCACCCCCAATGGTCTTAAGAAACCAGTAATGCCCCCCGCGCACCTTGGGCAAGGCCTCCACCAAGAGCTGCAAGCCTCGTAGGCCAATGCGGTTCTCCTTGTGGCAACGCTGGTGAGGAATATTAATATGGGTTTGTCTGAAAATAGTGTACCCCATTTTCCCAATGGTTAATGATCATTATCCCTACTAAATGGCTATAATTGGGGGTATAGCCTATTTTCAGACATACCCATATCGATATTTATGGATGATGGTTATAAATTTAAAAATGGTTATAATAGATATTAAAAAAATAGAATTGTTATATAATATCCATGATGGTTTTGGATAACAAATGGATACCTATGGATAATATAAATGGATATCCATAAATGGATAATTATAACCATCATATGGATATTTATGGATGATCATATGATGGTTGTAATAAATGATTGTAATTACCACTATTGTTGTGGATTATTATATGGGGATTTCCATAAATGGTGGATATCCCCAATACTGGTAGCTGGATGGTTTATAATGGAAACTCCCATCTATGAATTGATGATTTCGGGGTCCCCCTATTTTAGGAAACCCCCATATGCGGAATAGGTCAAAACCTATGAGATTACCATATGACTGGATGGTATAATAAGACATAACCATCCATTCACCAGCTATTTTAGGTACCTAGGGTACAAAAATTTTGACTCAAAGCATTTGGCGAATGGAGATGTTGTAATAATTCACTAGACTATAATTCACTATATAAACCAGATCAAAACCCGAACCATACTTTCAAGTGACGTCACAGTATGGTCAGCCCCCCCACCGCTTACTTTAGTTTTTTTACATTAATTATAAGACTGATAAAAGGTACGTGGTTTCCTTGCTGGCCCTGTGTCACAACGCTGTGAGGTTTTTTTGGGTTCTTATCATTTCCTCGTTCGCAGCAACCCACAAAAGATGAGTCAAACATGGTCATCCTGCGTACATTCACATGAACATTAGAAACAAGTAAAGAAGCACTAGGGAAATATTTCCATGGCTCCAATGATCGTTGAAGACTAAACATCGAAATCATCAAAACGACCAACTCTCTCTTCGTTCAGAGGTGCCAAATTGTGAGCAGTTCAGTCCTGCAGCTGAAGCCACACGATCGCTTTGGGACCTCGATTTAGGCCTTTGGCAATCGCCTCTGCTCCTCCATCGCCCATCTTCGCATTGCCTGTGACCAGTTCTGATGAGTCCGACGATGGTTGTTTGATACCATGGCTTATGGAATGTGAGAAAAACATGTGAATTTGACCAGAAAAAATGAGAAAGTTAATAAGTTAACCATATTTCACCAATAAAAATGGTGATTTCACCAATAAGTAATTTAACTAACAAAAAATATCAAAAAAACACGGTGCTTTAGCCAACCAAACAATGCAAAAGCAAAACATGCTTCGTCTCACCGGCCAGGTGCTCACATTGAGGTGTTGCAGCGGACATCCTGCCATGGCACCAAGCAGGACATATACAGACTGAATTATCTGCTATCATCAAAAATAGTGTTGTATGTTGCATATAAAGTGTTCTTATAATAATGTATATGTATATATTGTATATATATAATATATAATCTGGTTGGTGGTTTCAACCCCTCTGAAAAATATGAGTTCGTCAGTTGGGATTATTCTTCCCAATACATGGACAAATAAAAAATGTTCCAAACCACCAACCACGACTCCTCCGACTTCAGCCAGCATGCTTGGGGGTCAACGAAGGATTCTCACATGGAAAAAAACCTTCCAGTTGACGACAATCTAACGGATAGACATTCAGAGATCTTCAAACCGATCCAATCACATCAAGTCTAGGTCTTCCATATGGTCCTCCTTCCTCGTTTCGAGACGCGTTTCCCAACCGGTGACCCTCAACAGTCGGCCTTCATCCAAGCCTGCAGCCAGCGCAGCTGCACCCTGACGCCCGAGACAGTTTCGAGAGACGTCCAGTGAAGTGAGTCTCGTCTTGGCTGTTCCTCCACTCCGGGACGGTGGAATCGAACCATTGGTTTGTGATGATATTGATGATATTGATGATATAGTTTCCCAATCATATGGCCTTCTAATATGTTATAACAATAATTATAGCCAACAAATGCCAACAATATACAGTAATAATAAAATATGATAAGTAGTTATAACATGTTATAATCGTCCCCAATGAACCAGCTAGTATAACTCCTTGCTTCATTGCGAATCAACAAAGGTATTATTACTGATCTGGAACCCCCAGGATTAGATGAACTTGGAAATGGATGCATTGTGGAGTATAGCCAACCAAACCTGTGATTGCACCAAGCAAAATCAGATCTCAAACCGAAACTTATATATAGAATGATATAGAGATATATAAAGATATATAGAGATTGAAGATTGAAACTTTGACGCACCAAATTACAAGCAACAACAATAAGTTACAACCAACAATCAACCCAAAGCACTAGTGTAATTGGGTGTCCACAATTGGTAGTCATCGTTCTAATCAAATTATGATATATCATGTATGTGTGTACCTTTGTATTCATCTCTGATCATGGATAATCTTAAATGCACTCTACCTTATTATATAAAACATTTTTTTCTTTCAACAAAAACTGTGATGGCCTTGTTTTCGTATAGGAACATCGTCGTATATCACCGGTTATCTCACTCTGTTGCTTCTTAAACCCTATCCCAAATATGGTGAAATCACCAGCTTGCTTAAAGAATACTCCTCACAAGGAAAACTGAAATCATAGATAATCATAGTACACATATTACGTATATATATATATATATCCGTTATATTCTATCATATTCTATCCATATCTATAGATTATAGCCATTGTAACTCCCAGCCTCAACCCGCAGTTCTTCGTTGGGATGGAACTTCCTTCAGCGGGCCTGTGAGCACCGCTGCTAAGGCATCCGCCCCGAACAAGCCGATGCGATTGCTCGAGACGTCCAGCTCCTGTAGAAAGGGTAGTTAGCACCAGCAGTTGGGACATGTCCCAACTATTGGGTATTTTGAACATCACTATAACATATAATTATATATAATATATATATATACAATGTATGTACAGTATCTGTTGGAGATTATATCAAATATACCCCCAATAGTTGGGTGATGTGAAAATCGACATTTACCAACCCCCACCAGCAAACAAACCTCCTGAAATTCTGGGCGGTTTCTATCACCAACGAACACGGTGTACTACTGTATCTACTGTGAGAAAAGAGGTGCTTGATTTTGTTTGGTTCTTTGGGTCGAAATTGGGACAACAAACTCTAAACAGTCGATCAAGCAGCCCCCAGATTTTACTTTCAAACATGCTACATATGGTGAGGACTGAACATGACCATTCCATCATTGGGTCTGCACTGTGAAGTCCTTCGGACCCATAGCCTGATTGGTTTCTGCTAAAATGGGGTACTGTACCCCATTCCATCCACTGGCTGAAAAGCTCAGGCTTTCCCTCTCAAAGCTGAAAAAAAAACACGGGAGTTAAACGTCCCATCATTTCTGAACAAACATATTAAAAAATCATATAAACATATCCACTATTGATTGCTGTTTGCACACCCAGTATTGCCGTTTAATATCCCCCTCAAAATTCCTGGTCAATGCCCCAACCCAATCATCCATGGCACATGTACCTCCACCTCTGACTGCTTCATCCAACACCATCCAAGTTCCGTCATCCCCATTTTGCTGCTTAATATCCCCATCAAAACCGCTCCGAATTAAACATCCTAGATAAGTCAATTCCCAAACCCCTAGTACCTCCCTGAAAAATCACTGGTCTGGTCAAAGCAGAAAATGAGAGGAGCAACCGATAAGATAGTGATATGCAATGCGCACGCCACAAGATCAGATGCTATTTTCCTTCCATTGCACGACGACCGTACGAACGGCAGTATGAGCTCAGTTGAGCAGAACGCCTAACGGAAAGGAAATCAATAGTTTCCGCTAGGATCAAATCAGATCAAATCAGATCAAATCAGATCAAAGTCAACTGGGACATGTCGGATTTTCACCGATCTCTTTTCTTCTTGACTTTGATCTCGAGTCTCCATGGACCAAAGCATGATGGGTTTTCTCCAGTCTTTCCTGTCGCAGCATTTGCCTTTTCTTCTTTGCCGAAGTGAACAAAGGATCAAAAATGACCGAAATAACTCCCAAAGACAACAAATCCACTAATTGATCATAATGAAAGGGTTTACTAAGTCCATCTGCCAACTGCTGATCAGAATCACACCACTTAACACAAATACCCGTTTGTTGAGTTCTTTCCCGAATAGACAAAATCTCAATAGCAACACGTTTCTCTTCAAGTTGGAGTCCAGAGGTCTCGATCCTAGACATGGCATCATACAAGTTCTTGGAATCCATGATTAACACCGAAGGGACCGCTTGCATTCGTTCTTCCATTTCTTGAAGCCCCAAATTGTCCATGTTAAACCATTCCAACAAAACTTGTTTGGTGAATTCGTGAGAGTCCGTTGCATTAGACGCCATTTGAACCTCAGCAGACGTTGACGAACGAGCCACACGGGCAAGTTTCCTAGACTGCCATGATAACAAAGAATATTCACTTCTTTCCCCCTGGAGAATCCCCATGTCTGCTAGTAAGGTCAACTGACCACCCTGTGACGAATCGTCCATTCTACAAGCATAAGACGCATCCGTGTACGTAACCAAAACAGGTCTTTGAATAGCACTGGAAAATTTAACAGGAACATCACACCGATGACGTTGTTCGCGAATCAGTTTGTTGACTTGTAACAAATGTTCAACTTTGGGATTCTTTTGACAACCTTGCAACACGGAAACACTCGCTGCCAACCAAGGACACGATTGCGTTGCTCGCCAAGATAATCCACCTAGAGCAGCTCTTAGCTGTTTCGTCTCACTGGGCGTGGCTGGCGCAGAAGGCTCTTTCTTACGAGAGGTTGAAACTCCAATCTCTGACAAACCCAAAGCATACCGTTCCTGACTAACATAGATATTGAACAGAGAATCCTGGGACACTTCACAACCACAAAAGGTGATGGTTTCCTCTTGTGCCTTCTGCCAACTACCGAAAGGAAAGGAGCTACGCAAAAGTTGAATTCTTTCCTCAAAGTAGCTACCTTTTCCGGAACACAAAATGTCATCCACGTGACATCCCAGCAAGCCAACTAGTTGACCTGACTTATCAAACAGTCGCCAAACGCACTGCTCCAACCTTGACCGTTGCCATCCCTGTTCCGCCAAGACACGTGCCAGCTTGTCTAGCCAAGCTCTAGGAGCATTGAGAAGACCGTAACCCTTTTTAATCCTCAACATTTCGTGGTCCTTCATCCCCAAAATCTCCCGAGCCTCTTGAGGGGGGTCCCCGAAAAGATGTTCACATTCCGGTAAAACATCCCCATTCAAAAAGGCCGTCTTGATATCACCTGCAAAGATAGGCCAGTGATAGATGGCGCTCAGGGCAAGCAAGGCGTTCCTGTTGGATAAAGCCAGTGTGGGGCTATCACGACGAAGGGAAAGCAAATTGGGATCTTCAAATCCACGGATGATCAAACGAGCCTTTGGTTTCGTGCCAGAAATTTCTCCCTGATCATTCATCACAGGTTTATACGTCAACACCCAACGCATCGTCAACAACTTTTGGGGGTCAATACCTTGTTTCGCCGCGATTTCAATAGCTTCCCTCTCTAAGAAACTACTGACTTCTGACTTCATGGCTTTCTTCATTTCAACTTGTTCCTCAGGACTCAATTTCTTAAAGGAGACCTCCGCATTCTTTTTGGGTTTTTGGTTTAATACCCATTCCGCAACCCCGTTTCGCCGCTGACAATGAACATCCCGTGGGGCCACTGTCATTTGAATTTCTAGGACCTCATCCGAGGTACAAACAAAGTTGTTGGTTGGAAGCTCACTCTCCAAAGCGGAGTCTTCGCTCTCGCTCATCCATTCAAAACAGCCACGGCTAAACGACGAAGCAACACCCTCAGAACCACACTCTTTGGGTTTTTGAAGTGAACATCCAACACTGTACTCTTCTTGAATTAAACTCAAACTCTCATCTGATTCTACCTCAGGAAGCTCACTATGGAACGCACTCAGTTGCTGACCTCGATGTCTACTTCTCGATCTCAACCTTGATGAACTGGAGGTTCCACCATGAGAGGCAAATCCTCGATCTGCAGCTCCATCTGGGTCATGCGATTGTAGAGGGCGTTCATGTCCTCCTGCTGTTTCTGGGATTGTGCCTGGAGAATCATGACTGCTTCTTGGATCTGTTGAGAGTGCTGTACCTGATGGTTCAACTGAGTCTTGATCTGGACCAGTTCCTCGCAAATCATGTGCAGGGTCTCCTGGATGTTCTTCTGCTGCTGGGGATTGGTGACGACGAGACCGCTCACGGTCGAGGTATTCGTCGAACTCCCTGCGGGCTTGTCGGGGAACATTGTGTCCTTCGGAACTTCTGAGTAGCCCTTGGTCTTTTCTAACTGAACTCCTTCGTTCTTGGCTTTCTCTTCTTCCAGGCGGCGGGTGTAGATCAGGAGAGGCTGATACTTCACGTTCTGGCTTTGATGGTCGAGGAGCCAGAGAACGTAATTCTCCTCGTTCTCCACGATGGTCTTGAACGTTTGACCCTGATGCTTGCCCACCGGCTGCTTCTGGTTGCCCAGCTCTTTCAGATCCATCTCCTCGTAGCTCTGATTGCTGATGGCTCCCTTGTTTTGCAGACGAGCCCGCAAAGTCGCTGGATCCATCGTATGGCTTTTGTTTGCCAAACGCACGGTATCGGGGAATGCCTTCGACTGAAGGATCAGTATGTAGCTTGAGCAAAGTAGTGTCATCATCCGGATTTTCATCATGGATATCATCAGAGTCAGTCATCTGCTCAGCTTCAGGCACTATATTGTGATACCTTTGGCTATTCTTGGCTTCTTTCAAAATTTCGCTAGGAGTCATGTGGTCCCAGAACAGTTCGCTGAGGTTTCGCACAGAATGGGTCACAGGTCTCAATTGTTCTGGTGCACATCGCAAAAGAACAGTACCGTGAGCAACCCAAACAATAGAACCGGGGGATTGATTTCGGTCAACATCACCAGTTTTCTCCACACACACACGACCCGAGCAGGACCAAACCATGCACATTCATGTTGGTTTCCGGTTTTCCTACCCCGTCTATAGAAATAAACCAGATCCCCAGTGTTGAACGTTTGAGTGCGCCTAGCCCTAGCATTTTCAGCTCTTTGGATTCTTCTCTTCGCATCAAAACGGAGAAACACAACCCTAGCTTCATTTCTTCTTTGAAGGGTTTCCTCAAAACTCCCATTACTTCTACCAGATTGAACAGCCAAATGATCGCTCTTTTGAAGATAAGATTCTATGCGGTCTTGATTTTGGCCTAAACACCACTGGTTGGGAGAAAACCCCTTGCACAAATGAAGCTCATTTTTGGCGGCAGTACACAAATCCATGATTTCGCAACAGTCAACAGCGGGTCCAAGTTCCATGGATAGCAGGGTGGCATTCTCTTTTACTGTCTCCAAGTGTCTCGACTGTCGACCCAGCTGCCAAGCTGCCTCTCCGGCAATTGGCTGGAGTCTTATACCTTGTCCCTCCAACCAGTCTTGCAGATTGAGGCTGCGAAAGAAGCCCTCGCAGTCATATCGTAAGGCTTGTGGTTTGGGAAAGTATTTCAACCATCCACTAGTGAAAGCCCTTCGGAATTCCTCGGAAGTCACTCCCTTGGGGGTCTTTTCAGGGTCCATCCTAACAACCACCATGACATGAAAATTGGAACACTCATCCAAAAACGAAACTCCAACACAATTTTCAACAGGTTTCCCTTGAGCATTTTTGTGGGGGGACTGCCACCAAAAAGTATCCACACTGACCACCTCCCAAGGACTAGTGACGGCTGGAATAGCTGATGGAACGGTTGACGCCCTATGGCCCCGCTGTCGACACACCTCACATTCAAACTCCTTGGCAAGTTTTAGCACCTCTTCGGGAGCTTGAGCTTGTCTCAAAAGACGAAGTAAAGCATGATTACTGGGATGGCCTAAGTTAGAATGAATAACCCGAATTTTCCTCAGTAATTCATCCTGATTAGTGGTAATTCCCTGTTGATTAGGGGCTTCGGGGTGTCCCTGTCCTTCAGGTTCTCCCAAATTTTCGGGGTTCCCGGCCACCTGATCCTTATCCGCCACAATCTCAGAATCACTTCCCTTAATTTCGGGGTTTTCAAGGTCTAACACGTTCCCAGCAAAAATGTTGACATCCCTGGCATCAAGGAGTTGAGTCCAAATTTGTTCATATTGACTCCGATCCGACAGCAAGGCCTGAGCAAAACGGTGACATAACAGTTTGGGATACACCGCTGTTGGCGCAGTCCGTGAACCCTCGATGGGCAAATGGGCTTTTGGGCCATGGTTACAGGTTTTTCCAAGAGCTTTTCGCACAGCAGTACTAGTGGACAACCATCCAAAAGATTTCAACAAGGGAACCTTCCACCGCTCATCAACCAAACCATGCTGGCACCCATCAACCCGAAATCGACCCCCACACAACTGTGTCATGCGCTTGACCGGAGGTTCTTGCCACGAAGTGGCTCGTAGGGGTTGCTCAAAACCGCCATCGTGTGGTTCACCATCCGTGTATCCACCCTGAGAGCCCAGTTCCTGCATTTGAACTTCTAAAATCTTGAAACAGTTCTTCAAAATTTTCCCCCCAACCTTTCGTTTTTCCACCAGTCTACGTTTCTGCTCCTCAGTTCTTTGATTGGCATTCTGCATGATCGTATAAGGAAAACAAGGTGGAGAAACATGAACATACCGGGGTTTGACTTTCCGAACTAGGGCCAAAGTCTTCTTGAGACCTTCATTTGTGGATAGGCCAAAGCCATTGTGTAATCCCAACCTCAGTGCGGTGCCGCCAAGCTTCTCCACGGCGGCTGATAGTGGTGAATCCCAAGGTGCACATACTTCCAAAAGATCAACCCGGTTGTGATAACATAAACCATGAAAACAATCAACAGTTTCCCGTTCAACAGCAAGTTGTTGTTGCTCAAATAAAGCATGCATGTCGGCTAAAAGAGGAAGCTCCTGCGTTGACAGTACAAGATCCGGATTCCACCCACAATCAACATCACAACCATCATGGAGACTCGGATTAAACGGAGGATCTGTACAAAAATCCAGCTTCTCTGAATTACGCTCAAGGCAATCCCCACTCAGACTCATCGCCGACTGACAAGGCTGGTGGTGCTGTCCCTATTCCTCACTGCCGTTCGTAGGTCGGTCATCGCTCCGATTGAGCTCATCAATAGGGACGTCTCGATCACCTTCCTTCACAAAATAAGTATCCCAGTCAGTAGATCCAGTGAAAAAGGTCAGAGGAATTGTAAGATGATTGGTGGAAGTTCTTTCCAATTGAACCTGGCGATCACTGAACTTACTGAACAAGGCTTTTCCAGTGGCAAAGTTGATGGTTGCACCAGCATTGGCCAGCCACTGATTGGACAGCAAGAAAGGCGTGGGACCATCCACAACATGAAAAGGAATCGATACCTCCTTCCCCAGAATTCCAGTAGTCACCTCGGCCAGACCCAGGGCGCCAGATGATTGGCCATTTCCGAAGATGAAGTTCCTTTGATGAGATCGATCAATGCTGATTTCAGAGTTCGGATCAAAACCAAGTTTCTGAAGTTCATCTCCGTAGTCCTGCAAGACAGTCACACCAACAATAGATTCAGAGGCGCCGCAGTCCAATACTGCATGGCGATGAGAATGTTGGTTCATGACTGCGCCCACAAAGACATCGTCACCAGAGGGTCTTGCTACGGTGAACACAGGAACAGGCACTTCCTCCGGTCCAGGCACCGGGTATCCAGCAAGTGCCCCCAAAATCTCTGTGCAATTGTTGAGGGAGTGCTCAGATCCAGTCATCTCAGGAATTTCAGTGTTGGTCATGTTGTCTTCCTCGATGGTCTCTCCGGCTAGCACCATGCCTACAAAACCCACGCGGCCTCCCGGGGCACCTCGGTTGGGAGAGATCTTCTGTTGGCACTGCCGAGCACGATGGCCAGGCTTGCCACAGCGAAAGCACACCGGTTGGGATGTGGATTCACTTCGTCGGTCATCAGATCTCCGATTAGGATAAAAGCCCCGTGAAGTCCGATTTCGGTCCAAGGCCTTACGAGCATCTTTGTACCTCATCTTTTGATTCTTTGCTTCTTGAAAATTGGCAAGACACTCAGGATCAGTAGGCTGTTCGGCTAAAGCAAATGCAGCTTCATCAAATCGGCTCTCTACTTCTTCAATTTCAGCTAAGGTGTCCTCAATCTCCAGACCAGCATCTTCATCAAACCAAGCGGAGGCTGGAGCATCATCATTGGGCTCACTCATCATGATTCGGCTGGCTTTTTGCTTCTTCCTCTCGGCATCTTTTTGGGCTAGAGTATCGCCACTCCACAGTTTGGACATAGCGTTCGAGATGTCATCCAGTTTGTAGCTTGCGGCCACTGACTTCACTGTCGCCACATCTGAAGGATCTAGACGCAGAAACTGATGCACCATGAACCACCCGTAAATTTCCGGGGGTACAACAGCTGTTGATCCAACTGCTTGGAGAGCTTTGGTGATGTCTCGGATGTAGGCTGAGTGACGAATCTCATAGTCCGACCAGCTTTCACCATCCTTACGAGACACTTGATCCCTCTGGAAATATGCTCCAAGAGCGTCACCCAGACGATCCACCTTCTGTTTTCCCCTCTTGGATTCTAGATACTCTAACAAGTATGCCACACCATGTTCACCCTTCAATTTGGCCCGGTCAATTTCACTACAGCATTCCCAAGCCCTGTGGGTGAGGTTGCGCACTAATTTCGGGCCAAGTCTAGTCAGATCATCAGCAGAAGAACCATCACTTTCCAGCTCTACTTGTAGTCGATAATCTGTCCATGTTCCCCAGTCGCCATCCCATGTGGGCAATTTGGGGTTCGTCCTTGACTCAGCCTGAAAGGAAGAACTTTGTGAAGCAGCCATTTCCCAAGCGGGCCCTTATCGGGCTCCGCTGCCAGTGAAAAATCACTGGTCTGGTCAAAGCAGAAAATGAGAGGAGCAACCGATAAGATAGTGATATGCAATGCGCACGCCACAAGATCAGATGCTATTTTCCTTCCATTGCACGACGACCGTACGAACGGCAGTATGAGCTCAGTTGAGCAGAACGCCTAACGGAAAGGAAATCAATAGTTTCCGCTAGGATCAAATCAGATCAAATCAGATCAAATCAGATCAAAGTCAACTGGGACATGTCGGATTTTCACCCCATTTGCGTTGCTTGTATAATTATATTTTTAGACATATTGCCAATCATATTGCATATTTCCAAATGTTAACCAATAGAAAATCCTAAGTCAAATCATCAAGTAAATCTTAAAATGACCCCAAAAATCATCAGAACCATCCAACTGTTCATCATCCCCGCCGGTTGAAGCAGCACCGCCTGCAGCTGAGTCAGGAAGGCTGGGACCTTACTGTCCAGCGTTGACGGGCCACGCCGCAAGGAGGCCACCGAGGCATTGCTTGTGGCACGGGCGCCCGTCAGGCGCCTTGGTAAGGACCTTACCTGGTAAACTGCAATGAAGTTTTGGATGTATTTTATGATAAAACACACATGAAAGTGGAATTTCCATGAATTTCCTGCCTTTTGGCAGGGAAGATGTTCTTCTAGGCCATTTATTACCATTTCTGTGACTGTAGGTGGGGGTGATCGCAAAAAAACAACACAAAGACGCCATTCAGAAAAGAAAATTGGTGCTGGATGGTGAGCTTTCGCAGAACCCCGAAAAAACATAGAAATGCAGCAGGCTCGGCATAGCCCAGGAGCTGACTTCGCTCGAATTCATGACATCGGCCCCCGACTTCGAGGATGCTGTTTGCCTAGGGCGACCGAGCTCATGGAAGCTATTGGAGCCACAAAGTATATAGTCATAAAAACCAAAAAGAACTTGGGGGTGAGCTTTGGCCAACTCATCATGAAATGGAGTCTTCACGGAGTGAACATGGGATGTTCACCAACAATCAAAATAAAAGTTGGTAATTAAAATTAATTAAATTGTTTGTTTGAACACCAAAACATGTCTGCTTAGCAACAAAATGTGATTTGATACCAGAAAGTGAAGAGAGCAGCAAGCGCGGTATGGCCTGTAACATATGGGCTTTATCCAAGATACTAGGAGTTTGAGAAATAAATCCCTGAAATCCTCAACTGGTCATGGGATTGTTGAATGATGACAAATAATATCAAAATAGCTGACAATAATTTCTTTACTTCGAGTGATACCCACCCTGACATATTTTTAAAAATGTCATTCTATTGTTAATATTCTATTTGGCATATTCTAAACATATGTTCCGACATTTTATCTGGCATCTATTCTGACTTTCTACCTCGCTTTCTATCTGACATATGTTCCATATGTTCTGACATTCTATCTGGCATTCTATCTGACAATACATTCTTTCTAACATTCTGTCTGACATACTGGCGTTCGGGTCCAGGCGCCCTCCACTGCATCCGAAGCTCGCCACATGGCTCGGATCCATTCATGCCCACGGTCCCGACTAGCTGGCAGAAGCAAGAGGCGGAGAAGGTGGACGAGGACGAAGCAGGAGAACGAGGAGGAGGAGGAGGAGAAGAGGAAGAAGGAGTTGTACCCTAAAATCTAGAGACCCTACCTGGCAGGTGGGGAACCATTGGCAATAATCATATTGCCAAGTTTCAAGGTGTTTCTCTTTCTTTACCTGATCTTTGATCGGTAGATACGCAGCTTTCAGCTGTTTGGCTTATGTTGGCGTTCGATTCAAACAGTCCACTCCTATTGCGCTTGACTTGGGATCTGTGTTCCATTTGGCTCTGTCATTTGCTTGTTTATAAATAGATCAGATCGATTTTGGCTTTCCTGAGCGGACAGGAGCAAAGGGTCCGATGATCGATTGTGATAATGACGAGCAGGTCAAATACAAATACTTGCAACATCTTGCAACTGTAGTAGAGACTTAAAGCATCCAGCGCGGGACAAATCCAAATTCCAATAAGCGACAAACGCAACGTACATCCCAGGCAATGTGCCATTGAAGGCTTTAACACTCCAATAGCTCATGGCTTTTTTGATGAGAAATTCTGCAAAGCCAAACCATCCCAGACTTGGATAAAAATGGCTGTCTGAAGATGGGTACTATGGTACCCCTATGTTCTTTTTTGGATAATCAGCTTGTTCCCTACCCTCTGGTAAACTAACATAGCTATGGAAAATCACCATTTTTTATGGGAAAATCCACTATAAATGGTCATTTTCAATAGCTACGTTAAATTACCAGAGGGTATCCTATATTGGCTATTTGAGGGGACAAACCCATCTGATAAAGTCATGATCGTCCCGAGGTCACGGCCAGTGCAGTCACACCCTGGTCCTGTTTCACAGGCGCAGATCTGCTGCCGATTTTATCATCCCCCAACCCTCTTCGCTGAAACCACACATTTTTGGTGGGTAAATCTGCCGTGTTCCTGATGAAATTCCGCAGTTTTTGATGGTTGAAACTTGAAACTCCCATTTTGATCCATTTTGGTTGATGAAAACAACTCCAAACCGTGCACCCGACCTCAATGGCGTTGCCACGCAAGCCCAAACGGGTGAGTCTGCAGCCTAGAAACCGCTTCAGCTATCATGATTAACATGATACATGGATAGTATCATTATAGTTCCATTAGGACAGTTACTAACGTTATAGTAGTACCACTACAATGTAAGGTTATAACACTTCCACTGTTTTTATGGTGCAACTATAACATACATTAACATACTATATTTTTTTCAATGTATCTGTATATCATTGTATGGGGGCACCTTCCAAATAGTGATAATATAATACTCAATTGGTACCCCCAATTCAACAGCCTAGGGGTTTATTAATCAAGGGTTGACATTATAAGGAAACCGGATCACACACACACAAACAATCACAAACACATCTTTCCTCACGAAAGACCTGGATAGTGTGCTAATCATGTGCTAAATATGCTCTGTCCTGTCAGGAAAACATCTATCTTCCTGCAAAGTTCCTCCCTTCAAACCTCCAAGTCTAGGACTAATATCTGCACAATCAAGGCTTCACATCTACTGAATGAACCTGCAAAGAATCCAAACAAACTATCGTACCTCTGTCCGTTAATCAAAAACCGGATTTGGAACACTCTCCTTGAGTACCTCATTACTTTCATCACGAGCTTCCAATGAACTTTTGCTCAGTACTCCGTGTGGGCAACTCGGTGCGGGTCAAGATATCGCTTATCATCAGAACCTACGTGCCTTGTGGGACTAGCTACCTGGAAGGGGCTAAGAATGGGATCCAACATATGCAATCGCCAACGTCAATTCGCCAAAATTGTGTTTTGCACCCAATAACACAACAACACCGTGTGGAAACTGTCATTCGTCCCTGGGCAAATTAAAACAAAGTGCTAGCCATCATAAACAGTTCAGAAATGGTGAGTTCAGCCAGTGAGGTTGCTATCCTTCTCCCAAATACCTTACACAACATTTATTAGTTGGCTCAGTTACCATTCTGTTTGGTTAACTTCCTAAATATTACCCACCTGGCTGAGTCAGAATAATTCACCAACCGGACAAGAATCCATAGGGAGAAGTCCCAACGTAACCATCATTTGCAGTCACCTCCTAAGTGGGTCATTATGTCCTTCGCCCAAATACATTGTGAACTTACCATAACTTACCAGATATCACCCATATTGGAACATTCAAAACATCAACATATATATATATATATGTATATATGTATATATGTGCCATGGTCAGAGCATGGATGTGGTCATTCAACAATTATATAATTATTGGGGAATCCTTGTGTGTTGGCCATGACAATTCCCCTTTTTCACGGTGGTATGACCATCCCCAAATACCGAAATTCAACTTTTGACCATGGCACCTGTGGGCACATATCTGATTTTGGATTGTTTCCGCCAAAATCCAATTTTGAGGTATTCCATTCCATTCCAATTTCAGAATAGACCCATACAACAGATCAACCTGGGAATTTTTATATCAGTTCCATCCCACTGCATCGCAAGACAAATTGGAAAGAGAACGCTCTAACCATGTCCCACATCAAATATCCTGATTAAATCTCCCCATTCATGAAATATCTTGTCCATTCATTTCCCATATCATCATATACTGGTTGGTGGTTTCAACCCCTCTGAAAAATATGAAAGTCAGTTGGGATGATTATTCCCAATATATGGTAAAATAAACCATGTATAAAAAATGTTCCAAACCACCAACCAGTATATCATCTCCCATTCACTCACCATTTTCCCTAGTTCCCCCGGTGAAATGCCCAGTGATGGCGCCACGTCCGGCGCCTTGCGGATTCCGCAAGGCTTCGGCCAAGCGCTGCGCCCCCTGCGCCCCCACGCGGCAGCCGCAAAGCTCCAGGCGACGCAGAGGGATACCTGGCCATGGGAACATCATAAATCATGGGACAATCTTGGATATGATTTATGATGATTGAACAAAATGGATCATCCATTATGGTTCATTTATCATGGATCATCCATTATGGTTCATTTATCATTTAAAAAAATGGATGAAACATGAACCATATAATGATAAAGGTTGATAAATAGTGGGAATATCTGGGAATAGATTTATAATATATATATATATTATATAATAAAAAGCATCAATAGGATCCCCTTTTGTATTCAGTCTCTGACCCGGTAGATTCAGGACCCACTGACCGCCTGCCAAGAGGGCATCCGCTAAATATCCCGCACCAACGCTGCCAGCATCGGTGTACCTTAGCATTCCAAGCATGCCTTTCATTCCAGGACACTTTGAAAGAAAAGTCGGAAAACCAAACTGGTCAAGATACGGTGGATGGTTGCGAAATCCTGCACCAGTTGATGGGTGGTTTATCCCACTATTTATGGAGTTTCAACCATCCAAGGTGATGCAAGATTTCTTCCATCCACAGTATGTCAAGATATGTCAGGATTGTTGATGCAGCCCCTTAAATGGCCATGGCCTGGTTGACGCTTGTGTTATTTAAGGCACCTACGCCACGCCTTATGTGTGACGCTTGGTTCGTTCTTCAGAAAGGACTCGGATGCACAACCGGATGGCAGTAAAGGCCCGTAGCAGCTGTAGCACAGGACAAGCCATGCCCTGCTGAATGAGCCAACATATGGGAACACATGCCAATAGTATGACAAACCATGACAAACCCCCTAGCTTCTTTAACCTAACCTTTACCCTTTTACCTCATAAAGCTTGTGCCAATCTCTCAACCTCCAACCTGGCAGATATGAAAATTAAAAGAAGCTGCTCCAGATCAAGTTCCTTCAGATTCGGCATGCCATTCTGAAGCAGCTCTCCCAGGAACCACATGCCATCTGCCTGCCGTCATCACAGTCACTTCGCTGCCAGGCCGTCCATTTTCTGGTGGAACTTGGTGAAATTTGGTGAAGTCCCCTGGAAACCACGCCTGAAGGGAGTTGTTGGCCAGGTCCAAGCGCTCCAAATGGGCACAGGCCTGGTTGAAACTGGCAGTTGGGGTAAAGAATTGAATCACAGGTTGACCAACTGATTGACAATCTAGATTTTCGATTGATAAACTGATTGACCATCACGTTAATTCATGAGGTCTTCTGAAAAACATGAGGTCTTCTGATTTTTGGCTCACGATGACCTGGCGGCTTAAAATCTGGCCTTTCCAGTGAAAGCTTCAGCCAAGACTTGGCCGGCCAAGGGAGTGAACTCGTTGTTACCTCAGTCTCCGGATGTCGAATGCGTCAAACATGATTCCAGTACTGGGATTGCATTGAAAGGGTGCCGTAGCTCCAATTCCCTGATGGCTGTGCATTGCCTGTTTAGTAAAAGGACCAATAAATCAATCAGAATAAGATTAGTGTCAAAGCTTCATAAAGTATCCATGAATCATCACTCGCCTTCACATTAACCCGCACAAGTCTTGTGTGGACGTCATCCCCTTTCAGAACTCTGTCTTCACCACTTGGGGGTGCATCCCAGTTACATTAGTAAATGTGTTATACCCCCAGTTATATATGTGACTATGGGTTCTATACATGGAATAAACCGCTTACGATTCGTGGGAGCCCGCCCCTCCAACAACTTCTTGCTCAGTGGCTCAGAACCAGCCTGGCCACACCATTGGCCGGATGCGGCTCCAGAACGTCCAGTCTCGGTCCCATCATTTATAAACAACCCTGCAACCATACAAGAATGATCCAACCATCATCAACCAGCATCGACCATCATCAACCGTCATTAACCATCATCATCGGCCATCGGCCATCATCGACCATCAACCATCATCATCCATTTTGCTGGAAAAGCCACCATTTAGTTCGATGATTTTCCCGGCCTTAAAGCTCTATTTAGTTCGGGGATCTTCAGTTGCCATGTTGGATTGTTGGTGAGTTCTATTCCATATCATCCCCATTTATAGATCATGTTCCAATGATTTCCCAAAAAAACTCAGTTTTTGATGACACCAACCTCAACCCGTCCCCATCAGAACCTGCGCAAGCGCTTGCCACAGCCTCCGGGCATGGCTTTGGCCAAACATTCCAAGCCCTCGTCCCTCAGCCGATTCCGCGCCAGGCTGAGACCTGGAAATGGCCGTACATCTGGGTGATGTTTGAATGGATTCCCCAGTCACCATGGTTGACTTCGATGATTTGGGGGACCATTTTAGGAAACCTCCATATGGATATATGATATATGGGTTATTTCTGCTCAATGAGGTAAACCCAATAATAATATATCACCCCCACTAGGGGGGTATTTTTGGGTTTGCCCCTGTGACACAATATTAATCGTGTATGAACATGTAGCCTTACTACGAGATTGGACTAATGTAGTGTGATGTAATGTTTTTTTTACACATTATTTATTCCTTGAGATGGTATCACTGTACTAATTGCAGTAATGTGTAAACAAACACATTTAATCTAAAGTCACATTTGTATCATTTGTTCCCAAATGTATTATTGGACCCAACTTGGGTTTACCACATATGGATGTAATTACCTTTGTGGGCTTAAGTAATCATCATTCAAGGGTCCAGGAACAAAATCGTTAAAGCTGACATCTATAAGATGGCCTTTGTATCCCCTACCTTTGATCAAACCAACCTGCTGCGAATGGTAGCCCTTGAAAAGCCATTTGTCGCTGATCAGTCAATACTGATCAGTCCCAAACACTAATGGCTGTGTCATGGTGGGTTGAAAGACCATCTTCATTGGTTGGAATCCCATTATTTTGTTTGTTCATTGTTGCTGTTCTCGGCGGAACCCCCTTTTTCTTGGTCAAAACGTAATGCTAGTGGAAGTGAATCTCATATTTGCAAATTATCAAACATTAGTAAATGCTCATCACCATATTTTGTTGATTCCCTGGCCCCCAAGCACCGCACCTTTCAGCACAGAATTCTTTTTCAAACCCTGCGCCAACACTTCTGCCCCGCTTGGTCCTGCAGGGCATTCTCGACAGGATGGAGTTGGAAGGCAACGATTGTGACCGTACCACCCTAGGTCCTTTTTCTATGTAACAGTAAACCATTACATGTTTATAATTGCACGATAACTATATAGTAACTATTTAATAATAACAATATACATATATATATATATGAATAACTATATATATATAACTATATGTATATATAACTATATATATATATATAACTATATAGATACATATATATATATAACTATATATATATAATTGTATATATAACTATATATATATATATATCAATAACTATATAGATAACTGTTATAAATAACATTAAATAACTATATAACATACATACTGTTATGCAGATTAATTGAACAATGGTAAAATAATGTGGATAACCCCCGAAAACGAACCGCAAGTGTTGGGGAAAAATGTTGGGGGTATTGATGACATCAGCAATGGCTTGTCATCTCGGTATCCATTTTGGGGGTCAATTATTTTTGTCACCGGTGGGACATAGACACATATTCCAATGTCGTCATTTTTTGGGGGAACCAGTGATTTAGTTTCTTGGTCATTGATTTTAGTCACACACACATACATAATTAGACACATAGTGGTGTACAATGGGGCACAGGATAACAATAGAGTTTCGGACCTTCGTCCATCTTTTCAGTCTCTCATGGCCTGTCAACCAGGAATTGAGAAAGGATGGTTCCAAGGCAGCGTTCGCTAAAAATATTCACTAAGCCTGGCTAGATCTTGGAACCTTTAGGTGACCATGTCCTAGAGGCAAGACCATCTCTTGAGTCTCTTGAGGGTTTTTTTTGGCGTGTCACTCCTTTTCATCAAACCACACAAGCCCAACAGCAACGCAGCATGGCGCAGTGGCTGTCCTAGGCTGTTCTCATCCAGCCCTAGGCGCTCCAAAACACCACCGTCTCGCTCGCGCATTTCAAGGACAGGGACCAAAGATCGAACCCCTGTGGCGTGGGTACTGGCTTGGTTGAAGGGATTTCTTGCCGGAAACTATGGGTTGCTAAGGAGATGCTAAGGCTGCTAAGGAGTTTTCCCATCCAAATACGGGTTGTTTCCTGAACATTTAAGCTGAAACACATTGCAGATGGCGCCAGATCTATGCAAGACAAAGAAGGGAAACCATGAACAAACCAGTTGGATATGTCCGAAAACAGAAAGAAGATGCCTAACCCCCCAAAATAGGTCTACGATGGTCTCGTTGAGTAGACAATCCAACCTCACGCCCGAAAAACAGAGACCTTCCAAGCGCATCTATGGCATAGGGCAGCTGTCTTGACCATCCCCGACCTGCACTGGTCGCCGGTACTCTAAACCACCGGCCTTCAGGACCAAGGGCATTGCCACTCAAATCCAGAACATTCACCTTGCAGCGGGTCTCTCAAGCGAGTTTGGGCCATTGGGACATCCCATGGCTACAGGATAGCTATGGTTGGAAGATGTTGGAAGATGACCAGGTTGTAGAGCATGTAGCTAAAAGTGATTGTCCATAGCTATGCTAAGTGCTATGTCGTTGAAACCTCGATTTCCCCACTAGAATCTTTAGAATTGAAATTTTGTGGTATACAGATTACAAACTCATTGTTCATGATCATATTCCCAGTTATCCTCATAATTGCTGGTTGATACTCACGTTATTGCTGGTTTATCAATGGCCGGTGATTGGTAATCAACATCAACATTTTTGATTGTCAATCTCCCCATACACACCCACTATCACTGCACTGCACTGCTTGAATAAACTCAATATTTCATACACATAATTGTGTACAAATGTGCATACATAATCATACATAATGTATGTATGTGTATATATTTACATGGATATGTCTCAAAATTGGGTCCCCGACAATCCATTGGTTAATAAGCTCAATCACATGTTAACCTATCAACATAGCAATTTGAGGGGTGTGTGTGTGTATATGTATGTATATATATATATATATATGTCAATGTGTAGAAAGATATTTGGTATGCCTCATGTTCAGACGCACCATATCATATGTTTCAATATATGTACATATATACGTATATATATATATATATTTATACTACACATCTCGTACACATCCCTAATCCATACGCCAATTATATATTTATTTATTTATATATTAATTCATTTATGGCGGTTTCCTAAAATAGAGGTACCCCCAAGATCATCCATTTTAGATTGGGAGTTTCCACTGGAAACCATCTAGCTATGGGGGTACCCCCATTGCAGGAAACCCTCAGCATCATCCCGAGACGCCCCGAGACGCCCCGAGACGTCGCACCTTGAATCCCTTGCGGCTGCCATCGATTGCTTTCTCCGACTCACCGTCCTGCGGTTCCTGTGGTGCAAGGTGGTGCTCTAGTTTGCGTTGGTTGCCAGATCATTTATAACAGGTATATCAATTGATCAATAGATATCAATAGTGAATTGGGTTAATAAAACCAGTTTAAGGGAACCACCCTGTACGTTTAGGTGAGATAGATCCAATCCATTGTCCCCCCTACTGGATATCATGTGCTGCAGTGGAGCAAACAAACATATCGAACAGCAAGCAACCCCTCACATTTGGTCATTTTGTGTCATGTCCTGACATCCAAGGAATCCAATGTTCTGGGTCAGTGAGAGTGAGAGGTTAAGGCCATTGCAATATTGATGTTAGCCATAGTGGCATCCAAGCAAATAGAAATATCATGAAATATATAGAAATGCATTCATTTCCCATGCTATGTTCCAGGTGCTTTCCTTTCTTATGTGAACTGCCATGCCAGCTGGCCAAGTACACAACATGGAAGGACTTGTCATTTTCCTCCCATCTAGATTCACCCAATTTTTCCAAAAGAGCTTCCCACTGGATATGTTTTTCGTTCAACCCCAGAATCAGCCAGGTATCCAGGAGGACAAACAATAACATGGTCTACCAATGACATGTGGAGCCTGTGCCCCCAGCAAGGCTAGCTTGATGTTGCTGGCAGCTTGGTTCATCTTCGCTGCAGGCTTTTTGACTCGAAGGAAAGCCTGCTGCGGTTAAGGTCGCAGTCAAAACCTACATATACTGTGTCAAGGCTTTTAACATGTATTGTTTGAATGGAATAGGCAGAAAATCAATTGAGTCTGTAGGACTATCTCACATATCTCTCTCTGGAATCCTGGTCCAGTTGACTACCTTGGAGAGAAACATCGAGCGAAACTCAGCTGGAAATGGTGGATCGCCAGTGCCCAGCGTTCCCGCCTCTGCCAAAGCAGCTGTACCAGCTTCCCCCAGCAAGCAATCTGAGCCGGAAAAGCCCAAACTGGGACTTTATTTCATGGTCCACTGAAGAGGGAAAACATGATGGTTTTGGGATACCCAAGAACTTCTGTAAACTCATTTAAAATTCAATCTGGTCAATTGTATACCGACTATACTAGGAAACATACTCCCCACTATTAAATCTTTCCCGCAGTACTGTCTTTCTCATACTATCCTCGCCTTTTCTTGCTCGAACGACCATGCCATCTGCACACCCGACCTCCAGAGCCCTGCCGCCCAGTAGCTTTCCAGCTGCAGGAAGGTGACTTCGCAGCTGGGTAGGGTCTCAGCCAAGACTTGTGCGCCTTCTTCCCCCAAGGCGTTGCCTCAGCGGAGTCACTTCCCTAGCCTTCAATGGTAGTAGTCATATAGAGACACATGTGTATATATATATACATACCTAGATCTCAGATAATGTACATCATGTATATATATAATATGTGTATATATATAATATAATGTGTGTATATATATATTATATATGTCGGGAGAATGTGTTTGGTCGCCCCAATGCTTTTGCTGATTAGAATGTGCTCAGTGTGTATACATTTGAACACGAACGTTATTAGGGGGCTTGTGAAACGTGCACAACTTCTGTGACACGTGCACAACTGCTGGGAAACGTGCACAACATCTCTGACACGTGCACAACATCTCTGAAACGTGCACAACTGAAACGTGCACATATAGAATACTTGAAAACACTAGGCGGGGGCGGTGAAACACGTTATACCCATGTATGTACGTGTATATATATATATATATATGTATACTTCAATGAAAACCAGTAAGATTGGATGATGTTTGAATAAACAGTATTAAACTATACCTAGGGGCTTGCATTCGGGATTACAATGGGTTACTGAGCATCAATTGCAATTCACACCAACACATTCCCACATGATGGGGAACATGTTTCCCTGAATGTGGAAAGACAATATGACCACCTCATGACTGGTCAAAACATGGTGGATTTGCGCATCTTTTCCTCGATATCCTCCACCCCTGTAGGACCCTGTAGGACCCAAGGTACAGCGTAGACCCAGGTGATTCGCTGACTTCTTGGAGGATTGAAGCAAGCGTCGGAGCTCTGGTAGCAGCTCCACCTGGAAATAAAAAACTGTGACTATATCTTTTCTGTACCCTTAGTATATGTACCAACACAATCCAAAACAGTAGTGGTAGGTGAAAATGGCAATATGTTTAACATATTCATATAATTTCATATATAAATCATTACGTAACATAGAACGATCCGAAATATATCAAGTTGTATTAGACTGTGCCTGGGGTGTGTCCGGGTCGAAGTATAGGTTCAAAGACTATGTGGTTCGTAACCATGGTCATCATGGTCATAATCCGCTTATCTTCGCTTCATGCATGTGATATCCCCAGGTGAATATTAGGGAAACATTTCAGGGACACATCCACCATCATGTGAGTTTTCTTGAGCTCCAAGACCTTGCCTGGTGCGGGGGCATCTCCAACTGGATCACTGGAACCTCCAAACTGGCCATCCTTTGTGTGAAGTTTGTCAGCTGAGCCTCTGTCAGCTCCTCCCACCGATCACAAGGGGATGAGTTCTCCAGCAGAAAGTTCTTGACTGGGTCTAGGGACATCTGGGACATGGAATACTTGAGCTGTGTGAATAAAAACGACCAACTATCCCAACTCTTGCCTGAAATTTGGATCAATGTGGACCCATACCCAACTGTTCCTCCAATTTACAAAAGTTTTTCCACCAAAACTGGGTAGGAACCACCAAAACTAGGCCGCCGCTGGTCCTTCTTTTTTCGTAGGTCCAAGGAGATGTTCACCTTGTGTGTTGCTGCCATCTCGATCATCAAATCAAAGAAGAGGTTCCAAACGGAATCGAAGATGATGTCCTGTGGAGATTTGACATGAGATCAGAACTGGATTTGAGATTATGGTTATGATTCGATGGATTCGTACTATGAAGCTACTCAAAATTGATAGCATGGGCAGAAATAAAAATCGCAATAGTTGTACACACCGTCAAGCTATCTTAAACTGTGTTTATAGCTTTCAAGTAAAACATAGTCTTCCACTAGGTCTGAAAGTTTGGAAGATGCGACTAATTCAACCCGAAGCTACCCCCGCTTATTCACGCATGGAAGCAACTGCTTCAGAGGGCAACCTGCCAGGAATCTCTCAACCTCTGGGAGATCCAACATTGCTGCAATTTTCTGTGAGAATCGAATCCGGGTTCCCCAAAGTCCAGTGGAGTTGATCATGGTTTATCGCGGTGCAGCAGCATTCGACAGTTTGGGATGTTGGGTCAGTTGGGTCCACTCCCAAATTCATATCCGTGCTCCTCTGCCAGAGGTAGTCCGATGATGCGTTTTTCCTTCATGTAGCCTCAGGAAGACGAAATTGTAGTGGTAGTAACTGGTAGTACAACCCCACAGGGACAAACAGCGATGGTGTTTCTTTAGCACAGATCATGCTCGAAGAAAAGTCACAGGATATAGCTTCAATGTTGCCTCACCGACACAAGTCATCGCTATCAGGGGGAAAAAATGTAAAACAGGGGAACTAGGACACTTTATGTTAGTATGTTCCCTGTTATTGTTTTTATGTTTGGGGCTAATGTATTATCGTTGTTGTTGATGTTTATGTGTTGTATGTTCTGGGGATTTTTTGTCCCTAACTTTTCTGGGAATTTCTGTGTTTGGATGAGGGGGATAATTGTTTAGGTTGTTGTGTTTTTATGTTTGGATTGTCAGTCAGGAGTTTGAAAAGAGGGGAAGACATCATTAAGATAGTCAATTGTTTCTTGGTGTTTTATCCTTGTCTTTTCTTTCTCACTTAAAACGGGTTGCTCTGTTTGTTTGTTGTTAGTCCTGTTCAAATTGTTTTTACGTCGTTTGGAACTTTCGTGTCTTGACATCTTTTGTCTTGAAATCTCTATTTTACAGATTGGACATTAACTTTTTTCTTTTTGTTTCTCCAATTTTATTTCCCTGTATTGTTCATAATGTTCCTTTGCCTTTTGTCTCAATTCGTCTCTATGGTTTTCTCTATATCGTTGTTTATATTCAGAACATTTTTGACATAGTGCATTTCCCTCATCAAAGTTGTCTAGAGGTTGTGTTTTACTACATCTTGAACATTTCCTGCAAGTATCTTCACTCCTTAGGGTATTATAGGACTATATCTTTAAATAGGTTTCTGGGTCTTAAAGATTACTTCATAATATATTGTATTAAGATATTATGAATTAATCATCAGGATTAATGTCTCCACTTTTCATCACCACTACCTATGCCATCCCAACATTGAGAAACAATTGTTTTGATGTTGTAGAACACTAAAATGATTGCGTCTCTATCAAGTCCTCGTTGGTCAATCAAGTATCCCAACACTGACAATAGTGTATAATAGTTTTGTTGTAATGCTGTCATTCCTCCTCTATGGTGTATCCTCTCACCGTGTTTTTTGATTAAATCTTTATCACATATGTTTTCATAAATTTCTTTCATAAGGTCGTGGTTTATCTCTCCATACTCTGCGTATTGTTCTAAAAATTGTTTTTGCTTAAGTAGTAGGTCATATTCTATAAAGTTATAATCAGGATAAGGATATTCTTTTATGAAATTCATTAATCTTTCTCAATCTCTTTTTAGTTCCTCTTCACTAACTCCAATCATTGGCATTTTTCACTTCCTATATATAGGTGGTATTGAAGGATGCTTGATATGCAAAACCAAACAGGAACCACAGCGCCTAACCTCAATCAATACATGAATTTGAAGCAAATAATTCGACATCTTTGAACAACAGCTTGGTAGAATTTGAACCTGAACCTACACATAGAAACTCTGACCACCTCAACAATTATCCCCTTCATTCAATCCAAACATTATCACAACAACCTCAACAACACATTTAGCAAGATTAACAGAAAGAAACAGTCAAACATTTAGATTTACAACATTGAACAAAAACATAACAGCCCCCCACCTGACCTCCAACCTGTCTTGTCCCAGTTCCCCTGTTTTACCATTTTTTTGGGGGCCACAAATGCTTTGGCAGGAAAGTCACCAGAACCAAGTTGGATGTAGAACTCAGTGACATCCAAAAACCCAAAAAAACGAGTATGGATTCTGGAAACAGTTTTGTAAACCAAACATATGAGTCATATGAGTATGTACATATGTATTCCATATTATTAATCTCTATATATATATATATATATCGCTAGCCCCCCCCCAAAAAAAAACCTACCTTTGCCTGCTTGTAATGCTAAACTACAACTGTTTGGAACTAGTATTGTTCCCAGTGAATACTGCATAGACTAAGAGAGCTTTCTTATTGAAGTTATGCTGTGCCATGTGTATATATATATATATATCGTATATATATATGGTGTATTAAATATTTATGAGTATATAATATATATATATATGTATAATATGTCTTGTAAATATTATTATATATAATATACTATGGCAGTGGCACCTACAACTAATGATAAAATTGTAGACATATATATATATATAATCCCCCTTGCAATTCGGGCTCCGACCCTGACCCCTGAATCTTTAAGGGACCACTGGTAGCCTCTTAAAGAATGCGAACCAGGGCAAATTTCAGCCTTAAAGAATCTAACCCCAATGAATCAAGATTGCAACACAGTAGCCAGGTATGTCCCTTTAAAGGATTGGAGACCCAAGTTGCACACCAAGGGGTGCCCCTTTAAAGAATTGGATACCCAAGTTGCAGTCGAATGGACGACGGCGCAGTCAAGCATCATCAATAAGATGCGCATGCAATCATATGAGAACATATAGACTTATTTATTTGTGTCTATATTAGGATTATTATAATTCATTCGGCATTTTTAGGTGAATTTTGAAAGCACATCTTTAACATTCTTCAACTCTGGAAGGTGTTTTAACAGATTTTTAACACAAATTCTTGCATTTACAATTCTCCTTGGAATTATCCTGCTCACATGGACTCCAGCATTCTTTAGACAAAAAACGGAGGTCCACCTTGTACTACTGAAATGGCACATCTAAAGAATGCCTACCTAGGATGCAAGGGGTCTAAGACCATCTAAGAGCCCAGGCAACCAACTACAACAAATACAAAAAAAACACAAAAAAACAAATACAAAAGTAAACCTCTAAAAAATAGGGCGTCCATGTTAGCCATGTGGACATCAACAAACATAAAAAAAACACCAAACGTACCCAAATGATTCCTTTGCACACCGGAGATGAAATTTGCCCTTCTTTTGCCCATGCCAGATTAGCGGCTTCTGTTTTTGTCATGGCAGAAGCTTCTGCCAAAGCGTTGTCTTTGGCTGCCTCCTCTTGTTTCATTTTTCTGGTTTGATCAAAATTGATTGTAAACAACATACATATCCCCCTTTGTATTCAGTCTTTGACCCGGGTGTCCGGTTCTTTGGTGGAGGGTGCCATTAAGAATGATAAAGAATGAAGTCCTGCCTCCGGACACAATGAGTTTTGATGGATCTTCTAAAGACAACTGGTGTTATGCCTGGGGATCTTGGGGATTTCCTGGGGACGTCTGGATATGAGACGTGGGCTGGGTTCGAGCTGGTGTTTTGATTCTTTAGAGGCTCAGGCCTGTCGACCCTACAACTTGGGATATTTTGGGGAGGGTGCCACAAAAAAGAATCAGGTCCTGCCTCCCGACACAGGGAAGGGTGTCCTTAAAGAATCAGGTCCTGCCAAAACACTGTTTTTTTCGAGCATTGTTTTGATTCTTTAGAGGCTCAGGGCGTGTCGACCCTGCAAAACCTGGCAGTTTTTCACAGTTTGGGGTATTTTTTGGGAGGGTGCCATTAAAAAATAAGGTCCTACCTCCGGACACACTGGGTTTCGATGGATCTTCTAGAGACAATTGGTGTTATGCCTGGGGATCTTGGGGATTTCCTGGGGACGTCTGGATATGAGACCTGGACTGGGTTCGAGCTGGCGTTTTGATTCTTTAGAGGCTCAGGCCTGTCGACCCTACAATTTGGGATATTTTGAGGGGGTGCCACTAAAGAATCAGGTCCTTCCTTCCGACACAGGGAAGGGTGTCCTTAAAGAATCAGGTCCTGCCAAAACACTGTTTTTTTCGAGCATTGTTTTGATTCTTTAGAGGCTCAGGGCGTGTCGACCCTGCAAAACCCGGCAGTTTTTCACAGTTTAGGGTATTTTTTGGGAGGGTGCCATTAAAAAATAAGGTCCTACCTCCGGACACAGTGGGTTTCGATGGATCTTCTAGAGACAATTGGTGTTATGCCTGGGGATCTTGGGGATTTCCTGGGGACGTCTGGATATGAGACCTGGACTGGGTTCGAGCTGGTGTTTTGATTCTTTTGGGCTCAGGCCTGTCGACCCTACAACTTGGGATATTTTGGGGAGGGTGCCACTAAAGAATCAGGTCCTGCCTCCCGACACAGGGAAGGGTGTCCTTAAAGAATCAGGTCCTGCCAAAACACTGTTTTTTTCGAGCTGGTGTTTTGATTCTTTAGAGGCTCAGGGCGTGTCGACCCTGCAAAACCTGGCAGTTTTTCACAGTTTGGGGTATTTTTTGGGAGGGTGCCATCAAAAAATAAGGTCCTACCTCCGGACACAGTGGGTTTCGATGGATCTTCTAGAGACAATTGGTGTTATGCCTGGGGATCTTGGGGATTTCCTGGGGACGTCTGGATATGAGAACTGGACTGGGTTCGACCTGGTGTCTGATTCTTTAGAGCACTGGACTGGGTTCGACCTGGTGTCTGATTCTTTAGAGCTATACCCTGCAAAACGATAAACATATTTATTTGTTTAAATCAATATATGCAATTTGCTGCTTTTATCATATCTAGTTTCAGTTTGATTTCGTTTATTGAGCCATGTTTTGGCCAGCACTTTAAACATTGACAAACTCAACTTAGGGTTCCAAATTAAATCTCTAAAGAATCAAGGGGGAACTGATAACCCGGGTTGACTTATGTTTTAGCCAGGGAAAATTCCAAGAGGGATAGCACCATATGATTTTCAAACGCTCTGTTTTCAAACGCTCATAAATGTGCAATAGTCTGGCGTCCCTGAAGAATGTCCTTGTTGAAAAATCAGTTGAAATGTGTTGTCAATGTTGAAACTTGTTTGGCTCATCTGCGATACAAACAATGGCCGGCGCACAACAGCAGCTTTAGCAAATCGCAAAAATTCAAAGAGCTTGTCTATTGCCCCTCAAAATGCTCTCTCTAAAATCATGACCTAGGAAACCTTTGCAAAAAATGGGGACTCCGGGTTAGCCATGTGGAAAAATCATCTGTTTTTGCAATAAAAAAAACGTTTTTTGCGACAACCCGGGTTGTTGCATTTTTAAAGTGGAAACTCCAAGGGGAATCATTTACATGCAATCTCTAATCACGTTTTCATCTTCCATCTCACCTTCACGTCTTCTGCTTGTGAGCATCTGTTCAAGCGGCAGGCAAGCTGGTTTTCATTTGACACACAATCCCAAAAACATTGATGAACATACCAAAAAAATCCAAAAAACAAGTTCCTAGAATCTTCCTAGGAAGGCCTCTTAAAGTTTTAAAGAATAGGAGACCGTTAAACAACAGGATTTCCTTAAAAAATAAAAAAAGTTTTTTTTGCCGGCCAGGTATGTGCCTGAAAAAATACAGTTTTTTAAAGACATCATGTCCTGAACTCTTTAGGCTAAATTCCCAGGAGGATTATATATATATATATTCTATATATATATTCTATATATAATTATATATACACATACAATTATTTATGATACAATTCATTTCCAACAAGCAACGAGTGAAGCACCTGGCCAGGAAGTAGTCTCGCAAGGCTTTTGGGACAAATCTCATGGCCACTTTGCCTCGACGCTCATCTTGGAAAGACCTGCTCAGCTCAGGTTGAATCCACTGAACAAACCATCAAGATCCATCAAGTACACATTTCTCTGTACATGTGCACACATATTCATCTATTTCTGTAATGTTTTGTATATATATATATTGTATATAATGTTCTGTGTTGTGCCGACCATCATTTCAGGTCACATCTTTAACCAAGCCCCACATTCACACCCCTTCCTCGGCGCATCCCCCTGTGATCCGACGTTTACCAAGGAACGGCAAGCAGGGCTCCACCAGTACAAACTTGTTGGACAAGATCAGGGTCCGAACCTTTGGTCAAAAAATAAGTTGAACATCAGAAGGTGGAAATATGTTCAGCAACAATCACAACAAATCTGTCCAAACAAAATATATGCCTTCCACTCATGTTCAGAATGGATCAGATGTGCTGCAACCCAAAAGAGAAACCAAAATCATCAACGAGTAGCGGTAGAGGAGATCGTCGTTTTCTTGCTGCACATTGGAAAAACAAGTCAAATCCACCAAACGTCTCTACCCTCCATTCTGGCAATGAACACTCACATCAATGTTGTTGTTATCGCGTTCACGTTTCACTTCACGTTTCACCCAGGTGCCTTGGCAATATTCACCTGTTGTTCCGAGTTCCTTTGACATGAGAACACTCACGACGTGACTTAGTCAAGTTGCGAATCGCCAACTTCCCTCTAGATCAGGATGCTCCTTAGTATAGGAATCTTGAAGTTTATATGCAGCATATAGCAGTTCTGCTTCGCGAAGCAGCCCTAAAAATCATCGTGGGATGCATTGAACTATTTGAGTTTCTTGGGAACATTAATTTTTAAGTTGCACATGATTTTCCATGGTGATCCATGGATTTCATTTAAAAAAAAATGCAATTTCTTTGGATGTCTATTTCTACTCAAATTATGTTATATAACTTCCTTGTCGAGGATACCCTCCGGCAATCAAACATTATAATGGCTACGGAGAACCCCCATTTTAATGTTAGTTCAATGATTTTCCCATTGAAATGTCGATTTGTAATGAATTATAGGGAATTTCCCAGCTAGCCATGTTTGAATTCCGGAGGATTTTGGGCGGTTATCACCTGCACATGCACCAAGGAACGCTTTTGCCAGGATGTTCAGCGGGCTATATATAAACCCTCGAAAAGACTTGGACGGTGAAGTACTCCGAAAATCTAAGCACTTATCCCAATACTAAGACTATATCTGTAAAGATCTGTAAATATTCCACTACGACTACGCTCCATTCCATGAGTCAAACCCAACAAATCTCAACGATAAACAATTCCCTTTTGTGGTTAATTGCACCTATTTGTGATGATATAACATGACCCCCAAATGGTTGCTTACTGGGATGTTTTATCATGAGGTTTCCCTCATTGTAAGGGTTTATAACTTATAGCCATAGACTACTATAATATATATATATTATATATATATATACAATACTATATAGATATAATTCTGGCAACATCTACTCTCTGGTAATCTAACGTAGCCACGGAACAATTTAGATCATCTGGGAATGGGTCAAAATTCAAGACCTGGGGGGTCACAAATTTAGGATGATATCCAATGATTGGGGTACCCAATTTTGAGCCATACCTATCTGCAATTGATCAATTGGATATCTATACCATGGCCATGGTGAATTCCCAGAGCGTAGCCTATCGTCGCCACGGGCGTCGCCACGGGGCGGACTCGATGACCTTCGTCATGCTGTCAGGCAGCAACAAATCATCCGCGTCGACCTTTGGGGTTCGGTCAATGGGGGATGAAGATCCACCAAACTTCGGATGTAGCAAGACCAAGGATATTGTGGTGATCCAAATGGAGATATTGCCGCAAGTTATGGCATTGTTCATGGATAACCATGGAACAACCATGGATTTTCTCAAGTTTGAGACAAACCAAGCATAGTGACCCGGCAGAAAACTCACCCTTCGATGCTGATATAGCTACGCGAATCTCAATTTCAATAGGTCAATCATCTATTTCTATTTGCCATGTTCATCCATTTTCCATATCAATGTTAGTTTAGGATAGTTTAGGCGACACAAACGGCTTAGTTTACTGGAGGGTAGTTATAGTTGCTTCCAAAAGTAGCTGCACCCAGTTCTCAAGCATCTCAGGAAATTCCGATGCTGTAAGGCCACAATACAGTACAGTTCTCGCGTAGTACAGGAATAGGATGTTGGGATGCTTAAACCTCCCCTGGGTAAAAAAATGATCTACAGAAAAAAATACTTTACTTCGAGTTATCACCACCATGACATTTATGCATTTTGTTACTGGCAAATCTTCTGGCATTCTATCTGACATACCTTCTGGCATTTTATCTGGCATATCTTCTGGCATTCTATATATCTGGCATATCTTCTGGCATTCTAGCTGGCATATCTTCTGCAATCTGTTCTGGCATATCTTCTGGCACTCTATCTGGCATATCTTCTGGCATACCTTCTGACATTCTATCTGGCAAATCTTCTGGCATTCTATCTGGCAAACATTCTCGCACTTTATCTGGCATACCTACTGGCATTCTATCTGACATTCTATCTGGCGTACCTTCTGGCATTCTATCTGGCATATCTTCTGGCATATCTTCTGACATTCTATCTGGCGTACCTTCTGGCATTCTATCTGGCATATGTTCCGGCATATCTTCTGGCATTATGTGTGGCATATCTTCTGGCATTCTATCTGGCATATCTTCTGGCATTCTATCTGGCATATCTTCTGTCATTCTATCTGGCCGTTGAGGTCCAGCGGTGCACACTGAGCTGGGAAGGTCCCAGGTTGAGGTCCAGCGGTGCACACTGAGCTGGGAAGGTCCCAGGTTGAGGTCCAGCGTGCACACTGAGCTGGGAAGGTCCCAGGTTGAGGTCCAGCGGCGCACACTGAGCTCGGAAGGTCGCAGGTTGAGGTCCAGCGGTGCACACTGAGCTGGGAAGGTCCCAGGTTGAGGTCCAGCGGTGCACACTGAGCTGGGAAGGTCCCAGGTTGAGGTCCAGCGGTGCACACTGAGCTGGGATTGTCCCAGGTTGAGGTCCAGCAGTGCGCACTGAGCTGGGAAGTTGGCGAAGAGCTTGGCGAAGAGTTGGCAAGGCGGAAGTTGAGGTGGAAGTTGATGCAGACATGGTCGAGGAGAAACTGGAGGAGGAGGCGGAGGAGGAGGACGAGGAGGAGGACGAGGAGGAAGAGGAGGAGGAGAAGAGCTAGCCGAGGAGGAGAAGAACAGCTCTGATAAAATCTAACAACCCTCACCTGGCAGGTGGGGAAAAACATGTTGAAAATCCGAAAGCTTTGCAAGAACTCAATCAAACCTTGACTTTGCGAAGGTGCTGACGTACTCTGAGATTTTTTGTGCCATTCAAACATGCTTCTTCATGCACACCACACACAGAGATTCTGCACTGCTGTCTCTTTAAAATCCCGAAGCACCATGCTGCTGAAAGGCAAACAATTTCATTGCCATCACTTCAAGCAACTGGATCCTGAGCTGATGGGGACGCTGGTCGGTAAGTAGTCATCACAAATTGTGCATGGAGAAAAGAACTAAAATGAATTAAATAGAGATCAGTGATACCAAAAGGTGGGTTAGATTCGTTTTTGGCATTGCTGAAGAGATATGAAATTATCAAGAAAGGATCCACACGCAAGCATGCTGAGAGTCTAGCCCAAGGTTTCAAAATCAAAGGAACGATGTATTTCTACAGATCATATTGGTTCGTCTGCAAATGGGGTACTCTGAGTTCCAATGAATTGTCATAATTTTCCGTATCAAAACAACCATCTTGGATCATTTTGGGGTATTCCCATTTTATATCATTGTATGACAAACCCATCATACATTACATGCTCTTAGATTTGGTGTCATCAGTTGATGCGCATTCCCTACCACAGGAGAAACCAACCAGCCATGGTACGATTACCAGCTTTGAAAGTGGCGCCAAGTACTGACCTACCAAGCAAAGGGTGGGTCAGCCCAAACTACTAGTGCAATGTGATGCACTTAATACACATTTGATTTATGTATGTCTGTATACATAGCCTGTAATATAGTATATAGTATGTAAATGTATGTAATATCACAACCAAGTGTGCTCAAGTATCACTATCTGCAATTTCCAAATTTCCTAGAGCATCACCAGTACGTCATAGCTATTCATAGCTTATATACATTAAAAATACTTGCTTCACATATATTCTATCCCTCCCATTTCCTAATGAATTCATGGGCCATCCCCGAAGAACATCGAAGAACTGGGTCCAACTCAGATCACCATGGGACCATGGGATAGATCCAACTGAGGTATCTTCTTAAGCTTGGCATGCGCAGATATCTGATATAGAAGCAGAAGACTCATTTAATAGATCCATATATATATATATATCAGATATCCACATTATATTATTATATACAAGTATATATATGTATCATTATGTATATATATATACATATTTATACATATTGGCATTTAAATGTAAATATAAACATATATATATATATACCTGTGAAACCTCGCGACCATTTATGATTGGTTGTTTGTGTGAACGACTGCTTGTGCACGAAACGGCCACTTTGACCACGAGGCTCCCGGCCGCCAAACAATGGTTCATGGGAGAAACTTATTATGTACAGAAACACATGCATCACCAGGTAAGTGCTCTATAGGCCCAGAATGCCCCTATGGAATTCAACATGCCAAATTTGTGATACCACGTTTTCATCAATCAGTAGATGACGATTTACATTTACTCTCACCTGTGTGCTGCATGTATCCAGCAATGGCTACCCAGCAGGCACCACTGGCACGATTCTTTGCGCCCATCACTTCCCCAAGGTCTCACACATCCACCATAGACTTGCCAGGCGCAGAGCAATCCTTGGCCGAGCACGTTCCAACAATAAGTGACCCAGGGTGGAGATCTGGCAGCAGGGTATTGGGCTGTGGATTCATATCAGCCAACCTATGTTGATGCAGTGTTTGTGGCTAGGCAGGTTTAATTGTGAGTGCCATGGCAGATCCAAACGTGGAACTGCGTGAAACCTTTTCATATGTTGAGCGATGCCTTCGTGCTTGGGAACTCAGTCGTTTCTTGAGAAAACTTGGCATCAATGGTGAGAGCCTGGTTATGGGAGAAGATACCAATGATGTAATCCCTCCTACTTTGCCGAACATCAAAGCAAACTATGCCTTGTTGAAGGGGTTCACCCAGCACATGGCTAACACAGGGGTTATCATCACCAAGCTGATCGGCTACATCCAGCCTCCAGTGGTCAAGTTTTACGAGCTGATGGAAATTGATGTTACAACATGTGATGCCAAAGCTGTCATTTATGCCACAAGTTTCATCATCAAGAAGATGCTTCATGTTGTCCGACGGAAGTGGGCAAGGTGGGAAATGCCACGTGAACTCCAGTACCATTTTGGAATTTGAATTCGTTTAGCCAACGGGCCAACGGGTTACAACTGTCACAATCTATATTCTTGTTTTTTCTTCCTAACACCCCTGCTAGGACAAGCACGTTCGTGATCTTGTCTTGGACATTGCCAAGGCACATGACAAAGCTCATCAAGACACTAGCTGGACCTAAATTATATATTTTACGTTTGGTATATGTTGACCCCTTTATTCTGTAAACCCGAGGGATTGTTTTATTTTCATGTTACCATTTAGAATCATGTTAGGAAGGGCGATCCCCGTGGATTTTCTCAGATGACTCGCATGATGATGACGATGATGGGGATGATAACGATGATGCTCCTGGCGATATCACATCTGATAAATCTAGTGACTACACACTTCGTTCAGCTCTGTCCCGTGGTGATTCCCTCTTGAGGGAGGCAGAAGAGGAATCTTGGAAGGAGGTGGAGGCTTTGGCCGAAGCCGATGATGAAAAGGCATCGGCTCAAGCTGTCCCAGAGCCGCCTTTGCCAGCTCAACCCGTCCCTTCCATGGAAAGTTCGAACATGACCAAGTCTTCAGGTCACGATTCTGATGTGCAGGTGGTGGAATGGTGGAAGGTGACTCCCAGGTGATTGAGTCCTTGCCGTCGACCCCTGGTAATGCTAGTGCTCACAATGGTCATGGTGTTGGTGGTGGTTTGCAGCAAGATCAGATCCTGCACCTACTGAGCATTGTCAAGATGAAGATGCCCCTCATCTTGCAACAAAAGAAATGCAATCTTTCATGTGGAACCAACCAAAAATTTTACAGAGTTGTTTTGCTTTCATATCGTTAACCGGTCATTTCGTGCCCTGCTGAGGAACAGATCCTGTCCTGAGACCACGCCCTCACAGCCAAAGGTGCCTGCTGAAGCTGCAGCTCCTGCGACCAAGGGTGGCTATGGAAGGATTGGTCTTTGTTTTGACACCCCTTTGCAAGCCAAGCTATGCTCGAACATTTACCATAAATCCAAGACATTTCACGGATGAATCTTACTATCCAATAAGAAAGAACATGCGAAACATTTCAAGTTTGGAACGATTCCCTTTCTCTGATCAAGCCGGTTCTTCTAAGGTACTTCTACGGGCTCAGCCGCTGAAACTGCGGAGACTATGCCAATGGAGGTGGAGGACAATTTGGCGAATCACGGTTCTGATCTCATGCGAGAGATGGAACTTGAGAAGGCCAAAGAGTTGAAAAGCTTACCCAAGGACGCAAGTTGCGAAACAAAATGGGCGGGCATGGTTGGATCAGGGCTGAGGAAGAGCCTGGGATAGCAATGGATGACGTGCAGTGAGTCTGCCTAGATTAAAATGCCAAAGCAACATGTCGACTGAGATGCCAAGGTAGCATGCTGTTAATCATTTTTTGAACGCTCACATGGCTGTTGTGTGTAGTTGTTCCTATAACCATTTTTTCCAAGCTCCATGGATAATAATCATTTTCAAGATCCAACACCTTCAGGTTTGGGGCTCTGATTGGGTTCTTCCACAGCTTTGCTAATTGCCCAACGATCTTTGGAATTAATTTTGCATTGGGCATCCAGCGGATCCATCCAGCCAAGGCTCCTTCGAGTCCGCTCCCAGGGCCTCTTCTGCCTTCACCTTCCCACCTGCCGGATGGGGCTGGTGAAGCTGGTGCAGGGGATGATGGTCGTGATACGGATCAGCCGGCAATCCTTCATGTTGCAACCATGAGCCGAATTGAGATGAACAAAGTCAAGAGGATAGTCCAACCAAAACCGAACTCTGGGAAGTTGGAAGTTCCAAAGGACATCATGAACATGTGGAATACTGCGAAGGGCAAGGAACAGCTGTTCAAAATGTGGGCCAAGAGCGGAGGTGTCAAGGCAGGTCAGTAAAACAATCTGATCGCTATACGCATGACTCATGACACACCATGACATAAGCGGCATCTAATATAATATAGCACTGGTTACTTCCATCCTTTTCAACGTTTTTAGATGCTTGGCACTAGGCAGTCTTCTTGGAGAAGGTGGAGATTCTCAGCGTCACCACCAAACGCAAGAAGATTGAGGTCACTGGTGGCTTCTACTCAGAAGAGGACATGAAAACGGAATTGGGTTACAAAGAGATTTCTGGCTGCATGTCCAAAAATGTCCAACGCAATTTCAGGAAAAATGCAAATAACAAACGCATGCTGGGTAGTTTTTGGTCTCATCTAAGGGACCGCATCGAGAAGATCAAGAAGCTGGCCATCGCCAAGAAGCTTGTCAGGTGTGGTCCACGTAGGGTGTGGGCTTAATTTGTGTGGACCGATGTGCCTTTGATCACATTCATAATCCTTCCAAAAAAGGCTGAGGGCCTTTGAAGTGCACTGTGTTATTAGTGCCCTTTTGCATTTGTTTTGGAACCCAAAAATTGTTGAAAAAGGGCACCTCCAAAACAAAAGTCATAACAAAGACTTTTCACTTTCTTTGTTTCTTTGCAGTCTGTGTCATTTGCCAGGGTGTGCGAATATGATGCTGATGAGCTCGAGTACTGGGTGAATGTGAGAACCACTGGAACTCTCTCCCGCGAAGACCTTGAGACCCTTTCAAGAACACGTGTTCATGAGGGCGAGGCCCCGGCTGACAGCATGGATATGGATGAGATGGACATGGGCCCAGGTGCCTTTGAAACTTTTGGGAAAGGGGATATGCCTGTCGAGGGGGATGCCACAATGAATGAATCTCAATTGCATTACCTACAGTACATGTCAACTTCATACATATCAGCTGCAAAGATTCTCAACCCATCCCATGTGATACCAGTAGTCTTGAATAGTTTCTACTTAGGCCCAATCGAAGCTGGGCATGTACATGAAGAATGCTTTGAAGAGTATATAAGTCTAGTTTGGTGGCCCTTGTGGACAAGCTGAAGCCAATCGGTGATCAAGATGCTTCTTGCAAGCAGCCGCCTGGTTGCAGTGGTTGTTCTTCAATCCAGTCTTGGTCTACAGCTCTGTTACCTCAGCTCTCTCCCAGGACGATTGATTAGCTGGAGGCGCTGATTTCGCAACTGGACAAGAACTATGAGCTCTTGTTGGACTATCAGGCTGAAGGGAAGATCGGCGGCTACACCAAGGAGTTCCTTGTCTAGTCAATTCTTACAAGCTTCATGCACAAATTGAATAATTAAACTAAATTGTTTTTCCTACAATGTGGAACAACCGGTCAGCTTTAAAAAACGGATGATCAGCACAGAAAAATACATGATTCCAAGCAAAGTTTGTTGAAATAAGGCTTTCTGACAAGATCGATGCGGTATTCACTGAGTTGAACAGAGCGAAGCTTGGTTTGCAAAAGGCGCTGACACCATCTCTCTCTATCTCTCTCTCTCTCTCTCTTTCTCTGTCTGTCTGTCTCTCTCTCTTTCTCTCTCTCTCTCTCTCTCTCCCCCTCTCTTGCTTTATCCTTGTTGTTTTTCCCTGTCCCAGTTTTCCAAATCACAATCACTTAATGCAACGCCAATGTTGCTGAGGATGTCGAAAGCCACAGCTTTGGAAGCATCCGCCAAGCCACGGCCCCGGGTTCTCCAACTAGCGGTCCAGCTTGGCTTGCAACACAGAGTAGAGACGGAGCTTTCCTCAGTTCTGACCTCGGCTTGCCCAGGTGTTTCATGCCGGAGGCCAAGCGTGCCAAGAGGGTGAAGCCTGAAGACTAGGCTGTTGTATCACCATTTTGAATAGGTACAATTGTGCCTATGTAGCTAATTATCGGCTATTCCCACGTCTTTTCTTGTTGAAGAAATCATTCTGGCTAGTGACTAAATTGCACCATGACACTTGCTGTTGAACGTGGGCTGAGCTTTGACCAAAGGGGTTTGCAGTGCGGGAACGGTGCAGGATTTCACGCACCATAGAACCTGCGCCTGCGTTGAGGGAAAATGAACTTTCCTTGGCTCCTGTTGATTGCTCACTACCGTAAGCCATCTCAACAAAATGATGTTTAAAACTTTTCAAATATGCCAGGTGATCGGCAGATTCCTTTGAGTGATACCGTGCGGCACATAGCCAAGATGTATGCGAAAGGGGCTGCTCGGCATATCAATTATTTAACATGGATCCCCTGGATTTACTGTAAAAGTATGTAACAGTGGTTGTGTCAACGCCTACTTCCTTTGTTGATCCACTCACCTCCTTCCAATCTTTTCCCTTTGGCTAGCCAAGGTTCCTGCCAAGGATTGTGTAGAGGAAGCCAAAGCTGCATCCAGACGCGTTCCATGTCCTGTGTTGGCTCAGTTGGCAAAAGCCAAAGTGGAGTCTGCAGACGAACCTCTATTTCGAGTTTTGAGTGGGTGTGGATTGGCATGCAACATCCCGAGAACCACTGTGAATTTGGATGAGACTTTCAAGTACCCGTGTATCCACCCCAAAGATTTTCTGGAAACTATGGCAAACAGGGGTTATTTAGCCAGGACCCTTGGGATGCCAGTAGCCTGTGCAGAACGCGCTCTTCCGAAGTTTTTGGAAGATTTCCGAAAAAAAAACCTGACCACGATGTGTTCCGGGCACCTCACGTTGATTTCACTCATTTGGTACCATATTACCTCCATGGTGACGGTGGCCGTACATACAAAAAAGGATTCAATTTTGATATGCTCTATGTTTCCTGCGCTTGGTGAGGGGACATCCTCGAACCCTGTTGATCTTTATCCTGTGCCCGGCCAGCCTCAGAAAATGAAGGGCCGAAAGCGAAAGCACGCACATGGCGACAGCACCGGCCAAGATTTTGAGGCCGGCATCAACTTACTGGGTAATACGCTGGCCTCTCGTTTCCTGTTTGCACCCTTGAAAGTGGAATTTTACAAGAAAAAACCGGAAAAGGTTTGAGACACTCATGGATAGTTGGGGTAAATGGATGCAACAAATGTTCGAGGAAGGCTTCTCTTACAATGGGGAGACTTGGCGCATTCTTGTCTTTGGCTTGAGTGGTGATGCTCCATTCTTAAGGGAAGCTGGCTTCCACAATCGATCGTTTTCCAATGTGAGCAGCAACAACAACGGTATTGAAAGGAGTCTGCTGGCTGTGTGATGCAGGCCGCACTGGTGGCCCAAATTTTGAGGATCCTGATTTTTTGAACGTTGCATGGGTCTCCACAACTGGAATCAATAACCCTCTCCCATGGGATGATGAGCCAGGGCCATTATTACAACACTTGCTGGCGAACCAAAACGACTTGGCATCTTTCTACCTTCCTGATATCTTTCACATATACCATTTTGGAGTGGGGAAGGACTTTGTGGCTTCAAGTCTGATCTACCTGATAAAGACCGCTTTCAAGAAGAACAACATGGCTGTGAGCATGGATGCATTCAATGCTAGATTGCAGGCACACTTTCTGGAACACAAAAGTGACAGGTGTCATTTTGGGAAGACAATGACATTTGATTTACTAGGATATTCATCGAGCAAAGACTACCCGACTGGCCACTGGAGCAAAGGTGCTGACTGCTAGCCTTTGCAAAGTTGTTGAATGCATTGCAGGTGAAGTTCTTGTAGCTAATGCTGACTTATGCGACGATTGGATCCTGAAAACTATTTTAGCTGCTGCTACTGCACTTGGAAACTTCTTCCGTGTGGTTTTTCGCTCACCCTACAAGCTGAAGCCAGATGATGCCCAATCGGCAATTCTTGATGTGTATCGGTTCTGCAGACTGTATGTGCTCCCGGCCCACCGGTGTCTCACTCAAAAGCTTTGCCTTTTCAAAGTGAAACCAAAAGCCTAATATGCTTTGCCACATCGTAAGGAAAATGTGGGCTCGTTATCAAATTGACCCCAATTCCGTCACAAACCCATTAGCTTTTTCCACTTTTCAGGGAGAAGATTTCGTGGGTAGAGTCGCCCGCATCAGCAGGCGAGTTTCAGCAAAACTCCATGGTGTAAAAATAATGCACCGATACCTTGTGGGTATAGAGATTGCCCTGGAGGAAGAGGTTGCCGGATGAAAAAATGAACCGAGAGAACAATTTGCATGCTGTGGAGACGGTTGGTTTCGAAATCTTACAGTCCTCGAAACCCCAAACAACCAGGTTTTGTTGAAACGTCCATTTCTTAAATGGAAATGTCTTCGACCATTCTTAACTGGTTGTATAGTTTCCTAGGTATATACAGTATATATATATATGTATATATATATATATATATATAGCGTATATATTAGCTCCATTTAATAGATTTTAATCTGTAATCCATAGGCTTCCCCGGGGCCGTCAAAAACATCGCTGCCAGGCGTCACCCACGAGGCCGCTCCCTCTGGAAGACAGGCCGACAAATTCTCTGTGCTGATGAGGCACCTTGTCAAAAGGGGATGGAAAGCATCACTAGATATACAATCAGTAGCTATATACATACATATATATATATATATAACCTGATAAATCTAATAATACCTAATATGACTTCTTAATGTGTGGAATGGCAAAATGGTATGGAAAGTACATACAACCAGTAATTACCTATCTTTATATGTATATTATGATATATTACGTGTATATAATATACATATATATATATATATGTATTTGTTGTCAATGTTTATGGAGATTGTCGAAATAAGAAAAAGCACCTGAAATTGGCAGGAGCACAAAGACATGCCAATCACCGATGCTGGTGTTCTGCTGTTGAAATTCCAAGATTTACCCATTCACACATATTCAAACACCACCAATCTGCCAGTAAGGAGACACATTGCAAAGATTGGGCGGCCTTGCCAAGAACATAAGGAAAAGGCCTGATATCACCAAGACCAAACCTGCCTGTTGAGAAACATGCAAATAGGATGTGTTAATGCTCAAAGCCGCCCCAGTGTGTGCATTCCAAATCATTCCAACATGTCTCAGTTTTCACAAGAAACACTGCCATAAGTGTTCAAAGCAGCTGCCCGTCAATCACCAAAATGGTCTATGTGGGTTTGTCTGAAAAGAGGGTAGCCTAAAATCCAATGGATTATCATGTCCTCTATTCGAATGACTATTTTGGGGTACACCGGTATGCCACGTTTTCAGATACACCCATATCATTCGAAGGCCGCGGGATTATCTTTTCCCATCTTCCAGTACTTGGTGCTGATTTCCCGGCTTCATGGAACATACGTGTTGTCATGTGTTATCCGATGTGTTTTACCTCTTGATTTCAACCCCCCAAAAAAATCTGAAAGTCAAGTCTAGGATAGAATCATCATCCCAAAAAATGTCCCCAAGCCTACGGCCGCATCTTCAAAAATCAATGCCATCAAGCCACGGAATTGCTGCCTCAACCATCTGCCCCAGCAACATTGTGCTTAGCTCCTGTGGATCTTGTGGCCGAGTCGGTTGATACTGGTGAAACTATGTTGAACCCCAAATGCCAATGCGTTGGGGCCAGACATGATGATCTTGTAGTTCTGGATCGCTTGGATTACTTGGATTCCTATCAGGGTTTTAGAGTTCATCATCAAGTCTTCGCAATATCGGCGCCAAAATAGAGGGGGGAAAGTCATCATTCAAAACGGAAACGCAGATTTCAGCAGACTGTGGATCTCATCAGAAAACTAAGGCCTGGAAGCTGCAAAATGGGGTCCCAAGATACAACTTTCAGCAGTCGAGATACCAAGTTTGAGGTTCTGGTTCACCATAATTTTTGTGCCATTTAAAACTGAGCTAATTGTGGATCCCTGACCCAATCTTGAACGCTGTATGGCGGATGCTGGCGATTTCTACAGAGATACAACTATTGCTGATGTTGCTACTTCAAAGGTTTCATAGGCCTATTATATGGGAAATCCTTGTGGAGAGAAGGGGGGAAGCTCCGAAAAAAATAATTTTGCACTGATCCACTTGTCGAATGGTAATGCTTCTGTCACCTGAGTTTCCTAAGCATCAATAACCTCTGCGTGATGTGTTTGATTGACTTGGACGCCGATCAACTGCCGTGAAATCTCATTTTTTGCCCACTCACCAGACCCCACTCCTGCTTGAGAGTGGTGCGAGCCAGTCTTCCGGAGGCTCGAAGCTCTGCTTGCGAAAGAAGCAAGGCCAAACCTGACAAGACACACAGGGTTGCTCCCACAAGTTATATATTTATATGTTGTCTTTTTTTACATGGTTATATAACTATTCTTATTTTACTGTATCACTAATTATTATTATATAGTATAACTATTATTTCTATTTTGCTCCCAACACTCCAGAGATAAGGCGGAAACAATTGGCAAATGAATAGGTAAAGTTCCGTCCCTTGTGGCATTGATTCACTCACAGTTGGTTGGAGCAACCCTGACACACTTGGCTTTGTCGAACAGCCCAAGTCTCATAGTGTCAGGTTCCAGAAGCTACTTGTGGACTGGTTGTATATTAATACTGCTGGGTTGATGGGAATTGCCACAGAATTTCATCAGCCCTGTTGAACCAGCAAGCTGACCGACCCCCAGATTTTAGTACGCGGCATTCAAAACGAACCTACGACCCTCATCACCAGAGGACCTGGTTAAGAGGAATTCCAGGATTCTGATAACCCCCGATAAAGGATTAGAACGGGTAATATATGGTAGCCTGGTAGCATTGTAATCCCAACATATCCCAGCACTAATCATCAACTATCATCAACCATCAACCAACCCGGGGGATAACTCTCAGCCACTGCTGTGGTTCATCAGGCCTGCAGGTTGCAAACGCATGGCTTCACATAGCTTGAAAGAGGACCTCAGGAATTATTGGATTCACAACACATAGCAACACCATCCAATCTGCACCATCCAGCGATGGTAACACATCACGAAGCTCTATGCATTAAACAAACATGAAACATTAGAGAGATGGCAACGCACCTCTTGGCAAAAGAACAACTTTGATGCACTTTGATTCATTTGGGTGGTTCTCAAAATGTTGGTTCCTGAAAGGAGGACACTTTTGTATCCTGGTGGGGGTCCCGTATCCAGCTATATTCACTTTTTGGTCTTGAGCTTGGATCTGATTGAACTCATCAAGTACCGTCAAATATATACTATATACCTGCAGAATGTTTCTGAAATGATCTGGAATGTGTCCTCAGCATGACGCTGAGCCAGCGCGAGACTAGCGGCTTTGGTGAGAAAGCATGATGGCAAACCAGTAGTGCTCCAGAAGACAAAATATGTTAACCTCCCTTTTGAACGGGGACCACTCTGTTTTATCCCGTGGGATGAACGGCAGGTCAACATTCGCTGTTCAGACTGTTCACCCCCAAAAAATAAACATAATTAAAAGTGTGTTCCATCAGCACAACCCTGAAACCATGGTGGATGCTGGACCTGTTCCCACCCTGAAACCTGCGAAGCTCCCAGTGACTGAAAGTCCTCCGACGCCAAGCCCAGCCGTGCAGAGGCGCCAAGGCGTTGCAGGGGCTGCGACAAACAGCCCAGGCGAAAGCTGCTGGTAGCAGCGAACTGGGCGTCCAGTACAACCAATGGATTGAAATGGTAGCCTTCAATGGGGAAATCATGATGCAACATCAAATTGGGGGTTACACCATTTTCGGACCAAGCCATTTCGAGATTTGTGTCTTGATATGTCTTGATGTTTGATGGTTCTCCTGGATACTTCTGAGTTTACGTTCAATAAACAGGGAAAAGTAGGATGAGATTGCTCCAAGCAAATCCAACCATGTAAATCAATGATTGCCACATATTTCCACAACTTGCCCAAGAAAGCGAGCTACTAGAAAATAAATCCAAACAGCTCCAAACAAAGCCAAGAGGCATGATCTTTCAAGTGCCATCGAAAAGACGACTGCAAGGGTCGAGCAAATAGGACCACTGGATGTCCAATGACAGTCAGATGATGCCTGTGCTGCCAAAGCTGGGTCGAATCTATGACTACATCTGTTGATGATCCGCCCTCCCAATAATGATCATCAAGAGGATCGGTGTATACATCTGTTCGGAGTTGTTGGTTCCATAGCGTTTTCGACCGCAACCAAACAGACTATTTCAAAGCTGGGGCTAGGGATATTTCAAGCGTCTAAGGGCAAAATATTGTAAAGTGAACATCTAAGGAGCATCAAAATGGGAAATCTCCAAACCAGGCGGAGGCTCCACGGTATCACTGCCCAGCTGCAGGTAGTGTGTCAGAAACTCCCAGCTCTGAGGATCATTTTCATCACCACCATCTACCAGCAGAAGTACCCTCCGGCTGTAGAGTGCCTGGAATTTCCATCGTTCACGGGGTGCCTATGATGACTCTACTCAGTGCTTCTGATCCGATTAGAAACAGTACCTATATTGGATTCATACTGTGTGAGTGAAGGATTTCTCAGGCCTATGGATTTTCTATGATTTTCTGAGGTATTTGACCCCAACATTCCCATGTGCCCATTGATAACATGTGCCAAGCTCACCTGCCACAGGACGAGGTAGGTGGACGCGGAGCTCCGTTGACGCAGCAGCACCTGGGAAACATCAACCCCTGGTTGAGAAACATCCATCCAACTTATTGATTGGTGATATGATATATATATATATATTGCAAGTATATGATGTATGATGGATATCTCATCCATCCATATATGATATGATAAATATCGAATCTACAGTGTACAGTATTAACATCGATCATCCTAATACTCACTTTTGTGTAAATAAACACTGGGACAAGCACATCTGCCTGTGTACTGACCGTAACAACATGCTGCCACAAGAAATCCCTAATCATCTAATAGAAAACCATCTTGGATGAATTAACTGGACATTTTTTGTTCCGTAGTTTGTTGATCTCCTCAAAGTCTTGTTTCAACGGGATCAATAATATGTATCAATGGTGTTTACCCTCTGGTAAACTAAACATAGCTATGGAAAATCACCATTTTTAATGGGAAAATCCACTATAAATGGCCATTTTCAATAGCTATGTTAAATTACCAGAGGGTAACCCAACTAAGCCCTCCAGAATTTCCAGGCCAAGGCGCATCCAGCACATCTCCCTCCGTACAGCAGCCACCAGCCGGGCACAGAATCTTCACCTCGGAGAGACTCGGATCCTCCAAGAATATGCTGTTCATCCAAACAGGGCATAGTGACTAGATAGTTGTCATAACCAAAACTGGCAACAATCTGGCTGGTTAGGTCAAGATTCAAGATATTTCAAGATTATTGGGCCAGAATGGACCGTATTTTTGACCGAAAGAGCGAATGAAAATGGATGTTCATCCTGCCAAATGTAGTCTCACATTGACCCACAGTGCCACTTGAGGCAGGAGTCAAGTCCTTAGGCACAAACAAATTAGCTAACTGGCTGGCATGAATCCTATTGAATCCTCCCACTTTTGACTCACATTTAGCAATCTCTTTCTGGCATGATACTATATCCATCTATATCATGTCCTAAAAACCATTTGAAGCAGCCATGCCAGTATGTACCTTACTTTTCCTGATGCTGTATACTTGGGATAATTTGTAATTTATAGGCGGAGTACAGAATTTAGAAGCCATTAGAAAGCCATTGGAAATGGAGGGTAGCCGCTGCAGTGAGCCAACGATATCAACGGCCGCTGCTTCTGGGGGAAAAACCTCCAACCGTCCATCTGGATGGTCAAACAGCAAAGCTGCAAGCTGGTGCCTCCCAGTGATTGTACAGTAAGTTGGCTTACAACCACCACAAACTAACCACGGTTATCCATTATAGACTACTGTATAGACATATCTACCATAAATCCTAGTTTATCGGACTTATAAATCAACTTAGCTAACGAACTGGGGCACAAACCTGCCATGCTCAAAGACTTGTCTCATGGCCAGTTTTATACCTCCAAGTTACCAGTAATTATATAACCAATATCATAAAGCTCAAATACCATAATCTGCCAAGGCACTATGTCCTTAGCCTCCAAGATCACAGGCAGTATACCTCCAAGATGGGAGGTTGTTCTAGTTCAAGGCCAAGTCTGTGGATTTGTTTGCAAGTAATGACTGCCTGTGCTGCCTCGAACTCACCGACTGTGTATGTATATAATACAATACATTAGATATCAAAATAACTGAGGATCTAAATATGCGTCGTTTTTTTTGGTTCCCGCTGGTTTTCCGTTTTCTAACGCGTTTTTGGGACGGAGTAGCTAGATCATGTGTGCCGAAAAAAAATATATATTGTTTGGTGGTTTCCATTGTTTTTTTCCGAGTTCCAAATTTTGGTTTCGAATCGATATGTCGATTACGAGGATGTTTTTTTTGAAGGTGCAAGGATAGGAAAATGTTGAGAATGGGAATCAGCAGCTGCTTGAAGTACCATTTGTACCAATGTTTTTTTTCTCGGACTGCTTTATCGAAGCCATCAAGAGAATTCCGAGCTGAAAATCATTGCTATTTTTTTTTGGTGGCTGCTATTTGCAGCGAAACATCATGTTTCAATCGGCAATTGGAACTACAATCGCGGGAAGCTGAATACTGATCGTATGAAACAATATTTTTCAAGGTGCTTTTTAGCAACCCTGTTTGGGTTTTTGGAGTGCAAAATCAGTTTGTCGGTGGCTAGAAATGCCGATGCCTTGCAGCCATTTACCGGGTTGTGCGCATGATTATGCACATGTGGTTTCATTATGTCATTGTTCATTGTTACATTGATGATATTTTCACAGTTCCACGGTGTACCAGACCATTTTTTTTCGAGGCAAGACCCTGCTATTGATTCGGTGAATTGGTTTCAAGACCCCTCCGCTGTGAAGAATCCAATCAAACGTAGAAGCACAAAAATCACAGCTTCATATTGCAATATCAATCCTTTCAGAGCCGATGGATCGGAAAGAGTGGTCTAATGTGCTGGTTTTGCTGGTGTCGGAGGTGCTCGCAGCACTTCGGAATGTGGCCAGGCCAGTTCTTGAGAGCCCTTTCACTTTGACCCACAAACAGTGGGTGCCAATTCTGATTGCAACTTGCGTTCGGCTTGGCTGGGTCTCGGAACATGCGGCCAGCGAGAGATCAGCAAAAACCGAAGTCTTTCGTGCCATGTCTGTCTTGAACTTGCAACACCGCAACGTGTTGACCTGGGAGCAAGTTGTTTCAATTTTTGAGCAGTTGTTCCAGCAAAGCAAGCCTGGTTCCAATCATGATCGCATTCCTTGCCCACCAGGGCTCTTGCGTGATGCCGAGTTTCGGATTTTTCACAAACTGGGTGAAAGGTTTCGGGAAAGTAGTGTTCTCACCGATGTTTCTCCTGCATCTGCTTCAGCTTTGGTAGTGGTCAGTCCGGTTTCTGGTCAGCAAGCTGGGTCTGTGAGAGTGTCAAGCGCACAGTCTAGACGACACTCTGTTTCCACCATGTCATCCGCATCTATGTCACCACAGTCTGTGACGTCCGCCCACCAAAGTGTTGTTTCTGTAGACCATTTGTCGCAAGTGCCAGGGCCAAGCGGCCTAAGCATAGTGATGCCGGCGTTGCCGCAAAATTTGGATGATTTAAGCAGGGGGGAGTTGAAGCAACTCCTAGTTGACCAGCATGCGCAGTGGATCCGCGCAGCAAACCGAATTGCGACAACATCTGCCCAGAGGGCGCCTGCTGCTAGCAAAGTAGTGCAAAAGCAACATCAACGGAAAGTTCGATACTGGAAGAATAAAGCCAAGAGAGACAAAAGCAAGGTTCAAGAAAAGTTCGACCAACTTGTTCGGGAGACAGACCCTTACATTCACTCAAAGAGACGGAAAAAAACGGCTTTCCGGATGAAATTATCCATCTTTGGAGGCTTGGGGTCGGCGTCCGAAGTCCCAAGAAAGGGTTTGGGTTTTGTTTCAAGTTCACATTTTCCGTGGTCCTAGATATGTATTGGTGGAAGGTGGCGCTCTTGCAAAGCATACCCCCGAAGCAAACCCCCAAAATGAAGATCATTTTTGAGGGCTTGTTGATGGTTGTTGTTTGGAGATCATGGGTCGCGACACTTGCTTCATGCTGCCTTTAGGCGCCCTTTGTGCCATCCCGCCCTCCATCCCCGCAGTCTGGCTGCCCTATGCAGCCAAGTAGGTTGAAGACAGCTTCGGTGCTGACAGGCCGCTGTAGCTTCATGCTGCCTTTAGGCGCCCTTTGCGCCATCCCGCTCTCCATCCCCGCAGTCTGGCTGCCAGACAAGTAGGTTGAAGACAGCTTCGGTGCTGACTGACCGCTGTAGATTCATTGTGGCAGCCGATACCGTTTGCATCGACCAGCTTCTGGTGCTGACTGGCCGTTGTAGCTCCTGTCTAGATCTGATACGGTGTGCTGAATAGTGCTCCGCGAATCATACCCGAATCACACCCGTTTCATACCTCAAACCTTCAACTTCCAGACACTGGCACATTTTGAACGCGTGAGTAAGATACTTCACATCTCTGCATACCGCCATGGCACCAAAGCTATGACTTGAACCAACCACCTGCTGTCAGGAACAAATGTGCTTCCTACAGCCAGCTATGCCTTGAACCAACTATACCTGCTGTCAGAACTAGCCTCAGGCTTCATCTGTACTTGGGTAAGCCAGACTCTGGCCCTTGGCGGTTGATTTAGACCAGAAAACCAAACGTGTCTCTCTCTCTCTCTCTCTTTCTCTCTCTATCTCTATATATATATATATATATATATATATGCGTGCAAGGATATACACAGAGATATATAAAAGGTTGGAAAGTTTGGTGGAAGCCTCTTAGGTATGAAGTAAGTTCCATGTGATGAAGTTCATGCGAAGCAGACCCCGAAGCATACCCCCGAAGCAAACTCCGAAGCATACCTCCGAAGCATACCCCCTAGACAAATCAAACCTTCCAGTGGGGATACGGTATTTCCAGACGAATCTCAACAAAGATGGGGTGGTTTGCAAATTTGATGTAATCAGGTTCGGGGTGTCCAAATCCCAACGAAGTGCGCTTCCAAACATGTAGACAGGTGGGCATACAAATATGCAAATAACGGATATCAAAAGATATATTTACACACGACACGGTGATAGGATATGATGCGCGAATATGGTCATGCCGCCTATTTTGTGGTAGGTTTGGCGCCATCCTTGTTTTCCAAGACCCTGCAGGTTACCGCCTGGCTCTTTCGCGAAACGTGGGTCATAGCTCTTGCGCTGCTACGCTGTGCATGCTTGATGCAGATGCTTCACACGAAACCACATTGGTCCGGTGGGAGAACTTGCTTGCCTCCAGTGTGGTTGCAGATCAGAAGGCTTGGCATTCCTGCTGGCAAAGATGTTTAGAGATTCTTTGATGGCAACTGACAGGTCTGGGATGGCCATGTTAACTGTTGTTGTTTACTGATTTGATTCACCGGTTGGCGTTGTTTCACTTGGTTTGAACACCGCTACTGACTGCCATGTTTACCAGTAACCCTTCAATTTGGCAATGAACTAGCTAGCTGCCAAGAATATAGTATTCACAAAAGGTTTAGGCGTAGCGTTCTGACACGTTAACAGTATTAGCGCATGAGAATGTGACAAGAGAACTTCAAGAGAACATCAAGTGTTAAGACTGTTAAGAGTTTCTTCAGTCCAAGGATGTCGCCTGGCGACGCACCATTCCAGATTCACATTGTGCGTGGGGATGGAACAAACAGCGCCGCTGCTCAACAGTCGAAAGTTCATTTTGCAATGAGCATCTCATCTTACTGCGCTGGGTTGGAATTTGACGACCCAGATGCACCCCAGCAGTCTGTAAGATCATGTGTAGCTGATTTGCAGTTTCTACCGACATCTTGCACAGGAAAAGATTTGTTCGAAATCTACAAAGTCCAAATGCGGAGCATGGGGTTGCCTGCTTTCGAGGGCCCAATACCCAGCGACAATGTGCGTGTGATTGTGTTCGTGACAGATGATGGTCCCGACCAAAAAGGTGCTCAGAAACTAATGGCATCTGCACTGCATGAATATGCTTCAACTTTTTTCTTCCGATTCAAATGTATTCTGCATCAACTTCATTTGATTGTTGGGAAGCAACTGAAAAGACTCGATGGTCACTACTCGCAGATCGCTAAAGTTGTCAATGTTTGGAGATCGACTGGCAACGCTTGGAAGATTTTCCAAAAGTACACCCAAATGTTCGGTGAACAGCGAAGCCGAGAAGTTGCAAAGCGGCTTCCCCCTAGACCCCTCAAGGGTCGCTGGGGCTCAATTTCTGCTGTTGAGCAATACTTGTTGCAGTGTGGGCCAGATGAATTGCCTGTGGTCTACGCAAGTGCAATTGGCACTTTGACTGATGAAGCTGAAGGTGATGCGTTGGTTGAGTTGGGGTCTGACCAAATTTTTGACATGGATGCTTCCACTTACAGGGGTTTGATGGGGAAATGGAGGCGGGATGCGATCAGTGCTTTGCGGTCAAATTCTTTGTGGCTTCAACTGTGTATTTCTTTTGGTACCAGGCAGCCATTGGATCATTTGATGAGGTGGCTGATGCAGCCCCCAGAACAGGGGGGGGCGGAATCATACCAACAGGGCAAACTTCCCGATCTAGTTTATCACAAGCTTGATGCTGTGATGGCTGAGTTTTCGGAAGTGCTGAGAGCGGACTCTCCGCAATGGTCCCTTTTCCGGAAACTTTGTGAAAAAGAAGGTGACCAGAGTGGTTGGGTCGCCCTCTTGGTTGCTTCTACGTTGGAACAGGCATCTGAAATGAACAGGAGAGTTGTGGAGTACTTCGGTGACTTTCCTGCTAGGTTGGCTTGGTTTGTCTTTCAGAAACCAGAAGTGGAATGCGCAGTTCGCAAGGCATTGGCTGCCGAGCTTCTGGCATTGCCGGATGAAGACCTCGATCCATCCTTTTCATTGAAATTTCGAGCTTTTTACAAATATGATTTGGAGGTGTGTTGCAACTCTGGAATGATCAGCTTGGGCATGCACCGCATGCTCAGTGACCTTTGTCGGCACAGTTAGTTTAGGGTCGGTGGCCTGGTCAGTCATATGGTTGTTAATTTGTTAATGGTTGTCTGATTTTGTCTGTTGTAGTTGTTCTCGGTTTTTCCGTGAAGACGAAGACTGCACAGTAGAGTGGGGAATCAAATCCATTACCTGGGATACTTGGGTTGTGTCCCTCAAGTCAAGCCACTGAAGGGTTGCGTTTAAGATTTTTGTTCTCGGTGCAACTTGGACCATCCGAGGAATTCTTTCGCTTGCTGCCGTGCGACACCCAGGAAATCGAGGGTGCCAACAGCATCATCAAACGTGTGCATTCATTGGCGCCAAACATAAAGCTTCCACTCATGAGTGCGAGAATCTTGATCAAAAAAGCACTTGGCGGCCAAATTTTGCATAGTGGCCGGCAGGCGCGGTTAGATGCTATTAACTATGCAGTGGAAACCCACCAACAGGCTTTGCAACAGTTTCAGCTCATTTCCGTGCCAGGGGATGTTGGCAGATTCCCGACGATCCAAAGGACTGACTTGCCAGAGCCACTGCCATTGATGGACGGCTGTGCAGATTCTGCTTGTGACAGTCAGCGCAACATGGCTGCCTCTCCTGATGGTGAAAATGTTGATGATAGTGATGATGATCTATCTTCCGCTTCTGGCGCGGATGGCAACCGTGGCAAGAAGGTCAAGACTGTCTCGAAGACAAAGGCTGAAAGAAAGCCGAGAACCCCTAATGAAGGTCATCCTGAGAAGTGTGTGTCTCGCTTGGTGGCGCTGTTGCAAGCGTCAGCTCCAAGAAACGCGTTGCAAAGTTCAGCGACCCGATGTTTCACGTTTGAGTTGATCCTTGTTTGACTTCGGCAAGCTTTCGTTTGATTTGCGTGGGATGATGTTTGTTGAGTGAACCTTTGACATTCCTTTTGGCGACAGCATGCGGAAGTAACCTAAGTAACTATTACGCTGAAAACCCTGCGCGGTGTAGCTAGCTCAAATGCTTTACAGAACATCCAGCCAAAGCCGCAGCCCATCCAACCCAAGACTGGAACTAGGAATGTATGAAAGAACATTCGCTTTTACCGCGAGATTTACAAAAAAAACAAAATCGCATCCGTACCATTCCAAACCAAACGTGCGCATTGCCAGCTCAGTAACCTAAGCGGAACTTGGAACTCCGATGTTTGGTTTCTATACTTTGTTTCTTTGGGTTGGGTGGTGTGAGAGCATGCGAGGAACACTGTTGGTCGCCATGACGACGAGGGCCTCAAACATACATATTGGCAAATGTCAGCTGTTGTTGCTTCCCAATACTATTCTCAAAAGGAATGGGCTCTGGGTCAACTTAGTGCTGGTGCATGTGGCCAGCGTTTTTTTGAGGTGAAGCTGCCGTTGGCTTTCGTTTCCACCCCGGAACTGTTCCGACAGGTTCATGACCAGCTTCATTCAGAAACCATTTCCCTTGTAGTGACTCAGCATACTCTGCAGTGGTCTGCATCTAGCTTTGTACTGGCGGAAATCTCAGTTTCCAGGGTGACCACTAGAAACATGGTTTCAGCTTGCAAATGTGGCATTTTTGCCAAAGATCGTTGTAAGAAAAAGACGGCGCCGAAAGGGCCTAGAGTCACGAATGTTCCAAACCCTGCTCAACAGCATATGCATATGCCTCTTCCAGCGAACGTCCAAGCCGGTGATGATGACTCGGACTCGGACCAGTCCCTTCTTTCAGCACTGGCAGCAGAAATTGAAAAGTACAACGAATTTACTGATGATGAAAGGTTGGATGCAAATGCAGAGGCGCAAGCAGAAAACTCAAACCAAGATGGCCCTGGGGAGGAAGTGTTGCCGGCCAAAATCAATTCCTTGTTGAAGGCTGTGTCCGGTTCTGAAAGGTACAAAGAAAATTTGGGTGGCCCAATCGCTGAGAGTGTTGAGGCCAAACATGTTTCATCAAGTTCTCCCAAGGAGAATTTGGAAGAATTCCAGCGTCTTGAGGAACTCATCGATGCTGTGCATGTTGACCATGCAGTGAAACAGTTGAAGTCATCTTCGTCATCTTCGCGCAGTCAGCCTTCCAGTGGGGGAACCGGAAACAGTCAAGCTGATTCAGCGTTGGCCCGGGTGTCTGGCAGGGCTATTGCGGAGGTTCTTTCTGAAGTGGGCAATGTTTACTCTGGCTTGATTGACCCGGAAGAGCAAGCCACCGAAAGTTTGCTCAACCTTGTTTCCTCTCCCGGCCAAAGCTTCCATGCGCCTGATGGCCAGGAAACATCGTCCTCCAGTGGTCGCGGCTTGTTGGCCAAATGGGCGCAAGAATTGCGCAAAACCGGTGAAGCTTTTCATGAGCACGAAGCAGATTTCTTTCCTCCATACGAAAGCTTTGGCAAAGAATTGGCTAAAGCCATCAGTTTGGTTCAATTTTTAGATCAAGAGACCTCAGCCATTGATCCGCTGAAATCTGCAGGGCCCGCAAAGGTAGCTGGTGCCTCGAGGGATGCTGGGGAAGATTCTGAAGCCTCAGAGGCTCACGTGAGACCTACACTGATGCAGTTTGTGAGTTGGGATTTTCCAGAGCCGCCCGATATGATTGGAAGGCGCTTGCGAATAGAATGTGCCCGGTTTGTGTGGAAACCGCCCAGCCGCAACTTGAAGGATGATGCGCTGGGCTCTTGGTTCCGAAACGATTGTGCAAGGATTGTTCTGGTAGCTTGCTTTGAAAGGTTTGCAGACTTGCCTCATAGAACGGTTCTTTTTGGGAGTCAGCCCTGCAACTTCATCACATCGCATCAGTCATCCTTTAATCCTTTAACTTTAGAAGCAACATTTTGTACTTTGTTACTTTGTTTGTGTGCCGATTTATGCGACGTTGGGTTTTACCGGGCCGTGACTTAGGCGAATGTTGGAGCTCGTTTGGTGAAAGCAAAGGGGCAGTTTCGCACCAATGTCCCAGAAGCCATCATGCGGATATTTACTGCTCTCACGACTCTTACCCAGGGGGCGTCGCTTGAAGGCGACTACTGCTACATATGTGGGTATTGGTCCGAGTTCTTGTGCCCAACGTGCTCCCTGTGGAGCCATAGTGAGTGCTGTCAAGCTTTGGCAGCCAGCGCTCTTTCCAAGACTGGCCAACTAGTTTTGCCTTCAGCTGATGCTGGTGGTTCCCGCAGCACTGAGTGTGAAATAGCAGGAGGCGAAACAGAGCTGACAGAAGCTGTGGTTAAAAACTACACGCAGCTCAGCTCTGACGCTCATGGCAAGTTCGTTGCGAGTTTGGTTCGATTCGAGCGAGCGCACCAGCCAGGTGAGATGCCCCATCTCCATCTGTCTGGATCGTCCTGTTTGCTTTGCCGGGTTGCTCTCGACTACAATGGCTACAGCTCTTTGAAGACTTATCCGCCATGAGTTTTAGACTTTCTGAGAGTTTGCTGGGAAGACTTCGTTGAACAGTTTCCGATCACACAAAGCATACAATAAATCAATCCAGCTTTCTGTGCACATATGCACGCAGGATACTCGATATGTATATATGTATATTTTCTATTTCATATACTTGGGATTGTAATGGTTTTAAAACCCAAACATGGACAAACATTTATACATTCTGAACTTTTTGAAAGATCGATACATGTATGCATTCTTCCTGTTTGAAACCACGTCAGTGGAATTGAATGTGCTCTAGCTGAAGACATTCGCAAAGCGAATGAAGATTGGGGGTGGGATGGTTTGTGGTTTCCAGATTGCGCTCGCTGGAGCCAGGGCCCACGCAGAATGGAATTGATTTTCAAATGGTTATTGTTGAAACAGTGGCAGTCTGAGCCAAGCAAAGTAATCATCCCAATCCGATCCTATCTCAGCCCGCAAGCCTTTTGGCATCGTGCGGAAGTTGAAAACATGTATGCAGAAGTGCAGGTCCGGTGGGCCCAGCCATGAACTATAACCATAGTGATACTGTGACAAGGTATGATGCACAGCAGCCGACAGCCGTATAGTTTTTGCGAAGTTCGAGCCACTGTTTTTTTCCAGCGGCCGGTGTGTAGTCAGTGCTGCGCACGTCGTTACGTATGTTACGTGGTAAAGCTAGGTAAAGCTTACGGTTTGGAGCTTTCTGCGGTTCGAATGGAAACAGTTTTTGAGCTCTCAAACCTTCCGCCTTCACGACCGTGAGCCTAGTGCTGCTTGCCAACCGAATGGCAGGCCGATTGTCGAAAATGCCATTGCCTGACGCCAGCCCAGATTTGCAGGTCCAAAATCAGGGCAAGAAGGATAAAAAGGCCAGGAAGCTGGTGGTCATTGGCTTTCACCTTGAAAGTCACACCTTTTAGTAGAGTAGATTTACTTGGCTTCCGTACATGTTATGTTTTCAAAAAGCGGTCAAGAGCAACAGTTTTTTCCGTATCGTCCCTTCAAGACCACAGGGTCAAGAAATCAAAGATGTCCACGCGTAACGTAGACTCATCAAGGCTTTATTTTTGTCAATTCTTTTCGGGTTAGTAGCTGGGTGGGGTTTGGTTGACGCGTGTTCAGTTGCTTCTTGTTGGGACGCTTGTGCGTAAAAGCTGTGGCGCCAAGACAGACTAAGACATCATTGTCGCCTATCATGAGATTGAAAATAGCAGTGTCCACAAATCAGAGCCAATGATTGGAAAAGCGAAATAGCGATCAGGGTGATGTATGCAAATATGCATGAATGCCTGTATATGTGTTTTTACTAACGTGTGTGCATGTACGCACGTATGTTTTCTTGTATGTATGTATGTATGTATGTATGTCTGTATGTATGTATGTATGTATGCATGCATGTATGTATGTATGTGTGTATGTTTGTATGTATGTATGTATGTATGTATGTATGTATGTATGTATGTATGCATGTATGCATGTATGCATGTATGCATGTATGTATGCATGCATGCATGTACGTATGTATGTATGTATACGTGGTGTATGCGTTGTCTGTATGTAGGTAGGTGTGTGTGAACGTCCTTGTGCATGTTTGCGCATATGCGTCGTATACGTGGTGTATAAGTGCGTGCGTGTATGTGCAGGCGCCGTGCGTGATCATATCGCGTGCGTGTGTTTGTGTTGCGTGCGCATGTGCCTGGGTGCATGTTGTGTAGGCATGCCAGATCGTGCCCGGTATTCAGTTATGCGGGCATTTTGAGAACTGAAGACGGTTGGACAGCTAGGTACATATGTACATATGAGCAACCTGGGAAATTTTTAGTTTTCGAATGGCTGTTTTTTCTGGGAATTTGTTTTGATATGCAATGATGCAGCTTAGGCTACTTGATACAATAAAAGAACACGAAACACAAAGTGTTGAATATCTATGTTTCACCATTCCAACCCTTAAAGAAATGGAATTAGCCCATTGCCAGTCATGGGTCCAGCGCAAGCGCAGGTGGCCCAAGGGTCTGCGCTGGCCACCTTGTTTATTCAAACTTTTCAGAAGAAGCGCAAGTTCGGCGAGGAGTGCGCTGACACCTCGATGTCTGCGAGCGCTTCAGCTTCTACGGGTGCTTCAGTGACTTCGTTTACTGCAGCTGTGAGTATGTCAGCCACGTGCGGTTCCAGCTCTTCGGGTTCTGGAGGTCTGTCTCAAGCAGAAGCTACTAAGCTAGCGCTAAAGAACTGACTTTAGCAAGCTGTCTAATCTTTCTGGTCCTACAAATTCAATCGCGGAGGAAACAAAACAAAAAAGGTACCATGGTCAAGTCTCTACTACTGAGGTGCTTGGTAGTTTTGTAGGTTGCTTTCCCAACTAGGTACCCGCGAGCTTTCCATGTACATGTACACATACACATATGCACATATACATTTGTACATATGTACAGGTGTGCATATATTGCATATATATATATATACACGTGTACAAAAATACATGCATTGTATATCTGTTTATTTGCATTGGCTTTCCAATCTCTTACCTTACCTTACACGTACTAGCTGGCTTTTCCAGCGAGAAAAGGAACCCTCCACACCACAAGCATTGTTTTCCCTGAATGTTGAAAGGAAGGTTGTCAAAATTAAGATGCGTGTGATGTGCATGTCTTGCTTTTCTTCCACAGGAATGCAATAGAGGGGTCGGGATGTGGCTTATCAGGTTCAACCTGGCTCTCCCAGGTTGCTCGTCATGTGGGAGAAGATGGGCCAGAGTCACCGCGATCCCATGGGACATTGTCAGCTGACACATTGCTTGGTGCCTGAGCGCCCCCAGACTCCCCAGACTACTCCCACCTCGAACAATGCAAAACAAGCTGATTTGGGGCAGTTCTTTAGTCAAAAGAAAAGCCGACCAGAGCCACAACAGCCGAAGCCAGACTACCCGCACCCTTCGCCGTATGTGGATGGTTACCACGCCCCATCCATGGTTGACCACGCCACTGTGACATCTCTTGAGACCATGTTGGGGTGGCCCAAGCACTACCGCACAGCCCTCCAACAGAAGATGCCACCACATTTCTTGCAGTTCCTCAAAAACCGAGTTGAGAACTCAAGCTACTCAACGTGCTTTTCTGGAGTGGACGCTCCAGGGAGTGTGGCTGGGGCTGGAAATGGGTGTTCATTTGTTTTGACTGGGGGATGCAAATAAACCAAAAAGAAAATTTAACAATTATAGATACAGTAGTGTAGGGTCTAGGGTGAAACACTTTCCAAACATACGTGGTCAAAGCAAAAATGCACGCGGAACACGCAACGCAACGCACATTGTTTTCACAGGGTGGTCATGAAACCATGAGAGTGAATGGCTATGCTACATCCCCACATGTTTCCAACACTTCTTCAAGATTCATTGCTACTTTTACGTTGATGTGCATTGTATATACATTACAACTTAAAACCGATTCGCACCTTTCGTCTTGGCTACATTGTCGCGGCTATCCCACGGCATTTTTGTTTGTGACGTTCATATCTAGCTACCTGGTTCATTCTAGTTCTGGGGGCCGAGCGTTGTTTACCAAGGCCATGGCTATGATTGCGAATGACCTGCAGGAAGTCTTGGGTTTGTCTGCGCCAGTCCAGCACCCCCGTCATCTCAGCGCATGTGAGAGTGGCTCGGTGTGGCGTCGATTCTTCCATGATACATTCAAAAATGCATTAGTATTTTTATCATTCCGCAATGGCAAATCGGCTAGAGAGACGGGTTAAACCAAGTGGCTTCAACCAACATTACCATTAATCCAAATTAGTGATCTAGTCAAGTTGGACTTCGGACCTCCTTACAAGGCAGTGATGTTGGAAATGCAAATGATGCATCAGTATGTAAATCAAAAACAAAACCTTGGTACACACATGTACAGGTGAGCAGGTGAAAACAGGTACCACAAAGTCACGCTTTTGTCGTGGGTGATTTCTGACTATGTGTGAGTAATGTTCATTTGCGTCCAAAGTCCGCTTTATGCATTTGCGATACTGCATGTATTTGTGGAGCAGTGTATACCGTCTCCATATACTACTTTATTTTCAATGACAACCGGGCATTCAAAAAAAAACATGCTATACTAACACAGGTTAGATAGGTAGATAGATGGATAGATAGATAGATAGATAGATAGATAGATAGATAGGTAAACAAATAGATAGATAGATACATTAGGTACATAGGTAGATATATAGATGAACAAACAGACGGATGAGAACCAAAGATAGATTGATAGATTACATTGTTTGAGCAAACTAATCAGTATAGAAAGAACCAACTGTTGTGCACCCGCAAATTCACAAGCAAAGGCATGTATATATTAGAGTACATCAAAATTGTAAAAATACATAGTGACAGCACCAATGCATACATAAATAAATTGTTGATTCATGCCTATGCCTAATTGAAACATATGTGTACCACACGCGAACAAATAAACAAAATCTAGTCTGGATGCACATGTACACGCACACGCACACACACACACAAAATATTTTCTTACATCAGCATTTGCACTGTGTTGTCATGTTGTGCATGTTCATGAAACATATGCTAAAACCATGCACGGTACGGCGGGATTCTTTTTAGCAGCGTGTCAGAAAGTAACTGTAGGTTTCGGAAGGCTCCGACAAGATAACAGACAAGCAGCAAGTGTTGGTTCCGGCAGGGTGCCGGAGTATAAGGGTTGGTTCCGGCAGGGTGCCGGAGGCTAAGGGTTGGTTCCGGCAGGGTGCCGGAGGCTAAGGGAAGGTTCCGGCAGGGTGCCGGAGGCTAAGGGTTGGTTCCGGCAGGGTGCCGGAGGCTAAGGGTTGGTTCCGGTAGGGTGCCGGAAGCTAAGGGTTGGTTCCGGCAGGGTGCCGGAGGCCAAGGGCTGGGCCCGGCAGGGTGCCGGAGGCCAAGGGCCGGCCCCGGCAGGGCGCCGGAGGCCAAGGGTTGGTTCCGGCAGGGTGCCGGAGGCCAAGGGTTGGTTCCGGTTGCCGGAAGGCCCCGGCCGGGGTTGGTGCCGGAAGCCAAGGGCCGGCCCCAGAGCGCGGAGGCCAACCCTTGGCCTCCGGCGCCCTGCCGGGCCGGCCTGGCCTCCGGCACCGCGCCGGGGCCAACCCTTAGCCTCCGGCGCCTGCCGGGGCCGGCCCCGGCAGGGCGCCGGAGGCCAAGGGTTGGTTCCGGCAGGGTGCCGGAGGCCAAGGGTTGGTTCCGGCAGGGTGCTGGAGGATAAGGGCTGGTTTCGGCAGGGTGCCGGAATGTCGTTTTTGCATTAAGGCAAATTATGTTGTGTTGTTCGCCGGAATGGTTTTGCTCAAACCATGTATTTTACCATAATCAACTTTTGACTCTATTGATGCACATATTAGAAGTAAGAACATTGTACGATAAATCATTTGCATTTTGGCAATAACGCTGTGAAAAGTTCTCTGGGGGAAAACATGAATTTGTCGTGTTTTGATACAACCAGGTGTCTTGACAATCACCGAGTTGGGGCTTTTGTAGGCCAGGGACGGCTACAGAAAGCTTTTGTGAAGCACATGGTATATGATCATACGCAGAAGTATACATAGCATATTTTAATCTTGACCATATGCTTACTGAGTCTATGGTCCTTCGCAAAAAGAACTACTACGACACGTTTGCCGACCCCGACATTTGTACAACTCGGTCACCGACTTGGTTTCGGAGAAAGCCGTGAAGTTTCTGAGTGAAGAGACCAGCTACGAAAAGATCCGGGACTTTGTCAAGGAACAAAATTTGGTTTCAGGGCATGGGTATTGTCTCTTGCATGGAAAAGACTGTGTGCATCTTACTGCAGAGATTCACGTGGCCGGAATCATTTGCATATCTTGGTCCCCAATGGGCGATGGGAAAAAATCCGGCGGCAGCGATTACCCTCTGTATGCTAGCTGGGTGATCTGCCGCCGTCACTTCCAGGACATTTTCGTTTTGATTTGTTTTGATGGCACGTTCCATTCATGTGTTTGCTGACAGTAAAAGTGTTTGTTGGTGCACAGCCCTTTCAACATCATGTTGTCCCAAGGTTCGAGGTAACTCTCCATCAACATGGCTTCGTAATGATGTCTTGGGGAACCAAACCATGCCCAAGAGACTTTAGACATTTCAGTTCGTACAAAAAGTCCCAAATACCCCAAACATTTTTGGGATCATCGTCGCTAGATCCAACAAGTGTACATGACACTCTGCAGGAGCCCGTGATCATCTGGGAGTGCAGCGGCCGGTACGATGAGCGAGTGATGACCGATCACTTGGGTGACTTGTACGTATGCTTCTCCACACAAGCGAACTCGATTGACTTCGGCTTTGCTGGAAACAGGCCTCGCCGTTACGGCATGTGCCTTTTGAAGAGCGCCTGTCTCCCATGGTTTTGCAGTTTGAAGAACGTGATCAATCTTTTCCACCGTCATCGAACTGTGGGTTCCATGGCTAGCTTGATTTTAATCAGTTTTCGTGAGCTGAGCGGTAAATTTCACATACGGACATAAGGCATCCAATATGTTGTTGCATATTGTAGCTTAAGCTTGCAGTAAATACTGATTGAAGTGCGTTGGATCCGAAGTGGATCCAACGCAGTAAGGGGAGATAATGGTTCTAAAGACCCTAAAAGTCTGAAAGCAGCAACCCGTGATCCTTAGAAGTAATCAAATCATCAATTCCGTGGCCACAAAAGGTCGAAATCAAGAAGCCCAGAAATAAAGAAAGCATCCTTGTGCCGTGGGCCTCAGGTTTCGATATCATTCTTGTGGGGGAAGAGGCGCATCTCCACGCTGATTTGGATTGGGCCAGACAAAGGCCTAAGAGTTGTGCAACTTTGGCTGCGCCCATTTCAGAACGATGGATATGTAGCTGTAGATTCTAACTCCCTGAATCGGTGGCCGTTTAATCTTTTCTTTGTGGTCTTGGGCCTTGGGCCTGGACGGCGCAAGACTAAAGAACTATAAAACTGCTGTATGAGACGACCCCATTGAACGAACGCAAACACAGACAGACATAAGTTCACATATCCTTTTCGCATAAGAGAATTGTAACATATTTGTATATTGACATACCTCTCTATATTTATACATAAGTACACACCAGCGCACTTGCACTTAAAGACCATGGCACACACACACACACGGACCTATTCGGCGGGTGGCCGAACTTTAAACCGTTTTTCTGCACCGCGCGTGCGGACCCGACGCAGAACAACCCTTTAATTTTTTTGGGGACCCACTCGCACACACACACATATATATATATATGTATACATGTACATACATTTACATGGTCACATGCATGCACGTATGTTTTTGTAAAAATTCTGTAGTTACATACCTGTTTAAAAACAAACATAGATACAGAGGCAAGAAAGATGTTTGCGTTTTTGCTCTGTCTTGGGTTCGGCCATCGCAACAGTAGACCCCGCACCTCAGACGGGAATCCTTGTTCATGGGACACTTAGCCTAGTGGGTTGCCAAACCGCAGCAATCCAAAGATAAAACTGCTGTGCCAACATCCAGCCCTCAGCCTGTTGAAGCCCAGGCAAGTGGGATGACTTTGGAAGATGTTCTGAAGACGCCGAATCCATGGCGTACTGTCTTGACAGAATGGGAGAAACAGAACTTAGCTGATTATGAGAAGAACTTCGGCAAAACACTTGCCTTCAACCTCAATCAGTGTGCCACAAAATTTCCAGTGGTTTCGAAGCCCAATGCAAAAGCATTTGGAGTTGATTGCCCAACATTGATGACGATCATTCACAACGCAGGCATCTTGTGGTACAGCCCCGCTGATCGTTTCCTGTGCCCCCAAGAGCTTTCTTTCATCCAGGGATTCGAAAGCCAGAAGAAGTACAAGATCACTACTTCCTTTGCCGTCGATTTAGAGCGGTCCCGGAGCGCATTCGCTGGGCAAGTGGGAAATTCCATGTGCACAGGAGTTGTGGGAGCTTTCCTGTGTCTCGTTTGATGAGCTAGCGGTGGTATGCCACATCCTGCTGGGGGGTTGTGTGGTTGTATGTGAGAACATTTTTGTCAGTCCAAAAACTGTAGTGATTTTTGGGTTGAAAATCTTAGATTATTTTGGGTCTATGCTGGGCCTATGGCAGGCCATGTCGAGTCTATGTGGGGCTTATGGCGTACGACGGTTGTTTGTTTTTCATTGACAGTACAGCGGTGGGTTCCGAAGCATTTTTTGCAATTTCCGAAACACTAAGACCAAAACCGGTGGATTGTAATGTCGATGTCCCGGCGCATAAGGTATACCACGTGGCTTTTCACATCGCTGAAGAAGGGGGTCAGAGAGCGATTGCGCTACGACATGGAAAAGGAGATCATCCCTGATGAGGAGCAGGAGAACTTGCAGCGCAAGTCTCGCTCTTCTGATCATGGCCTTCAACATGGTCTTGCCAAGAATGGTCGGAAAGCGGCAGCCAAGTCAGCCCCTTCACGGGGCAAGGATTCTCAGAAGAGCAGTGGTTCCAAGTCAAAGGTCAAGAAGGCAAAGGTTTTGAAGCGGCCAGCTGCAAAGTGAAGCCATTTATCACTTTTGCTTTTCATGTCAAGATTCATGGCTGCGGCTACAACAAAAGCTGTTCAGTCTTGAGTTTCTCAGTCTCTAGCCAGTTTGCGCTGGACAGTGCGGATTGGAAATAAGTTCTCGAAGTCATCGTTTTGCCAGTGACTTCGTCGGACCAATGGTTCAGATAAGCTGGTGCCAGTCGCAATTGTGGCGGGTCACCATCTGGGCACTGTTGGTCTTCATGCAGTCCAATTTCGGCAGCAACAAGCCGACGTAAGACAGGATCAATTTCTGCTGCGATGAAGATAGTAGGGGGTTTACCTAGTTTTTTCTTAATGATGTGATAGACCGATCCGACTCCATCAAACATCGAGATAACACCAACATTGGCCAGCGTTGCATGTGCGATAATCCTAGGTAATCCTTCAGGGTCAATCTCTTCAACTACATTCTCATTCTTACTACCCTTAGGGGGTCCATGTCTGGTCACCTTCGCCCTCTTCTTGCTCGACTTGGTTTTCGCATTGTTCTTGCATGAAGGGGGAGAGAGCTGCGAGGTTCGCGTTCTTTTCTGCTTCCGAGGCGTTTTGAGAAAGCCTTTGACAACCTTTAACTGTCTTTTGCGATACTGCGCAACTTCACCTCCTCCTGCTGCTTCAGAAAGTTGCTTTGTCATTAGGATTGCTTTGGGTGACTTAACTGGCAGTATGACAAGCCCACTGATGAGGAGCTTCCCGCTGACATGCTTACAGTCCACAACTCGTATACCATTGTTATGGTCGTACATACTTATCATTCCAGGCTGATTGGTATGCAGGACTATGAGCTGGCTGTCAAAGTCAAGCCTAGTGGTGGCTATGAGACACTGGATTTCGTACTCTCTTTCTTGGAACATGAATTTGTGCCCAAGCGGGAGCCGTCCTTCCTCGAGCTTCGGAAGGGAGCATCCTGGAGGTACTTTGATTCGAACGATAATCAAGGGGCCAAATTTGCCGCATTTCCACTTGGCATTGGCAGTGTCTAGACATGAACAGGCTTGACACTCTGTCAATTCATTAGTATTCCAGATTGGAACTAACAAGTCACAAAGTTCATCTATACCTGTATTAGGCTTGACTGTGGCAGTGAAGGTGTCAATTGGTATTGCGCTAGACTGTGAGCACGCCTGACATTGTAATACAAATCTTGAGAAAAGAAAGTTACGAGTACTCTGGCTAAGGTTTGCGCATATGATTGAGTATAGTTCATATACTGCATCGTTTTGTGCAGTGCCGTTAGGGGGAATGGTGCTGAGTGTCGCAAGGGACAGGCAGGCATCAAAACATGTAAAGGGAAAAACCGTGGGTACTTGATGGACCCAACTCCACCCTACCCCTACTGCTGCAAGGGCTGCCTGTCGCACATGTATACTAACATGTGTTGGGATCCATGGCCCTCTTGATAGGAGGTACAATGCAGTATTCATGCTAGACATGTGACCACAGTTAATCGCAATGTCTTGGGCTTTATTAGCTAAGGCCGCAATAACGGGAGCATCAAGGGTCGGGAACCATTTGCGGCTGGATTCAGCAAAAGGAGAGAGAGAGGCAAACTGAGCTGGTTGGGACTGACTTTGAGTTTCACGTTCAAAGGATGTCTGGGCGAGGTCATTTTGCTTAGTATGGTCATCTTCCCCAGTGATATCAATGCACACACGCGTTTTGTCGTTGGCCGGGAGGACAGAACTTCGTTTAAGGGCAGCCTGGATAGGGGGCAGTGCTTCTCCTTGATGTAAGGAGGAGGTCTGGGAAGACTTGGTCCTTGTGGGGGTTGCAATGCCAGGGGGATCTTCACCGATTTCTACGACAATAGAGTCATCAGGTAACAAAGGCTGTTTTTCTGGCGACGGATCATTTCTAATCGGGGCCTTAGAGGCAAGATCTGGAGGCTGACATTGACTTGGAAGTGTAGGTACAATGGGGTCACTGCCCTCAGGTTTCGCATTGTCATTTGATGAGGAAGGGGAGACACCGGGTGGGGAGGACGGAGTGACAACAGGGTCAGAAAGTTCATTAGACAGTCTGCCTTTGCTTGCAAGCCCACCTTTCACTTCACCACAAGTAAGTTTGAGCTCTTGGATGCTAGTTTTCTGACTGCTGAGAGCTTCTCCTTCACATGTAGGAGGTTTCTTGACGGGGGTGGAGAGAAGTGCCGGTTGGGGAGGTAGCATCTCCTTATCTTCCTCCTCGCTTTTGCGTATATTATTTCCGTGATGGTCTTGATCAACAACCATTTCAGTAATCTGTTGCTCACCGGTGTCAGTTGGGTGACTAGCAGGTAGGTTGGTCCATGGGATGGTTGGCCGCAGGTCTACTCAATAAGATCCTTGCCAGGTGCAGTGCAAGGCTGCATCTTACTAGGCAACCAGCTGGTATCAACCAACGCAATTTCTTTTGGATTGCACAGTCGAAAGAAGGTGGTAAAATGGAAGTTTCGGTACTCGTTGGAAACATACCTATATAATTGCCTGAAACTGTGGGTGTTCTAATTTCTTAGTGGGTTTGTCGAGCTTCATGCTAATCGGAGCTTTACCTTTTTCACCCTTGAAGTTTCAAGTTTTCAATGATCAGTTTGTTTTAAAATGGTTTGCAGCGTTCTGCATTGCTACTTGGCACTAGGCTTGTGGCCTTCGTAATTCAATGCACAGCGTGGACACTTGTTTGACAGCCAGGGGCCAGTCTTTCACGAAGCAACTGGATAGTGGCTGAGTGTCATGCTGCAGTTTTGGGTTGGGTTTTTTGGAATGGAACACCCGTGTGCTAGCCATTCCGGGTTCCGATGAATTTCCAATCGATAGCCCGGGCGGCACTGCTTTGATGGTCGCCGCGATCCTCAAACAATCATACTGCAGTTCCAATTTTTTCTTTGTTAGGTTTGGGACATTGACTGTCTAGAGTCCTGGGTGCAACAACTAATCAACTAATCCTATCTTGTTTGGACTTTGAACACGATCGGTTGCTTATATTTGGTTTTCAATGTTTTGCGCCATAAAGTGTAGGCGCGCTGATAGGAAACATCTCAAAGCATCTCCATGCAGAACTAAAGGGTTTCCGATCGCCACTTGCCGACAACATGTGTATATCATGTATATCGGTTTTGAATCAAAGAGATGAAGATTCAGGAGGAATGCGGTGTCCCCGCTTTTCACCCTGCGGTCCACAGTTTTGAAAGCGCTACCGACCCATTCTGTTCGTATCGTCAGCCATTGAGACTTTGCGCGGGCTCCGATGCAGAAGGCAGCACAGTACTTAGCCAGCGGCAGGAGCAACGTAGTTGACCAGAAAGCTGAAAAGTTGAGAGCCAACCAAGTGGCTTGTTTGATCTTGCCAACTTCTGACTACGTAATGTGAGTTCCATATCATGGTGCCGAAAAAATGAATTGCATGTCATGTCTTAACTTATGACACTGCAGTTATTTGCGGTACACGCATACCGAAGCAAAAGCCGTTGTTGATTTCTCACATTTTTCCGACGAAACAAGTGGCCACGGCCCAGTGGAAAGCTTGTTGTGCTTGCAGCCACTGGCCTTGAACTCGTTCTTTCATCTTCATGGTACAAAACAAGAAATAGAGATGTCAAACATCGTAGTGTTTTTGCTTACGGTTACAGGTTCAGCATTTCCAGAATGGCCCCGGAAAACTCCAACAAACACCTTGTTGAACGAGTTGCCCATTAGCAACCAGATTTTTTTCCCTTTCTTCCATCTCCTCTTGAGCTTTTTGCGCCCTTGGCATTGCGCCGTGCAGTCGGCTAGACATGTCGTCGGATGCGCAAGGGTCTGCAGTTGCCAAATTTGGGCCCTTCGATGACGGACCATTGAGTATCGAGGAGCGATTTACCGAACAAGGCCGAAAGAGACAAGACCAGGTTTGGCAAATCTACGTGCAGCAAGATTCAGTTTCAGCTCCGCTCTTTGACAAAGGAGGCTTGGAAGTCATTCATGTGCATAGTATCCCATCTGATGTTTTCGTTTTGTCAGTTTGTATCTACTTAGTGATTAGCGACTGACATGTTTTTAAAACGAACCCACAGCCAACTGCTCCTAAAGGCGTGTAGGTTTTCAGGTTTGGTTCTCACTCTTGTACCTACCATTTTGCTGCCAGCTGTGCTGCTCCAGGCCGAAAGATCTTCCTGCGACATCCGCTGAACAACCGCAACGAAGTCTCGCATAGAGCTGCCTTGAAAGAGACGCTCAAAGAGTACGGCTTTGCGAAGGGAGTGCCACGATTCAAGTTAAAATGTAGCTGTTTACTCTTTCGATGTAGTAAGTAGTGCTGTACTTACTGCATTATAGTCAGATTTGGAGGATAGCGATACTGAGCTGCTACTTTCAGTTTCTCAGATTGACGTTACGCTTCTATATATTAGACATGCTCATGCTGATGCCATGACCATGCTAGTACTGTGCTGATACGCTGGTACTTGTACATGGTTCCCGTAGGTATATTGAAACTTAAATACATTACATTCAGACGGGAATTGCAAATTTCAATATCCCTAGGTGTGCGCAAACTTGTAAATATAACACTGTATCAAGTTCTCATGGCGATTGCAAACTCTGGTCGAAAGCGTCGAAAGGAAAGCCAACATTTGCAAACCAGTTTTGGCTTTACAATTACAAGTTTTACAACTAAGCGAATCAAACAGCTAATTGAGCTTAGACTGTGACACTGGTGGTGGGAGATTTTGAGATTTACTTGCTCGTTCATTTTCCAATGTGTCGTCAAGTTTATGATGGTTTTAGTGTCACGCTACCACACCCAGCTCGTCTTGATCAGGTCAGAGGGTCCTGCTGGGTGATTTCCAAAAAAGTCCGAAATGATGCTGATTCTGCGCAAGCGACACACTGGCTTGACTCATGCCAGTTGCTGATGATGACAAGTGCGACGCTCATTGAGGCTCTGTATGAGGCTGTGGATGAATGGCTTCAGGAAAGGTCCAAGTCAAATCTTACCGAGTTGAGTTCGGAGGAGAGACATCGTGTGACAAACATGCGTGGTTTCTCATGATTGTGGACGTGTTATCCGGTAAACAAGCATGATTATACTTTGGGCCCTCGGCTGTCCTGTTCGACGGAGTGTCAGCTTCAATACTTGAAGTATTTTGTCAGCTTCAATACTTGAAGTATTTTTTTAATTGTTCAAACCTAGTTGTACATAAGACAAACACTCTGTTCGGTTGATTCACCGATCTCCTGTTTGGCTTGTGGTGTTGTTGCGTTGATGTTTTGTTGAGCAACTCAAATGTTGATTCAAAGCAAAACGGTAGGACATATCGGATATATAATATATAGGTACACGGTGCCTCGCTCTTACATACGTACATACATACATACGCACATACACACATACATACATACATACATACATACAAACATACATGCATGCATATACTACATGTAAAACCAAAACTATACCTGATGTAATAGATAGTAGAATATGCACATATGATCGTACATACATATATGTATATGTATATATATTCATATGCAAATATTACACTGAATCTTTTCCTGCTTCCGATTTGTCAGGAGCGAGAGGCTTTTTACAGCACTCAGATTGGCCGGAGTGTGCAGGAGGGCATCTCTAGCGTCACCGTGTTCCATGAGCGAACCCCATCTGAGCCTTGTCGTAATTTTTGTCAGCTGAAGATACCGCCAATTTGTGGCGCCACATATGGCGCCATGATAGCGACTGTTCGCGTCATAGGCTATCGGCTAATGGCTCCAAGGCTTTTCAAGGAACTAAGCAAGTATATTCTCAGACATCTCAAAGATCGACTCACCGAGCTTGGGGGCACACTGGTTTTCCGTTTTTTCCACTCCTACTTTTTGTCACTTTCCATGTGGTCCGGTTTTGCTGCCCTGATTGAGGACGTACTCGAATGGTTGAAAGATTGGGGCAATCAATTTAATAAAAATGCCTCCAAAGCTTCCTTCGTGGAACATCTCTTGTCCTTGGAGAAGATCGAACCAGCCTTGCAAGGGCATTTGGAATCTTTCTCCCCAGCGATGACCTCTACACATAAGGACTATGAGAGGGTCGTCCGTCAGTTCACCGAGGCCAAGTTCCCATCTCGTTTTGGTAGCTACCGAGAGTACCAAAATGCCAGCGCGTTTCGGCGGAGGATGGAGTTTGGTCTTTGGTCTGAGTTCATTTCGTATTGCAACAACTTCATGGACTTTCAGGCGGCTGGAGACATGGATTCTGGCAACATCTACAAAGTTTGCAACGCAGTGTCTCGCAAATTGCTTGCTTATGTTTCTTTGGCTAGATTTCTGCAAGCTTTCATGTTTTCAGGTGATGTCAGTAGTTGGAGTTGCTTAAAGTTGAACACGTCTGGTTTCAACTTTGTGCAAGCCGCAGAGTCGCGGCTATATTTCATTGCCTCAAGAAAAATACGTTGCAAAATTGAAGATGAATAGCCGCAGCCTAGAGTTATATCAAACAAATTGGATGCATGCATATGCAAATCCTACGTGTTACGAATTGGTTAGTTGATGTGGAAATACTTAAGTATGCATGCCCATGTTCTGCCCAATCAAGCGATAACATCCGGTCAGGCTTCGAAGCCTGCCAAAGCGACTGGAGAAGGACTTTACGGATGGTCCGACTTGCTGATGTGCGTGCTACGATTTTGCCTACCTTCTGCGCCTGCCTCCAAACCAGGCAGTGGAACTGGTGGAGCTGGTGGGGTCACCCGTCTGAACAGTTTTTGGGGGGAATGTGTTCGACCTGATGTTAAGCCTACACTGTATCACGACTAGGCTTAGGGCCTAGGCATAGTCAGGGTGGTAGCAGTCAGTGCTTTAGTGTCCCATGATTGTACTTGTCTGTATCGGCTACTTTTAGAATCTTGGTAGAACCAAATTAATCTTTGTTCTGAAGGTATCTATCTTACACGAGGTCTGTGAAGTATGTGGTTTTGAATCTTGGAACCGGAACGCTTTCAGCTTTTGAAGTTTGTCAGTTTTCAATCGCAGTGTTGCTAAGGAGTGGCGGATCCCGTTGCTCTTTGGCAAGGCGTCGGACATTGAGAAGGTCGATGCGTTCCTGGCCCCCATGAACAACAGCAAAACGGCAAAACTCCCAGAAACCATCAAAGAGGCACGGGAGAAAGCAGCAGCCAAGAAGAAGCCAAAGGCAAAGGCAAAGTCAGCCAGCAGGAAAGCACCCGCTAAGAGCAAGGCAAAGGATCGAGGAGGAGAACCTGATGTAGATCAAACTGCTGGAAAACGGGGATCAGAAGATCTTGAGATCGAGCAGTTCGCTGTGGAGATGGTGGATGTTCACGGTGTTACCCGCTTCACGCTGTTCGGAGATGACGTGCTCAACGCTGTGAACTACACCTTGGAGAAGGTAAACCCCAAAAACCACAGGAAAGACTACATCCTGCGGGCGTTGAATCTTGCAACGCTGTTCGCTTTGGATGGAAGTCTGGACAAAGCGGGGTTGCCGAAGTACACGGCATGGAGCCGGGTCCGCCAGTACATCAAGAGTGTGCTGAACAGAGCCCATGCCCTACATGCCAGAGTCAGCGACCCAGACAGGCCACTTGGAGTTGGGCATTCCGAGAAGGACCACGAGTTTGAGCAGGATGGTGGGGAACAAGAAGACCATGACGAGGCTGATGAGGTCGAGATCTACAAGCATCTAGGTGAAGTTCTGAAGAGCTTCAGTGATAAGATCTTTTCTGCATTTATGGACGGGAACTTCCAGGACTACATTGCTGGTTCTGATGATGAAGAGGAAGACATGGACGATGACAGCGGTGTTCCACCAACACCTCTTGTGGCTGATGTGCTGGATGCACACCCTGGCTGCAAGCTTGTCGTCAACAAAGTCAAAAAGGGCGCAAAGACTTTCTTGTCCACTTTGAAAAATCCCGGGCCAGACGATGAGATCTTGACTGGTGCCATTATGGAAGTGATCAAAGGTGTGAACGCAGTCTTTGACCCAGTCTTCGTGGACGTTGTGATTGCCTTGATCACGGCTTCAACCAAGGCATCCTGTGATTTTGGTGACTTGCACTCAACTTTGGGGACTGTGCCCAGCATTACCGCTGCTGCGCGCAAATCTGTCAAGCTTGTGGTTCGAGCTCTCGGGGCCAAGAGCAGCAATGCAGTGAACTTCCTGTTGCATCATACGGCTTCTTGGTTTAGCTCAGGCTTAAGCTTAGCCTTTCCACTGTTTCATCGCTGCTGCTATTTGTTTATGTGTCATGTGACATGTGTTTGTTTTTCCGTTTATTTTTGTGTGCTGGCCCAGCGCTTTGCCCCGTTCGATTTGGAATTTTGGAATCAATTTTGGGCTCGCTCAGGTCTACTTCTTAGCCGGCCTTCAAGCTATGGGTGATGAGCTCCAAAAGTCATCAGAACGACTCGCCAAAGCCAGCAAACACAACTTGTCCTTGGAACTTGCCGAGCAGTTGAAAAATCTTGCTTCGAGAGTTCTCGTTGCGCAGAAAGTTATGAGGGGAATGGTTGACCAGATCTCCTCGATGGATGCTGAGATGGCTGAAGCTGGTTGGGGCTCAGGAAGTTTTTGACTTTTATTTGTCCAATTGTTATCTCGTCATTCCTCATCTAAATGTATATCTTTGTTTCCCTTTTTGTGTGCAGCAATGTTAAACATAACCCTGGAAACAATTGGATCCACTTGGCAAAGGAGCAGCGTTGCTTCACAACTTCGACTGATGAAGAGAAGACAGCTTCCGTGGCAGATCGTGCAGCAGTCTGGTGCAAACGGGTGCTGGCAGTGGCGTCAGTGAAGGGTTCTTCACTGAGGCGGTCGCCCGAAGAGTGGCAGGCTCACCAACAATCTGAGATGAGGAAAATGTCCACCAAACACTGTCAAGAATTTGATCCCGATGCTGTCAGCGCAGTTTCCTTTGTCCAATCCACCTGCCGATTTCCCACCTGAAGTGCTTGAGGGCTGGCAGGCAGCAGTTGAGCCCCAGAAAGAAGGATCGGAGGAACAAAAGTCAGTCTCAAACCAAAAGGCTGCTTTTGAGGCCAAACTTGCCAGCCTGAAGAAAGACTTGCTAGTCGCAGGGATTGTGAGCATTCAGATCCAAACAGCAAAGGATCAGGAGGAGCAGCATTGCCAGCAGTGGAAAGATCAGGTGGGGATAGCTCTGCGGGTGAGGCAGGAACGTGGGGAGGGGGCAGAAGGCATTGACTGGAACGAAGCAGGTGGTGATCAAGATGGGCCGGACAACGAAGTGGCCCAGCTTCCAAAGGCGCTGGACAACCGGCAATGGCAAGCGCATCGGGCAGCAGCGTTTGCAACCTCCGTCATCATGCAGTCTTTTGCAGCGAGCGGCAGTCCACATCTGCAGCTTGAAGCTGAGGGGGCCAAGTTTCAGGACACTGGACGTGAGCATGTGAGTATCATCAAGAAGAAATTATGTGTTCGTGTGGAGGAAGTAGAAGGTAAACCTGGTAGAGACTATAGCCAAGATCTCTCTGCGATTTGCCTTTGTTTGGCCGGGCGCTTGGTTGTGGTACCTCAGGGGCAGCCTCTTTCATCGCACAAGGGCAAACTCAATGTCGCGTCGGCTTTCTTCAGCCGGTTGGGGTGTGACTTGTATTTGGTCCCTATCACGAAGCAAGAGAGCCCAACCATTGCAGTGAAGAGCCCGCTCTTTGTTCCAGGTTGGTTGGTGAAGCCGAAAAAAGAAGGCTACACGATGGAGTTCAAGCAGGTGCTTGCCAAGGTCAGTTTGCAGCATTGTGTCACCCCAACTGATGAGGAAAATCGTGGATTCATTGACCTTGCCTTGCCAACCTTGGTGTGCCGCTCGAGCGGCTGGGATCAGACCAAAGTGAAAGCCACCGATGGGAAGTCCATGGTGGGCATCGATTTGACTCGTGAATTCACGCCAGCTGAGGTGTCTGATGGCGATGAAAAGAGCAAAAAGAAAGAGGAGAAGCTAGAAGAAAAGAGAAAGAGACAAGCCAGACTGGAGGAAGACTTGGGGGACGTAGATGTTGGAGGCCAGACTCAGGACCATCATTGTGACTTGCCAGCCTCCTTCATTAGACACATTCTCCGGTAGAATGTGCCACGTGGATGCATATCAACGGCTAGTGGGCTTGGAGCATTTGCTGCCTGAAGTTCTTCTGACTTTGTGATCGCTGGTTCAGGCTAAGGCTAGAGGCTAGAGCCTTCCCTTAGAAGTCTTTGGGGCCACACTCTGATATTTTTTTGCACAATGCAATCGTTCTTTGTTTCGTTTGTTTCTCGCTTTTGCTTTTTGTGCATACGGTTGCAAGACGGCGCGTAGTTGGCTAGGCCACCTCAAAGCAAAGAGTGGTGTAGAGTCTGTGGACTGTGGACCCAACGTAGTGTGGTAGGGATCGGCAGGGCAATTTTATGTTTGCTGTGAAATTTGACAGATTGTGACATGCATGCTATACATCATATACTGAAACTTCACTTTGATTTTATATTATACGCAGGCATAAGCATATACACACGAACTCGACCCTAGAAACGAAACGTTAAAAGCAAACGATGTGAGGATCAGGGCCGGTAGATCCAGCGGGGCAAAAACTCAATCGTTCATTGGAATCGTTGGAATCATTGAACCCCCGAATCATGAAGAATTCTATTTTTTTTGGATTTAGTGTTACGGCCCGGCTATAGACTAGGGACCTGACCTGACCTGATTTGGCTTTCTCGGCCGCTGAGTTTTGAACCCTGAAAATTTCTGAGCCAAGTCAATTGCTCTTACACTGTAATGTTTGTAAATTTGCAATTTGTTTTGCAAAGTTTTGTTGTTTTACTTTGGACACAGCAACCATCGAGCCTAGCTTCTTCTCAGTGTCAGCTCAGCGCTGCATTGTCAGTGGATCATGTTTAATTTTGTATTCAGCTGATGCTGATTTAAGGCATCGCGTTGGGACGTGGTCCCTTCAAATAAGTTTGGACGTAGTCCCTTGAACAAAATCTTGGACGAAGTCCGTTAAATAAGATCGCAGTTGCGAGTGGAATGACATTTCCACCTGTTGGCGCGAAATACTCTTGCCAACCAATAAGACCCTCGTCCTGTGACGGAGTTGGTGGCTTTCTACCGGCGCACATGGGGTGCAGGCTTTGTGTACGGGTACGTGAAGCGGAGATGGTGAATCATATGCAATATCAGATGTGCAATGCGCAATGCATATTCATATTCTGCTTCATTATTCAATAACCGCAGGATAATCAACGTACATCTCCACATCTGCATCGCGCATCGCATCCATTTTCCATACACACATGCATGCGGACATACATATGAACGCGCATATATGCAAACATCCATGCATAGATTAACAGGCACACAGATACAAACAAACAAACAAAAAACAAACAAACAGTCAAACATACCTACCTACTACCTACCTACCTACCTATCTACCTACCTACCTACCTGAATGAAATGCATACATACATACCTACATAGACCCATACATACATACAGTACATACAGACATACATACATACAAACATACATACATACATACATACATTACATACATACACAATCATACACACACATACATACATACCTACCTACATACATACATACATACTTACATACATTACATTACATTACATTACATTACATTACTTTACATTACTTTACATTTACATTTACATTTACATTACATTACATAAATACATGCATGCATGCATGCATACATACATACATACATGCTTGCATACAAACATACATACACAAATGCATCCATACATACATACCTTACATTACATGACATTACATTACATTACGTCACATTACATTACATCACATTACATTACATTACAGTACAGTACGTTACATTACACACATACACATACACAACACACACAGAGACACACATACACACATACAGACATATACACACGCGTACTGGCGTACTGCATATTGCAATGTGTGGTTTCATGTATGCGTACATGCTGACGCATCGTGACGTAGAAACATCAGAAGCACCAGGCACACTTTGAGATACATGTGCACAGATGCACGGATGCTTGTACAGACGCATGTCTTTAGCATTCCTCACGGATAGGCAATAGTACGGAAGTGAAATCAGGATATTTCATACATAAAGAATACACGTATTTGAGGTCGATTGTGAACATGTTAGCAATACATTCAACAGACTTATCCATTTATTTGCTGCCTATGCATCCTTCTATATTATGTCGTCTGGTGTCCTATGCCCCCTTCTCCTGAAGGACGGTTTGCCAGATATAGGCACGCCGCAGCATGTTCAGAACGACGAAAAAAAGACTACGCTATTGCCCGCAGCAGCTTCAAACTTGCATTTCGAGTGGTTGCCAAAACGCGACCGCTAAGAGGTTTGTCTTTCTAGTGGTCGTTTTTCCCATAACTAGATGCAGCACCGAATGCAGCCCGAGACTGCCAGCAACCATAAACCATGGCTCCGCGATGCTCCGGCGGCAAAACCCCTCGAAAAACGGAAATTCCATGTACGCTTGGGGGGTCGAGGATTCATACCCAGATCCAGGTTACCACAAAATAACCTTTAATCAGACTTTGGGACAATACACTACAATGATATATACAATGCTAATAACAATCTACCGTCACAACATCAATGTACGGAAAAGGACAGCAGCTTCACACACCTGGATGCCAGCATTCAAACCTCGAATCGTAATCATCATCATCATCATCATCAACATCATCATCATCACCATCAGCATCATAATTTATCTAAGATTCAAAAGGTATGCTTTCATATGGTTCTATCTTATGCCAGAGGTTCGTGGCAGTTTAAGGTGGCAAGTTTGGTGGCGGTGGCAGTTAGATATGGCAATGTGGGTGGCAGTTTCAGTGGCAATGAAGCGTTGGTGGCAAGTTTGATGGCAGAATGTGATTGCAAAAATGGTGGCAACCGTATTTTGGTGGCAAAAGGGGTGGCAACTTTGCATGGCAAAAATTGAGCCGGAAGTTTAGCAATCACATTTTGGCGGCAGCAGAGGTGTCAAAATTTGACGGCAGCTTTTTGTGCAGAAAAGGTTGCAAACACCTTCAGTCACAAAAAGGCGTTGAGTGTACATGGCACATGTTGACAGAAAGGGTTTGAGAGACTTTTTGGCGGCAAATGGGGTGGTAAGTTGATAGCAAAAGTGCTGGCAAAATTTGGTGCTACATCAACTACAGAGAAAGATGTTGACCAAAATCATGCCAGCCCTATTGCACCTTCTGCGGAGGCGACACCCACCGACCCTATGAATTAAAGGACCAGATAACCCCACATGGCAACTTCTTCCAATAATGAGCACCAAATGTTGTAGCGGGGACGGGGAAGAAAGGAAAGACAAAGGAGGTGGAGGACCGAGAAGTAGAACAAAATTGTGTGTGTGTGCTACAAAGTTGTGTGTGGAAGATGGTGTGTGTGAAAGTTGTGTGAAAGAGAGCGTGTGACAAAGTTGTGTGTGAAAGATGGTGTGTGACAAAGTGGTGTGTGCAAGATGTTGTGGCGAAAGATGGTGGGTGACAAAGTGAAGTGGTGTGTGAAAGATGGTGTGATGAAAGATGGTTGGTGACAAATTGCTGTGTGAAAGGTGGTGTGGTGAAAGATGGTGTGTGACAAAGTGGTGTGTGTGAAGGATGGTGTGGTGAAAGATGGTGTGTCAAAGATGGTGTGTGAGAGATGACGTTTGAAGGATGGTGTGGTGAAAGAAAGTGTGTGACAAAGTGGTGTGAAAGATGGTGTGTCAAAGATGGTGTGTGAGAGATGACGTGTGAAGGATGGTGTGGTGAAAGAAAGTGTGTGACAAAGTGGTGTGAAAGATGGTGTGTCAAAGATGGTGGGTGACAAAGTGCTGTGTGAAAGGTGGTGTGTGAAAGATGGTGTGTGACAAAGGTGGGCGTGAAAGATGGTATGTGAAAGGTGGTGTGTGAAAGATGGTGTGTGACAAAGATGGTGTGTGAAAGATCGTGTGTCAAAGATGGTGTGTGAAAGATGGTGTGTGACAAAGTGGTGTGTCAAAGATGGTGGGTGACAAAGCGGTGTGTGAAAGATGGTTTGTCAAAGATGGTGGGTGACAAAGTGGTGTGTGAAAGATGGTTCGTGAAAGGAGGTGGATGTCACCAAGCGCCACACCTGCCACGCAAAACGAAGGTAGATGTCTCCAAGTGCCACGCCTGCCACGTGAAACGAAGGTGGATGTCACCAAGCGCCTTGCCTGGCACGCAAAGTGGAAGTCGATGTCACCAAGTGCCACACCTGCCACGCAAAGTGGAGGTCCATGGTCGCCAAGTGCCACACCTGCCACGCAAAGTGACTGTCCATGTCGCCAAGTGCCACGCCAACCAAGCGCGCCACCAGAGCCAGCACAGTGCCATAAGTGCCACGCCTGCCACGCAAAGTGGAGGTCCATGTCACCAAGTGCCGCACCTGCCACGCAGAATGCACGTACATGTCACCAAGTACCACGCCTGCCACGCAAACAGCGGCGGCGTCCACGGCGTCAACTGGGAACCAAGCGCGCCACCAGAGCCAGCCCAGCGCCATAAGTGCCACGCCTGCCATGCAGAATGCACGTACATGTCTCCAAGCGCCTCATCTGCCACGCAGAATGCACGTACATGTCTCCAAGTACCACGCCTGCCACGCAAACAGCGGCGGCGTCCACGGCATCAACTGGGAACCAAGCGTGCCACCAGAGCCAGCCCAGTGCCATAAGTGCCACGCCTGCCACGCAGAATTCACGTAGAAGTTGTGCGTGGACAAGTTGTGTGAGGACAAGCTGTGTGTGAGCGATTTGGTGAAGACAAGTTGTGTGTGAGCAAGTTGTGTGAAGACAAGTTGTGTGTGAGCAAGTTGTGTGATGGCAAGTTGTGTGCGAGCGATTTGGTGAGAACAAGTTGTGTGTGTGTGAGCAAGTTGTGTGATGACAAGTTGTGTGATGCCAAGTTGTGTGTGAGCGATTTGGTGAGGACAAGTGTGTGAGCAAGTTGTGTGATGACAAGTTGTGTGTGGACAAGTTGTGTGTGGACAAGTTGTGTGAGGACAAGTTGTGTGTGAGCGATTTGGTGAAGACAAGTTGTGTGTGGACAAGTTGTGTGGGAGCGATTTGGTGAAGACAAGTTGTGTGTGAGCCAATTGTGTGATCGCAAGTTGTGAGTGAGCGATTTGGTGAGGACATGTTGTGTGTGAGCAAGTTGTGTGATGACAAGTTGTATGTGGACAAGTTGTGTGTGAGCGATTTGGTGAGGACAAGTTGTGTGTGAGCAAGTTGTGTGTGGACAAGTTGTGGGCGGGAGGGGCGGGAGGCGGAGGAGAAGGCGGCGGCGGGATACAGAACCAAAAACAAGAACCCCACACAAAGATGTGGGGAAAAAATGTTGAGCCAAATTTTGCCCAGGCAGCTGCCCACCTGCCCGTCAAGAAATAAGGTCGATTTTTGCCCAAATAAGCCTTATTTTTGACAAAAAATAGGCCTTATTTTTTGACGGGCAACGATGGCAACCAAAAACGCGCACGCTTGTCCTTTCAAGACAAACCGCACTAGTTTTTGGTTGCCATCGTTGCCCGGCAAAAAATAAGGCCTATTTTTGCCAAAATAAGGCTTATTTTGGCAAAAATCGACCTTATTTCTTGACGGGCAGGTGGGCAGCTGCCTGGGCAAAATTTGGCTCAACATTTTTTCCCCACATCTTTGTGTGGGGTTCTTGTTTTTGGTTCTGTATCCCGCTGCCGCCGTTTTTGGTTGCCATCGTTGCCCGTCAAGAAATAAGGTCGATTTTTCCCAAAATAAGGCTTATTTTGGCAAAAATAGGCCTTATTTTTTGACGGGCAACGATGGCAACCAAAAACGCGCACGCGTGTCCTTTCAAAACAAACCGCACTAGTTTTTGGTTGCCATCGTTGCCCGGCAAAAAATAAGGCCTATTTTTGTCAAAAATAAGGCTTATTTTGGCAAAAATCGACCTTATTTCTTGACGGGCAGGTGGGCAGCTGCCTGGGCAAAATTTGGTTCAACATTTTTTCCCCACATCTTTGTGTGGGGTTCTTGTTTTTGGTTCTGTATCCCGCCGCCGCCGTTTTTGGTTGCCATCGTTGCCCGTCAAGAAATAAGGTCGATTTTTGTCAAAAATAAGGCTTATTTTGGCAAAAATCGACCTTATTTCTTGACGGGCAACGATGGCAACCAAAAACTAGTGCGGTTTGTTTTGAAAGGACAAGCGTGCGCGTTTCTGGTTGCCATCGTTGCCCATCAAAAAATAAGGCTTATTTTTGTCAAAAATAAGGTTTATTTTGACAAAAATCGACCTTATTTCTTGACGGGCAGGTGGGCAGCTGCCTGGGCAAAATTTGGCTCAACATTTTTTCCCCACATCTTTGTGTGGGGTTCTTGTTTTTGGGTCTGTATCCCGCCGCCGCCTCCTCCTCCGCCTCCCGCCCCTCCCGCCCACAACTTGTCCACACACAACTTGCTCACACACACAACTTGTCCTCACCAAATCGCTCACACACAACTTGTCCACACACAACTTGTCCTAACACAAATTGCTCACACACAAACTTGCTCACACACAACTTGTCCTCACCAAATCGCTCACACACAACTTGTCCACACACAACTTGTCCACACACAACTTGTCCACACAACACACACAACTTGTCATCACACAACTTGCTCACACACAACTTGTCCTCACACAAATCGCTCACACACAACTTGTCCTCACACCACTTGTCCACACACAACTTGTCCACACACAACTTGTCATCACACAACTTGCTCGCACACAACTTGTCCTCACCAAATCGCTCACACACAACTTGTCCTCACACCACTTGTCCACACACAACTTGTCCACACACAACTTGTCATCACACAACTTGCTCGCACACAACTTGTCCTCACCAAATCGCTCACTCACGACTTGCCATCACACAACTTGCTTACACACAACTTGTCTTCACCAAATTGCTCCCACACAACTTGTCTTCACCAAATCGCTCCCGCACAACTTGTCCTCACACAACTTGTCCACACACAACTTGTCCACACACAACTTGTCATCGCACAACTTGCTCACACACTTGTCCTCACCAAATCGCTCACGCACAACTTGTCATCACACAACTTGCTCGCACACAACTTGTCTTCACCAAATCGCTCCCACACAACTTGTCCTCACACCACTTGTCCACACACAACTTGTCATCACACAACTTGCTCGCACACAACTTGTCCTCACCAAATCGCTCACACACAACTTGTCCTCACACAACTTGCCCACACACAACTTGTACATGATTTCTGTGTGGCAGGCGTGGCACTTATGGCACTGGGCTGGCTCTGGTGGCGCGCTTGGTTCCCAGTTGACGCCGTGGACGCCGCCGCTGTTTGCGTGGCAGGCGTGGTACTTGGCGACACGTGCGTGCATTCTGCGTGGCAGGTGCGGCACTTGGCGACATGTACGTGCATTCTGCATGGCAGGCGTGGCACTTATGGCACGGTGGCGCGCTTGGTTCCCAGTTGACGCCGTGGACGCCGCCGCTGTTTGCGTGGCAGGCGTGGTACTTGGCGACACGTGCGTGCATTCTGCGTGGCAGGTGCGGCACTTGGTGGCATGGACCTCCACTTTGCGTGGCAGGCGTGGCACTTATGGCACTGGGCTGGCTCTGGTGGCGCGCTTGGTTCCCAGTTGACGCCGTGGACGCCGCCGCTGTTTGCGTGGCAGGCGTGGCACTTGGCGACATGGACCTCCACTTTGCGTGGCACTTATGGCACTTGGTGACATCGACTTCCACTTTGCGTGCCAGGCAAGGCGCTTGGTGACATCCACCTTCGTTTCACGTGGCAGGCGTGGCACTTGGAGACATCTACCTTCGTTTTGCGTGGCAGGTGTGGCGCTTGGTGACATCCACCTCCTTTCACGAACCATCTTTCACACACCACTTTGTCACCCACCATCTTTGACAAACCATCTTTCACACACACCACTTTGTCACACACCATCTTTGACACACCACTTTGTCACACACCATCTTTCACACACCATCTTTGACACACTATCTTTCACACACCACCTTTGTCACACACCAGCTTTCACACACCACCTTTCACACACCATCTTTCACGCCCACCTTTGTCACACACACCATCTTTCACACACCACCTTTCACCCACCATCTTTCACACACCACCTTTCACCCACCATCTTTGACACACCATCTTTCACACCATCTTTCACACCACTTTGTCACACACCATCTTTCACCACACAATCCTTCACACACCATCTCTCACACACCAGCTTTGACACACCATCTTTGACACAACATCTTTCACACCATCTTTCACACACCGTCACAGGCTTTCGCACACCACTTTGTCTCACACCATCTTTCACCACACCATCCTTCACACACCACTTTGTCACACACACACACACCCCATCTTTCAACACACCACCTTTCACACACACACACAACTTTGTCACACATCATCTTTCACCACAGCGGCTTTCACATACCACTTTGTCGCACACCATCTTTTACACACAACTTTGTCACACGCTCTCTTTCACACAACTTTGTCACACACACACACACCATCTTTCACACACAACTTTGTCACACATACACAATTTTGTTCTACTTCTCGGTCCTCCACCTCCTTTGTCTTTCCTTTCTTCCCCGTCCCCGCTACAACATGCGGTGCTCATTATTGGAAGACTTTGCCATGTGGGGTTATCTGGTCCTTTAACTCTGTGCCCCGCAATGTTCCAGCATGGCTTAGACACAGAAAATCATTAGACCAAAACACAACCGAAAGGCAATTGCTGACCAAGTGAGCTGTAAACACAACAATTTCTGAGCACTAAGTTTGATCATTCGACGCCACAACAATCTGATTGAAACTGTTCACTTGCTTTGCATATGACACAATTCCAGAAGCCGCTTGTGCAAGCCAACGGCTGCATACAATATCCTTTGGCCATACAATGTGCCATCTGCTTTTCCCACTTACGCGTCGCGTCTTTAGCCCTTGCCACATTTTTTGCCAGAGCTTTGCTACCTGTGTTGCTATTGCTTTTGCCCGCAATGCAAGTTTCCCTTTCGTTGCCACGTGTGTTGCCAAGGGCTTTTGCTCGCAACCCAAATTTTGCCATTCAATTTGCCGCCTGTGCTTTTGCCCCCGCCACGTATTTGCCAGTGTTTTTTGCCACCGATGTTGCCATTACATTTGCCCCCGTCGCTTTTTTCTATCCATGTTGCCCTGCAGATTGCCACCGCCATTGCCATTGCCATTGCTTTTGCCCTCAAAGTTGCCATCTTTGTTGCCATCAAATTTGGGCGCCTAATAGAGCATTGTTCTTGAATTTTAGATAAATCATAATCATCATAATAATGATCATCATCAACATCATCACCATGATCATGTATGACCATCATCAACATCATCATCATGATCATCATCATCATAATCATCATCATCAACAACATCATCATCATGATCATGTATGACCATCATCAACATCATCATCATCATGATCATCATCATCATGATCATGATCATCATCATCATCAACATCATCATGATCATGTATGACCATCATCAACATCACCATGATCATCATCATCATCAACACCATCATCATCATCATCATGATCATCATCAACATCATAATCATCATCATGATCATCATCATCAACAACAACATCATCATCATCAACAACATCATCATCATGATCATCATCATCAACAACAACATCATCATCAACAACACCATCATCATGATCATGTATGACCATCATCAACATCATCATCATCATGATCATCATCATCATCATCACCAACATCATAATCATCAACATCATCATCATCATCATGTATGACCATCATCAACATCATCACCATGATCATCATCATCATCATCATGATCATCATCATCAACACCATCATCATCATCATCATCATGATCATCATCATCATCATCATCACCAACATCATAATCATCATCATGATCATCATCATCAACAACAACATCATCAACAACATCATCATCATGATCATGTATGACCATCATCAACATCATCATCATCATCATGATCATCATCATCATCATGATCATGATCATCATCATCATCAACACCATCATCATCATCATCATCATCTTCATCTTCATCTTCATGATCATGATCATGATCATGCGTATCTAGCCAGAACATCATCAGCAGGAACAGAAGCCGCCCTGCCCGCGCCTTCTGCTGAACTCGCCAAGCTCTCCAGAACTAATCGCCGGAGTAGGGTCGTTTTGCCGCTACCAGGGCTGCCCCAAACCTAGCGTTGAGGAAGTCCAGAATTCACTCGGGATCTTATTAAGAAATTGAAACAGCAAATTTAGTAATGGCTCAAAGAATACTGAGCCCAATGTAAGCAGCTCGTGCAGTTGATTGTAAGCTGTATTTAAAAAAACACACATCCAACGGATGAATTTGGTGGGAAACTCTTTTGTTTTGTTTTTTATATATATTTGTTTCTTTCCTCGGTGATCACCAATCCTCTGTCTCTGAGGTGTTTATGACCTGAGGGACGGGATTTCCATCTTGAATGGTTTGAATGACCTCAATCTGTATCTTCAACAACCATGTAAACAATGTTAAGTCCCTCCATATTAGTGCCAATAAATAGTAATAGTAATCCCAAAAACAATAGAACAGCGATTCATAATGATTTATATCACTATCTACAGTAGTAAGGTTTCACTTTCCATCACTCTCTGGGGGTTGCTATATGGCAGTAATATATGGTTGAACCATTCCGCAACGTCTGAGTTTGGCACCACAACAGCACGGCGCTGCACGGCACCGGCTTCTCGAGCCTGCATGGGGATGATGTTCAGTGTGTTAAGGTGGAGCATGAATTTACCCATCATGTGGATATGTGTTTTTTGTTTAAGATATGTTCCAAATGAGGACGTATTTACTTATAGATGTTGAGATGTCAAAAATGTTTGATGGAAACATGATATATATATATATATATACAAATAATATGATGATGATGATGATGATGGTGATTATGATGATGATGATGATGGTGATTATGATGATGATGATGATGATGATGATGATGATGATGAAGTATCACATGAAGGAGCATCTAGAAGCTATGACATCTATGACAACCGTCAAAACAGTGGGGATGCAACGCAACGATGAGATTGGATGATGATCTTGAGACCCAACCAGTGTAGACACAATCCTTTGGCGTCTTGAAGTGTTCGGTTGATGATCACAAATAGGTAGCATTGAGTATTCCCAATTCCCCTCTGGAAATTCAACATGTATATATATATATATAAATACATAATATGTATATATCATATATTGTCATATATACGTATATGGAACATAACAATGCTCAACAGGCAAATTATCCATAAGTTTAAACTGGGCCATGTTCAATTGCTACGTTAGTTTACTGGAGGGTAGCCCTGGCTTTTTGATGAGGCTTTGAGGGTGGCCTTGTTGGAAATGGGCGCGATATCTTGCATCAGTTGCCGCCATGCCCTCGCGAAAAACGTTGATGGGACAGAGTTCTTACTGATTTACTGGTTCTGAAATATCCAAAAGTGTTCATAACACCTTTATCATCACTGGACATGATGGGGATGCTTTTGACTGCCAGCCAGCATGCAACATATCTGGCACCAATCTCAGTTCTGGGCTGCTCATGGGGTTCCAAGCTGGTACTATCCACGCCCTCCATTTCCAGGTCAATGTCACTCTCCTTGGGAAAATTCTGGCACTCGATCAAGCTGGCTGATGTCCAGTTCGATGACTCCAACTCAGCCTCCCACTGCAGAAGAAGAACTGGAGTCACCGGCACTTTCGCTGTCAAAGTCTTGACTGTTCACCTGTCAAGCGGCTGCGAATGGTGTTTCATCTTTCTCCATAAGAATGGTACCCGCACGTCTGGCTTTAGATTGATCAAACAAAGTTAAAGTGCTGGCCCTGGAACGAAAACATAAGAAATTGTCTGGTGGACCTCAACAGGTGGTTTCCACTCAATACAACATCACTTCGTCCAATCATGTCATAACATTTTGGCGTGCAACCACAAATCACACATGCCTACAAGCCCACAGAGCAGAACTTCATCCGAATAATTACCAACGGAGTCAGATTGAGTTTGTGATGGTTTGTGCAAACGTGTCAATTCACCCGACATAGAGCAAATATCCATTCTTGAAACTTTGAGTCGAGTTGTATCGTACCCTTATCAACCCCTTAATGGAATCTAGGGGCTGAATGGCCAAACCCTCCATGATGGATTGTAGTTCGAAGTTCGGAGGCCCCAAGACTTTTTCCCAGTGATTCTTTATAACCTTCCTTATAAACCAACAAGCACGTCACTTTCATATATGTTCACCATTGAATCTACAATTAGAATAAATTGCTTCTGGTAAGCCACCGAAGAACATGCCCTGCAATAAACTGAAATAGCTATGGCAGCTATGCCCCCTTTAGTTCGATGATTGTCCACTTCAAACCTCCATTGCACTGGGGATTTCTCATTGATTCCGTGCTTCTCCCAGCACCGGAGCTTACCCGCTGCCTCCATCTTGTCGTGTAACAGGATCAACGCAAAGGGAAGCGACAAGATGTCAATGAAGCGGGACTCAGTGGACAGGGATATTCCCTTTGGCCATAGGAAATATTAAGATCATAGTTTGGACTATTCATGTGTTTTACTGTTCTAAATGGAAAGTCAATGAACATCATCTATAATTACCATGATCTTAAATCTGTAAAATCTGTACAATGTCCAGTGGTTTCTATTGTGTTAAAAATCTTAAATAATACATACTACAAGCCCTGATGCTATCCACTGATATCCACTGAACATAGACGAATGTAGGGGATTCTGGCTGGTTTAAGGGAACATCTACTGGTTTTACCGCCTAAAACTTGTTAATAAAGTCCTTGGAACATCCTGTAGTTTTTCCCATAAACCAAACACATGATGGATGGGGCAAAAGTCACTCGTCTCCATCCGATTTCAAGGTCCAGAAAAGACCTGGAACCTGGTTCAGTCAGTGGGACCCTTGGATCCCTTGCGAGGGCAAGGGGGTACTGTGGCAGGCATTCTGCTGGTGGCTGACATTCTGAGCATATGCCGCTGATTGAGGCTTTGTGTTGCCCAAGCGGTATCAGTGCCCATTTAGGCGGTTGCATGCCAACGGCAAATCAGAATATCACCATCATGTTACTGGACTTGTTTCCAGCCGTCCCATCGAAATTCCATCAAATACAGTATAAATATATATATACATTGAGGGCCCACCATCAAGAATGCATTTTTCATAGGCGGATGCGGCCCCAAAAGCAGGACCTGGTGGCAGCGCCGTTTGAGCACAAGCCGACTGACAGCTAAACGCATGCTCCACTACCGAACTGTGAGGAAACCAATTGCAACGGATTGGGATTGTGTTTGGGAAGGCATGTGGATCGAAAACAGGCAAGGGGTGTAGAACCCCATGTGGACAAACTCCAAGGAGACCGCACTGCCCGAAACGATTGCTCCTCAAACCCGCGTGTAACTAAAGTTGTAAAGGATCACGCCCTTCCTGGATTTCGCCCCTTGTACGTCCCGACTACGCCCTCAAACCTGTAAATAAGGGATTATATCCCTCCCGTCTGTGGTTACGCCCCTTGTACATGTAAATAAAGGATCACGCCCTTCCCATCTGTGATTACGCCCCTTGTGCATCCCGATTACGCCCCTCAAACCCCATGTAAATAAGGGATTGCGTCCCTCCCATCTGTGGTTACGCCCCGCGTACGTCCCGATTACGCCCCTCCAACCCGAATGTAAACCAGGGATTACGTCCCTCTTAGCGCTTTGGCCGTATATACTATAGTATATTCCAAAGCGCGCGGACGGGATGCAGGGCAACAAGTGCACGCCACACACTTCTCCCAAGATGCGCGCAAAACAGCTTCCTGACAGAAGCGTTGTAAAGGCAGCGCGCTGCCAGAGCGCAAGAGGTTAGCATGGCTTCTTGCGGCCCCGGAAAGTGGACCCTTTTCACTGATTCAAAACAGCTTCTGCACCATGTCCCCTCATAGTGTTATATGGATGTGTGTGTCCATGGCGGCTTGCATTGCAGAAGGAAGGCTGGCGCCAGCAAATGGACGAAATCCGGGCTGTCAGGACCGTCGAGCAGCTCCTGTTTGCTCTTTCGTGGTCCCAAAAATGGGGCCAAAAACCGGCCCCAAAAACAGGGCCGCAATATTGCTGGAAGAAGGCAAGGCTTCCAAAATGGAGGCCCCGTTTCTGGGACCAGGGTGTTGCATACACCGTCAGCCCCCCTCTGCGTGCAGTGAGTAACGGAGACTCCGGAACCTTTCGTTTGTTTTCCTGGCAAAGGGCTTGACAAAGCCTCATCCAAGTCTTACAGTATATAATTATATTATATATATATATATCTGGTCAATCATTTGGAATTGTCTGAAAAGGTGCACACGTGGTACTGTATATTACGCTTATATAACCCATTCCATCCACTGGTAACAAACCTCATTTTCGCATTCAGCATCACCATAATATGGATGATCCATGGATGCGACACCCAAACAGCTGGTACTGTTTTTCTGCATCTTCATCCCAAAACAAATATGGTAAGAGTAAGAATGGGTAATGATAGGTTTTATCATCTGTGATCCGTTCCCATATATACCATATCATGCTTTGGAGGAACCCCGAAATCTTTGGAGAACCCGTCCCATATCATTTGTCGTCGCCCGGCCGCTGTCAGTGCATCTCGCAGGTATCCGTTCCGCATCCGAAGGTCCTCTACGTACTGTTTGGAGCACCTGGAGAAAGCCGATGAATGGGGCTGTCAACAGGCAGGCCATGGCAGGCCAAACACAGAGAAATTGGGATTGACTTAACAGCAAAAAAAAAGGATGGAATCAAGAAAACCTGCTGTATCTGGCAGCTGAAGGGGTCGAATATTTTCCTGAACATGCTTTAACATTTGAAACAATGACCAAACCCTTCAAACTTCCAAGGCAAGGGAAGAGCCCTTTTTTATGTCTCATGATATCTTATCTCTATGTGATAGGTTTAAAAATGTTTAAAATACCTTACAATAATCAATGGATCTTTGTTTTCTTGTGTTTTCAATATCAAGTCAACGACTGCGCTCTACAGAGAAATGGTGGAGAACATCGACATTCCAGGGCCAGGGCGCCAGGTGTAGTTGGCGAGGCTGAGCTTCGCAGGTGTGTGGTTCAAGTCGTTGAGACTCCTTAACGACAGGGAACATATGCGACAGGGCTGGTGAGGGACGGTATTTTCCCCCCAAAATGGAGGCTTATTCAGGGTTATAAAGGTATAACTAATGAGAATGGGAATAGCCTGATAGCATGATATTATGCGTGCCTCAAGGACCAACTGGTACACAAATTTCTGCTCATTGGGGTTTTGATTGTTGCAGGTGCGACCACTTTTCGAGCAGAAGAATGGATTTGATTTCGGGGCATCACCCATCTTGAAATACAGAAAAATAATTTCAAGACATAACTGTAGGATACTGTAGGCAGTGCGAGCGCCAGCTCTCGAGACGTGATGTATATATATATTATCATATCATATGATATTATATCATATTATGTTATATTATATTACAATATAAATATTATAAATTATAAATATATAGATTGTCTTGCGGTAAATGAACGGGAACCCTGCTGCCGAATCGGGGAATATTGCCATGCTTACCCTGAGTCCTCCAATATTTCAAGTGCAGCAAAACTCTGTGGCCAATGTCAATGTATTCAACGGATACAGAGCAACCTATCTCCGAGATCTTTAAATCAGTACAGCACCATGTGAATGAAATGAAACCTGCTACCTGCTACCATGACTTCTTCTATGAGAAACAACTTACACAAATCCCCGGATTCATCTCATAGTTCTATGTTCTTTTACATATTTTTAGGGCTGGGATGCCACCAGAAGAACTCGCAGGTGGGAAATCTATCTATCAATCATCCTGGTATTGAGTACCATGGATCAATTATTTTATGATATTGTGTGATGTTTTGTGCATCAGGAGGCAAGCAAGAGTAGAGTATCCAGTATGTGCCCTACATCCAACATATCCTCAAATGTAGTGCCACTGTGTCACCCTTGCTACTTCTGTTTCTATTCTTCTGCACTCCTGGTATACTAGATTTCACCTATCCATCGAGTGATGGTTGGCTTAATTCCCGTTGGGCGTCCGACCTGCTTTGTTGGTAAAGTCACCACTTGGATGATTCTTGTAAAAAAAAAACATTGGGTGTGGCTACATGTGGCTATAAATGGGCATTTCCTACATTTTAATACGATGTTCCAATACAATATAAACCATCCATTTTGAGGTACCCATATTTAAGGAAACCCCCAAAACATTGACTCCATTCTGATCCTTTTTCGGCTTTGTCTTGGTACCACATGTTTTTTTTCGCCGTACACGTGGCACATCCAATGGTTGCCGTCCAGGTCTCACTTTCACTCTCTTCCTTGCTCCGCTCTTTGGGTCTCGTATGTAGACTTCGTGGAAGTTTCCATAGCTAATACCTTGGAGGACACGGTCATTTCAAACACATCTGCTCTACTCACCCATAGAACTGAATGAATTGAATGGGTCATTTGAGTAGATGGACCAACAAATGGTGGATGACTTTGGAGTCCCTGATTCTTCTGTACTGGGTAGATTCCAATCACTCAGTGGTTTCGACGTTTCAGGACAAATCCTGTCATGATCTACCTAATCTTGCCAACCACCTAGGATATGAAGAATTTCTGATTTGCCAATGCAGTTAAATGATGTTAATGATGTTGCATGAACTTAACCAGGTATAACAACATGTACTGTAAGGGAACAAGAGGCTCAATCCTTTTAAAATTGGTACACATGTTCGAGGGTTAAAGACATTTCGCCATGATCCGAACAAACGGACTCATTGCAAGTCTATTGATGCATGCATACATATCTAGACCGGGAAGTGTTCACTACAGTACAATGGTCACTAATGCTTTCAAAATCGATGGTCCTTTCAAAGTATTTCTAACATCCTATGCTGCCCCATTGGAGTCAGTTCATGATCCAACTTCTGCGGGAAAAAACCCAAGGCTATCCCAAGGGTTACTGTTGCTCCAATCATGTTTGCGTATTTGCCCAGAAAAAAAAAAAAAACTATTTAAGGGGGGAAACCCAGTAATCTACCTACATTTGGAGATGGTTTTTACAACCCATTTACATATGGTGATTTTGGGGATAGTTTCTTGGGTTTACCACATTATATAGATTAATTTATGAAGGTTCTAAATGTTTTAAAGTAGCCCTGAAAAGGTCCGGGGTTTCCCAGCCGCCTGCCATGATTGAAGCAGCATTGAAACCACCACCAAGGTGCTATGCACTATAGCATCAATCCATCCACCGCTCATGAAGACAATCAAGGGCTGTGTCTGTGCGTAGCGGAAGACCCCCGCCAACCTCAACGATCTGCGAGGCTTGCTGGGATGAGTTCATGATTTAAATATATTTAAATCACCATTTCGAAGACATTTTCATGTTTGATTTGCCGGAAAGTAACATGAAAACCAATCACAATAATCACAACAAGAAAGATGAGATGGGTTAATCCGAACTGATCCGAACCAGTCATCAACTGTTGGATGCTTTCAACATCTTCTATCTTTTGTCAAATTCAGAGTCAACTGGCATCTGCATCATCTGCATGTATATTCCTTCTGAGTTGAAACAAGCTAACCACCCGATAGCAATGGTTTGAAGAGCAATATGACAATATCCATCTTGGACACATACACAAGCACACACACACACACATCTCAGGATTAGGACTATTTGCAGAGGTCTTGAATCTCGAATCGACCATTTGAGACCCATCGTGAGCCATCTAGGTGCTGAGGTGGCTTAAAGCAAGACAGATGTGAAGATATTGACAAAAATCTCCTCTCAGTGCCCCCAAGTGGCTTTGGGATGGAACGTATTCTGTACATCCTGTGAGTAAAAGAAAAGATACATCCACTGAAGGCCGAGAGGCTCGTAGTTGCCGGGCTGCGGATCAAATAAAGCTGTGCCCTTGATGCCATCCAGCTGAATTTCGTAGAGGCCTGACCCATGGGATCCGATGGAGACTTCCTGGGAATATTAAGGGAAAATTGACAGATTTTACTGGAATCCATGGGGCCAGGGTTCAAAATTGAGTGGTGTTGTTGTTGTTCGTTTGAGAGGAATCCCTTGGCTTTTTATCACTATAGGAAGTTCATGTATGTCAATTGTCCCTTCATCGATACGCGTCGGATCTCAGGGCTGACCGCTCCAGCGTCCGCTGTCGCGCCGCAGAGCAAAGTGCTGACGAATAGGGATCATCATCTGAATACAGGGATTTCATGGATTGTATTTATGATTTCTTGATATCCTAGAACCCCTCGCATCAGGGTTGCCATATTAGATTTGGATAGATTTGGATTGAGAAGTCACCCCATTTTCAGAAACACAGCATGCTGTGACGGATCATTGTCATTCCAATTCAGTCATCCAAGACATGTGCAATCCACGCAGGAGTTGTGATTGTCTCGATCAAATTCAATCAGTGGGTTTAAGCCCTAGAAGTGAAAGTCTTGAATCAAATTGCTCATGCAATCACCAAAACATCGCTTTGAAACCTAGTCCACTATCCACTCAGATATGGCTAACAAATGGCTATGATGGCATCTGCCAATTGTGTTTCAACCCTTGCAACTCTTGGCCTCATAGCCTCTAGTACCTATAGCCACTGAACTAATCCTGGCAATCATGGCAATGAAACATTAGAAATTAGCCATGCTTAGTAGATGTAGGTACTAGTAGATACCTGCTCATTCACCATGGTCACCGTAGATATTAGTGGAACATCACTGCGTTGATGATTTAGCAATTTTACATTTGTACAGTGGTCCTGGTGATGTCATCTACACCACTGGCAGTCTTCGGGGGTGATCCCAGTCCAACCTGGTCTTGATGCGGACAACTCCACGATGGTCGCAGTATGCTTGGGCATCATCTTCCGGTCCTTGAGGAAAGCAAAGCCAGTTGCGAAGACAGCAGGACATTCTCCGGTTTGAACGGCGATACAGTTAAAAGATGTAATTCAAAAACAAACAAGGACATTCGAAGACCAAGTTTTTGCTGAATCCATGCATCCGTTAGAGGACTTTTACCCCTGGGAAAAAACATGTCGTTTTTGCACGAGTTACTAATGACACCCTCGCGGTGTGCTCTGGTCCACATCTCGGAGGATCGAGGATTCCAACACCCAGCTCCAGCATGGGCCACCAAGCTACAGCAAATTTGGTAGCTAGTAAAAAAAACTGTGTAGATCACATTCTATTCAGATCTAAAATGAATAACTAACAATAACTATATTGATAATCCCTACCACAGTCTCGCTGTAAACTTCGCCAACTGCAGGGCATCACTGTTTGGTGTTGACTTCCTCGATCCAAAGATAGCTGCTATGGCAGCCAAGAGTCATGGCCGGCACCTTTGCCCACTTCTTCTCGACTGTCCTGAAATCAAAAATGTGAAGAAACAAAGGATGAATTGGGTATGATGGTGATGTGAGCATCCCCGTCAGTTAATCAATCATATCCAACTTTTGACCATGGCACAATGTGGAATTCCATGCGGTGACCTCAATGTGCCTCTGGTCTGTATGTCACTGCTTTGAAATCTTACAGCAAATTCAAATACTTGGGGATGGATCATCCCTATTTTGGTAGGACATCCATTGACCAGCAATGTTCAGGGTTCACCAGGGTACCAGGGTCTTGACCCATACCCATTTTGTTGGAATCTGAATCAGTCTCCAGACCCCGGCTCTTGCCAAACGCAGAGTAGATAAGGGTCCAAAATGGACAGGACATCATACTCCAAAAGGCAGGCCATGTGTTTCTATGTGTGGTCATGTTAAAACCCAATCTTGAACCAAACCAACCAAAACCACACAGTTTCCCTCCCCCTATAACAATAGATATTCCCTCAGAAACCCTGGTTTACCGGATCTGTTCATTGCAGAGTCCAATGTAGGGAAAATTATGGGGAAATTTGATGCTACAGGCATGGGGTTTTCCCCACATCTGCAAAACATTCTGCAACCAAAGGATCCTTCCTGCTCGCTTCTGATTTGTTGCTGTCCTTGGCAGCCAGAAGTGTCTGCTTGAAAGGAAAACAGCAAACAACACAAAGCAGCAGTTTCAACAAGAAGTTTGAATTGGTCATTTCCTAATTTGTGCCATCTTAGTGCGCAAAAATGAGATGTTGTCTTTTTTTTGATAGAGTCTCCCTCACATGTTATGATCATCCCTAGGGCCTCGATTTTGCAGCAAAGCAAGCTGCATGTGCAGGCTGCCGGTCACCCGATATGGGTAGGGTGAAGAGGCAAAAAACAACAAAAAAATATGACTTCAATAATCCATTTAGGGATGAGAACTTCCCATGTTGGATCATGTTTGGAGTTGCGCGAAGAATTGGTTCACTCTCACAATTCTTGGAATTTATGAAAATCCTCACTCGTAGCACATGAATTTGGAGTGAGGGCAAGAATGACCTGAACCATGATAGCATCGAAAGCTTCCAATCTTCCGATCCAACATTTCCAATCTGCAGTGACCATCACCCATCGCACTCCGTATTTGGCAAGCAGCTCGTCTTTGGAGCTCAGGTTCCTTGCGAGATCGACTTTGCCATACCACACCAAAGCAGTGAACATGTCATTTTGCATCATCTTCGCCATCAAAACGGGTTCCCACACTTATAATCATATATCATATCATATATAATCATATATAATCATAAATAAATATATACATATATATATATATATATACCTGAATGCTCCCTGTTGTCCTTTTAATTGCCGCTAAGGTTCTGGCTGGGTAGAACAACCGTTGGAGAAACAAAACCATATATATATATAATATTTATATATCATATATATATATATATATCATATATAATTACATATATTCATATATAATCGTACAGAACCAACCAGAACCACCTAATCAGCTGCTATCAGGGCAAAGTTGCGGCACTCTGGATGTCGAATCAGTCAATCCACGGATATCTTCATTGACACACCGCAATATTTTGCACGCCAAGTGTCGGTTTTCTTCGAGTCTTGCCTCTTGGAGCCCTTAGGATCGCGAAAGCACACCCAGAGCGTTGATGAAGTCAAGTGAGTCAAGTGAGTCAAGTGAGTCAAGTGAGTCAAGTGAGTCATTGGAAGGGTAATCGAAACATCGATAAACATCGATGATCCTTGCATATCAGCGCTCCACACGATTCCCCCTTGCCCCCGTGTCAAATCTTAAATGGTCAACGCCGTGTCACAAAAATATTCATACCGAACGCCGAGCAAATTCACTGGACCCCATGGGGCCCCGGCCCCTCGCTTGTTGGGTGCCTCTTCAAAGACAATCTGGTCCTGACCCAGTGGGAATCGGAGTGTCATCTGGTGGGTTCCCATAAATGGGGATACCCCATAATTATTTAAATGGATGATTTTTGGGTACCGCTATTTTAGGAAACCTGCATATTCGACCTCTCTTCAATCCATGCAGGTTCATTTCTCTGAACTGCACGTCGATGTGTCATGTTTTGTCAAATTCATCAGCACGTCTTGCCGTCTTGCCGCATGCCAACCACTGATTCGGGCATCGGTCAGATCCAAACTAGGACCTTCGTGATCATCAGCAATTTAAAAGAATAGGCCAAACAACGTAATTTATCTGAACGCCGGGTATATGCCTTGCTCAAAAATCAAGGGTGTCGTTTTTCTTTGGGGGCCCGATCTCATGACAGTATTTGGGATCAATCTGTATTGGAGCTTGCAAATGCCATCAAACATGCCGCGGCATTACGCCCATGTTTGGCATACGTATGCTACTAACCACCCAGCTGACCAATGATGCCGGCCCGCGAGGCTGCAAATAGCGACACTACCATTCAGTTGCAAATGCCCAAAAAAAGGAAACTTAAAGCTGGGCAAAAGCAACTAGTGACTAGTGATTTAAAAAAACAAAACATGTAAAGGGATGCTCTTTTTTTGTTGATATCTTTTGCGTTTCATTCTATTTCGCGTTCTGCTTGGTTTCTTTCAATGGACTCGACATGTCCAATTTTCCGAACACAAAAACTTCTGATTTGCCTGTCATGAATTACAATCAGTTGTTCAATTAACTTCCAAATGGGTGCCAAACCATCAACTTTGACCGTTTAAAATCTAGGTTTTTGCCTTTGGGTGGAATCCAGTGTTTCCTACACTGTCCTTCCATTTGTGACCTGCCGCCCTACCCTGCCCTATTAAATTGATCTAGCGTATTTGACCGTACCTCATCTAATAGTTTCAGGGTTGCTAATTTTGAGCCACCACATTTTCCACAACCTAAAAACCACGTGACACACTATCAGGGCAGAAGGGCCTGACGCAGCAAACGAATTCTTGTGCCCTTGGAAAGGACTCGAACCTGCCACTTGGTTTCCACTCAAACCGGGCCACAACCCTCTCTGATGCATTCTATATCACTTAAATCATGTTTTGGCCACAACAGAGTCCAAGAAAACGACATGCATCGGCATGTGGAAGATGGTCGTTCATGGTTTCAAGTGAGTATTCCGCCACACATGATGAAATCATAATAAACCAATCCAACATCAAATCGTGTGACGCCCCAAAGTTTCAGCTCCAGCTATCTTGTAAACAGCATTCACTGCATCCAAAAATACCTCTGGGCTGTAGCGGAATTTCAAGGTTAGGTCCACCGTGGCTGCCTTGGCATCATTAAACATCTGCTGTTCACCAATTGGTTGAACATGTTGAAAACAAATTCCGGGGATTGCAATTTGTGAATGAGTGGGTTCTTGGTGCTCCCAAGTTTGACCAGGCCATGCCGGGGCATATGTAGTTTGTTTCTTTCACGGTTGTTTGGGTGGAATGAGGGTGAGCTGTGCAATCAAGTTGGACAATAATCAATCAAAAGCAACTGTGAGAAAAATGAAATTCAGAAAATGCAACCTGAGCAATCCACTATGTCAAGATCTCTGGCCACTACCAAAAGGAACAATTTGGTTGGGGCCACAGCTGTAGTTGGAAGCACCGATATCACGATTGGGGCCCTGACCTCTCGTCGAGCGTCGCTCCTCGACAAATTCTGTTGTGACCAACGCTCGTCTTTTTCAGTTGATTTGTCCAACATGAAACCCAAATTTGCCTGCAACATCGTGGCAGTGGGTCCTCTTCTCTTGTCAAATGTTGACTACCATTTTGTTGCATAGATGCGGTGCCCCAAAAACAACTACACTCCAACCCGGTTCGTGTTTGGTCCTCAGGAAAACAGAGAAAAATTGAACCAAACTCAAATTTTGTTTTCAAAATCACTTTCAAACCACAAGCTCACATCAACGCCGCTGTGGCAAGGCGCTTTAGAAAGTTCTCGTAGTCAAACAGGACGAGTTTCGTGACCTGGTCATTCTGTGCCATGGGGTGTGCCTAGAATGGCCTAGAGTTGGCCCTCTCTGCTTGCGTGCCCCAAACAAATAATCTTGGAGGCCCGCGCGCTGGCAATTGGCCTTGACTTTGAGCCAAAAGCGCATCCTTGACGCCAAGTGGTTGTGTCCCGCGCGGCGCGAAATTAGCAGCGTCATTACGAAGGCGGGTGGCAGCAGCCAGCCAATCAAACAAGCCAACCAAGTGGCTGAAAAAAGAATGCCTGAAACTCGCACGCCTCGCCTGCTTTTCCATATTGCAACTATCGACCCCTGCGCAGCTGCTGCAAGAAGAGTGCGGCTCGTTTTATTGATTCTACCCTGTGTACTTCACGTTGGGTAGACGTGGGGGGGGGGGTTAGCCCACAAATTCCTGACTTTGCTGCACTGGGCTATTTTCCCCGTCAGGATGAGAGAGGCCAGATGACTGTTGGGAGCTGGCGGGTTGGGGTGGGGTGGGGGGGGATGTTAACGTTCCATGTGACTTGCTCTCGTTGTTGATGCTACGCCACGCAGGGGTTGGGGTGGGGGGGGATGTTAACGTTCCATGTGACTTGCTCACGTTGTTGATGCTACGCCACGCAGGGGTTGGGGTGGGGTGGGGGGGGGATGTTAACGTTCCATGTGACTTGCTCACGTTGTTGATGCTACGCCACGCAGGGCTTGGGGTGGGGTGTTAACGTTCCATGTGACTTGCTCACGTTGTTGATGCTACGCCACGCAGGGGTTGGGGTGGGGGGGGATGTTAACGTTCCATCATGGTGCTCGTCCACTTGCTTGTTTGGTAATGTGATTGCTCACGGGATGCTACGCCACGCCCGTTCCATGTGACATGCTACGCCACGCAGGGCTTGGGGTGGAGGGGGGATGTTAACGTTCCATGTGACTTGCTCATGTTTGTTGATGCTAGGCCACGCAGGGGTTGGGGTTGGGGGGGGATGTCAACGTTCCATGAGACTTGCTCACGTTGTTTGATGCTACGCCACGCAGGGGTTGGGGTGCATGGGGGGGATGTTAACGTTCCATGAGACTTGCTCACGTTGTTGATGCTACGCCACGCAGGGGTTGGGGTAGGGTGGGGGGGGATGTTAACGTTCCATGTGACTTGCTCTCGTTGTTGATGCTACGCCACGCAGGGGTTGGGGTGGGAGGGGGGGAAGTTAACGTTCCATGAGACTTGCTCACGTTGTTGATGGTACGCACTTTAGACATGAGTGTTCCTGGTTAGACAGATGACACATGGAAAAGATTTGAATTGCCACACACTTTAGACATGAGTGTGTTTAAAGGAGTGAAAGTAAAGACGAAAAACCGCGACGATCTACTGTAAAGGTTCAAAAATCCGTTCAGATGTTCAAAAAATGATCGAAAAGTTCATACACGTGTCTATGAACAAAGGAAATCATATTTCGCAACGAACAAGAAAGCAAATGAATTGATGCCACAAAAAAGATACGCCACCTAGGCGAAAACGCGGTTTTCTAACATGGACGATGTGGGAACATGAAGTACGATGAAGTGGAGAATACTTTGCCAGAATTCAACACAGCTGAACTCGGGCTAACCCCCCCGTCAACCCTTCACGTTGCTTCATGCCTGTGTGCAGTATGGCATGAGATCTGCGGCACCAGTGCACTTTTTAGCATCGACGAGGTTCCGGTCGGTCGCTATGTTTGTATGCTTGTGTCTGGATGCACAAAACTGATTCAAATTGTGTGCGTGTGTCCGTTTCCAACTTTCCTGGAACTGGGAATGCTTTGAATGTCTGTCTGGACAGAAATTCCTGTTTCCGTAGCGCCAAGAAAGGATCCATGGGAGCAAAGAGGCAGAATGACTTATATGGTCGTTCTCAATACGCCAGCAAGATGCCTTCCCCTGCTGATTTGACATTTCTCCGTTTGTGCGTGATTTACATAGAATAATATGCTCCGTTTGGACAGCAATCTTCTCCTGGAATGTTTGGACCCATGGTAGGCGGGATGCAAAAAAACTAGTGATCCAGTCCTATTGTATGTTTGCACACCTTGCTACGAATGACGATTATATGTGTTATGTATGTTATGATATGTATTCATTTGCTTGATATGGGGAGATTGCTTTGGGGTGGGAAATGGGAAGTTGAAAGATCACAAATGTTCATTGAAATTGTCCGTTCTTTCAAGAATTATTGTTTTCATTCAGACCTTGGGTTATCAAAATCAATCATTAATTCGGTGCAAGTAGATATTCTTACTGCAAGGGATGGCAAACAGAAGCCAACATCCTTTCTGAGTCGCCACCTTATCGCTTGAATCTGATGATAACTTCTGCAGCTCTTGCTTTTCAATCCCCCCCTTTGATATCAAAATCTGCAAACTTATCCGAACCTGGCCCGTTTATCAGGCTGTGGGTTTTCTGCCTGTCTTCGCTTGGTGATCATGCCCAAAGGATGAGGGGGTGTAAGATGTCTATCTTCACGTTGCAAAAGTATACAACAACGGAGGTATTCTTGAAATAGCAGGCAGCCGAAATCCAATGGTTCAAAAAGCTCATGTTCCCCGTGAAATAACGACTTGGTCTAGGGGGAAATCCTCCAGTTTTCGACAGACTCATAGTGATTGTAGCTCCCTGGAAAGACCCTGCCAGTCCGGGATAAGTAAAGCTGGGACCCACAAAACAAGTAAAAGGTGATAAACTCGAGACCCATAAACCTCTTGTTGAGCAATGTTCTAAGTGTCTTATATCCTGGCACCAATAAGGAAATGCTTACGCCATTGCTTACGTTTTGTTTACGCCCGCGCGCCCACAGGTTTTGCTTATGCGCATATTTTGTCCTACGCGGAGCTTATGCTGGCTTACGCTCACCGAGTTTCGCTTACGCCACACCCCTATGAGGGACCCCTTCTTAAACATGAACACAAGGGTTTTGAACGTGGCACTATTGGGGATGGCTTTGCACAGTCCTGGCAATGTGCCCTTCCTGATGGAGCTTATGCAGGGAGTGCACTGACCCATGCCACACTACCCAAATCTTTGCCAACGTGAACAAAAGAATACAAACACATCAAACACTATACTGTACAAAAGAGATATTATATGATATAATGATAATGATTAATATATATATAATCATATATATATATAATGATATAATAGACATGAATCAACCTCATGTGACCAAATTATGGAAAGGATTGGAAAGGCCGCTTGCTCAATCATGCATTGGCATTCGTTGAGCCCTTCTGCTGATGAGTGAACATCAATTCTTCACAAGAAATTGGTGTTTCAAACATGGGAGACCCCAAAACCATGTGTTTATACTCTGAAGATCTATGAAGTAGAATACATCAATGATTTTTTTTGGGATAGCCAAATGGCATCAAATGGCTATGGGTCAAAATAGGGTCAAAAATTGGGGATCCCCTCTGGTAATTTAACGTAGCTATTGAAAATGGCCATTTATAGTGGATTTTCCCATTAAAAATGGTGATTTTCCATAGCTACGTTAAATTACCAGAGGGTAGCCCCATAATTATGATGATTCCTACTAACAATCGACGAAAATCTGAGGTCCCCAAGTCCCCCCAAGTCCCCGACCACGGTGATCAAGCTCCGTGGATCTTGCTCCGTCGATTGAGCAGGTGACGTGAAGAAGGAAGGCACGCTGACCTGTCATCCCATGGAAAATTTCGCCATGATCATTCCATGAGTAGAGCGGTATGCTTGTTCATGTTGTTATAGGGAATTCCTGTATTACTGTGTATATATATATATCACATTAATATATATATATATTATAATATATATATATATACGTATTATAATATATATATATACGTATTATAGGCCATTGTAGTTAGCTATTGTTGCTGGTATGCCCATTCACAAGAATGGATCAACATGGTTCATATGACATATATAATATTGTCATATATTGTCTGGTGAGAAATGCTATGAACCTTAGGTGGGAACCAAATCTGTGGCTCCAAAAACATGGCCAACCTTCTACACACATGATATCCACAAAAAAAAGGTCAATCGACAGTATGATGATTCCTGCCATGTGTAAATCATTGAAGTGGCTTAATCATGTTTGTAATATTATAACATCATATCACATTATATATAATATTTACAAACAAATGATTCGCTCACCACCCAGGCAAAAGAAATTCACGTTGTGCTGGCGCACCTCTACTCGGTGCGCATCATACACCAGCATGGCAGGCATCACATTGGCACGGCCACCTGAGAACTGTCCGGTTGGGGATCCAGGGCGCCCCAGGAGTCACAAAGGCGGCTGAAGGCAAGGGAATGATCATGTGAATGTATGTGAATCATGTTTGATGTTTGTTGTTCGCCATATCATGGACTAACTACATGGATTTTGGTTATAGATGTTATAGCCATTCGGCAATCCACCTCCATTTCCACATCAAGAGCTTTGAACCTTGTGTAAGATTGAGATCGCTGGCTGCCGCTGGACCATGTTTGCCCATGGGTATTCACCAGCAATAATGCAAATAAATGCAAATAATTGGTGGTCCTGAAGATATTACCGTATGTAATGGTGAGATTGCCCACAAATTCGAAAGTGAGACCGCCCGCTGTTCATAAACAGCCATCCACCCGTTGATCTGACAGGACACCATCAATCCAACCAACGACCTTCCGCAGTTCTTGGAAGGCTTTCAGAGGGCCCTCGCCCGCCTCATGGTGTCACAGGGGAAGAAACATTTCGAGGAGGTCAGAATTTCACTGTAAATTGTGCTCAGGATGAGTCCTCCATCAAGGGCATCAATGGCAATAGACATAGTACAGTATTCTATACTAGCAACAACCATCTTAAGGGCAGGTCTAGGTCTCAGACAATGTAGACTCCCTCTTTGGCATTGCTTTCAAAGGACCATGCCTTAGCACGATCGCACAATGCATCCACAATATGGCCTTCTCCATTCCTGGCAGCCAAGAGGCCATGCGCATGTTGTTTTTGAACCAGTCTTCGGAGTCCAACAACGCCTTGGATGTGCCAACAGGGGGGGCCATTTGCAAAAGAAGAAGTTATATTGCTGGCAAATTCCTGGATATTTAGTGGGTTAACCGATGGGGAAATAAACAAAATCATGGACTCAGCAAAACCATGTTGATATTTGAGTCAAGTCAATTGTGTAGTGTCATATTTCATGATACAGGTAGTTCAGCAAAATGTTCATTATTCTGATTTCATGATATTTCTATCCCTACAGTATTATTGAGATATATTGATTGTGAATGATGATCTCCCAACAGAAGTCCCGAAAATTTTCATCGCTCCAGGAAGCCGTCAAATCAGAAGGTCTCATCAATTCCACGCTTTCCTTGGCTCGGACCAAGGCGGCATTCCTCAGCGGCGTCTTTGAAAAAAATGCAGCACACACCTGGAGGCAATGAATCAGAAAATTGATGTATTAAGACAAGATTAGAACTACAATTAGTATCATGTATCAATTAGTAGTTTATTCATATCGTTGATGGACATTTTTTTTCTGGTTCGTTTCTGAATTCCTCCCAAAAAAATCCTGGCCTTTTAGCTTCGGTTCCGTGTATTCCGTTTGCCCAGTGTCGCTTTGATTTGCGAAATGCCCACCTTCAGTTTGAACTCTTCAGCCTGCCACACTCGTCACGTGTCACCAGGAAAAGCAAGGGAATGAAGGAAATGGTGTGCAGCCTAATACTTAAAGTATCTTAAAGTTGGATATAATTGCCCCCAACACAGTAATTGTATAGTTTAGTTGGAAATAAACCATCAGCTAATGAAAGAATAGGTTTACCATGACATTCCAAACATTCGAAAAAGAACTGCGCATGATTTTTGAATTACTAATATGGGGATGTATCAAAACCAATCTTGCTATATTTGGGGGGATGAACATCCATTTACCAGTTATTTGGGGTTCACTAGGGTACCAAGGTTTTGACACACTGCCATATAATTAATTGTCTATACATACTCGTGTGATCTCGTGTGCCTCAGCTTGTGCAACAAAACAACAGCCAACTGGGCAGAGCTGTTGAACTCGCCGTGGGCTGACCGAATGGTGCAGCACGTACCCGCCCGAATTCCCCCTGGAAATTCAACAAATATCACACAATAATTACCACACATCTATGATAAATCATGATAAATCATGGTATACATCATGAATTTATATCAAAACACACATCCAGTCTTCACATTCAGTCACATCCATGAATTCAATCCCATGATATATTCCCATGGTTCCCATGAAGCTTTTCCATTGCCAATGACCGTGCCCGCGTTGCGCGTTGCGGCACCTGCTTGTGGGCCGAAACGCTCTGCACCAAGGTGACACCCAAAGGCCCCATGGAGTTGGCCATGCCATAAGCGACTTCCAGGATGTTTCCTGGGCCCAGGGGGCCTGGGAAGGGCCTGGGAAATCTATGGAAATCTATGGGAAATGGCCCATTTAAGGCTGAAAAAATCTGGAAAATTCTGGAAATATTAGATGATTGGGACATGAGATTGAATATAGATATTCCATGATATTCCCCTGATGATTCTCTTCCCCCATATTTTTGTTGGGGAATATGGGAGTATCAACAGTTCGATCTTTCTTTATTTTCTTTTGGGGACACCTATGCCCACGATTTGTTGGACAAAACTGTCCAAGGATTTCCATACCGGACACCATGTGGGGGATGTGCTCTTCAAGAAGATTCAACGAGTATCCAAAGGTGACTGGCTGATGGTTTCACATAATTCCGCATGCCCTTCTGAAATTTGAGATGATAATTCAAAATGACTAAGGTTTTACTAGCTAGTAGAGGGTGGTTTGAACCATCTCTTAATGTATAGTCTATACATTATAGACACAGTAACTACTGATCCATAAAAGTACTACCAAAAAAAACATCAAAAAAATATCATACTCAATAAAATTGTTTTTTGTAAACAATTATTAACAAAACACTGTATGTATACTTAGATAATCTTAGATATATCTCTGTATATCTCTGTCTTCTCAGGGTCTAAGAGTGCCAAAACGCCTCGATAGTAGCAGTTCTTGTCCATCATGCCCCGGAGCTGCGGAACAGCGATCCTGGGAAGAGATAGGCAGCAAGAAATATGAGGATTATATTATGGCCGAGATTCTACAGGGATTATATATATATATATACATATATATATAGTAAATAATATATATATATATTATAATTCTATATTCTATATAATTATAGGGGATTATAATGATTATAATGTCAAGTCAGGATTAATCAACACCCCGTTATTAATCAACCTCCTCCATTTTTTTTGCAATTTAAAAACAGGTGGTCCCCCAGGATTAATAAACCGTTTGGCTAGGACATGATTAATCAACCCCCTTTGCTGAAATCGATGTTTTTATCCAACAATTTTTATTTCCAATTCTATTTATTTCCAATTGTTTTTAACCTTTTTTTTTATCATCATTGTTGTACTTAAGGTTTAAGTTGATCATTGAAAATTTCAAACAACAACTATTCCCCAAATGATCGATTGCTAATTAAAATCTTTATAACAATCATCAGTTTGGATAGCTCCCAAAGGGTACCCCCCATGAGCCAATGCCCCCCATTAATAATAACCACGGTTTGCCCCTGATTAATCAACCACCTTTCTGATCCATGAGATTTTAACAAATCCAATGGAATTCTATTAAGATCTAATTGACGTAAGCCATATCCAAAGTTTTATGGTTCAGAGTTGCTTATTATTAAGGGGGTTTAAGATGACCTACAAGGTAGAGTTCTGACCTTCTGGGGGGGGTTATTAATCCGGTGTTGGCATTATAGGACTTATATGTGTGTATATGATGGGCACGGGCACGGCATGAATCAACCAAAGGTGTATTGACGAGGTAACATTCTTGACAAGGGAAAACCAACTGGAAACCATGTTGTTTCACATGCAATATGGCCGTTTGCTCCAAATTCGCCCAGGAGTGATCTGAAACCACACATTTCAGGGAAGCTTTGTTGAGGCCCAAAATCCGAAAGAATTTCGGTCCTTCGAAGTAGTTGTCCCGGTGGATTGCTCGGGAGCGTGTCCAATACTGACTTCACACCCCTGGGCACAGGATGGGACAGGAGGCTCCCCAACCCGTTGGGGGTTGGCATGGTCAGGTTAGATTGCCAAGACATACCAACAAGAACATATCACATTGACATATAAATATCCATGTCGTGTCAATACAAAACTGTCAAATGATCCTAGGTCTCAGAGTTGTTACCAGGGCCACAGGCTGTCATGTCTAGCAAATCTAAAAACAAAAAACAGCAATGATTCAATCCGCTATGCATCTAGTGCATTTCAAATATCTCATGCACGTCATCAACAGTTTGCAGCTGTCCTCAAACACACCGGTTTTCTCTGTAGCGCTAACTTGCCCGCATCCTGTGAACTGAAAGCGGGGCTGCGCGCCAAACTCCACATGCAATTTGCATGCAATTTGGAGGATATCCCCCAAAACCCTTCAATCATTTGTTTGAAAGGGATTCTTGCTGGGACTTTGCCGTGTCACAACCAGTTTTTGAAAGGCTGGAAAAAATGATTATGATATGGCCAGGTGTGACACTTTCAACACCCAAAATATCCCAAAATTCTAATCTAGAATAGTGATGAATAGTGGAGGAGGGCAAAGAACAACACATTTCCATCTGGTCTGGTCAAAGCCCAGACTACCCACAGATTGACCAACCATGTCACCATGTCTGATAAAACAAAGGATATCTTGGTGTCGCCAATTTCGATGATCTCCCAAATCCTTCCTCATCTGACCCAGTGATCCTGCTTTTGCAAGCTATCATGCGTCTCACCATCTGCACTCTCTGGTAGCTCGATCAAGTAGGGTTCCAAGTGGTCACGCTCACGCGGTTCTGGTCCTTCAAAACCTGCTGCGACTGAAAACCATTTCTCGGAAAAAAATCGATATGACCATCCTGTGAATCGAACTGCCAGGGTGACGATGCCCTTCTTTGGAATGCTTGGTACTTATCTTGCAAGTGAACCTGATGCCAAATGATCCTGCCAAATGTAGATCTAACATTTTATATGAAGTATTATGAAGTAAACCAGCTTTTAATGGTGCTTATATAGTAGAATCAAACATAATTAAACCTCATCTTCCATTTCTTCCATATCCCAGTTATTTCATGGTATCTTTCCACCTTTAAAACAGCCCTCTCGGATCATCTCGGTACCCGTGCCAGGGCAAGGCCAGCCGTAGAGCGCAAAGGCCAGCCCGCGGAGGATGGCCATTCCTGCCATGGAAAATCCATGGAAAAATCCATGGGAAATCCACTCGAAATGGTGCTTGGTGCTTTTTGAATATGTTTCAATGGGAACAAGATGGAACAAGTGTCTATCAATTTGAAATGATTTTCTATTGCTACGGTTGATTACCAGAGCATACCTTCGGGATTTAGTTTTTTAACCTTCAAGCGATTCTGGGAAACAAGCAACCAAGATGGGGATGTGAGCCTTTCCCAACATCTGGGAGTTTCAAGCAACAACGATAACGATGAATGTTGACTTTACATTTTCAACCAACAAGCATATGGACTAATGAACCAACACGTGGATGCAAGCAAACAAAAACAGACAAAATATGCTAAGCTAAATGATAATACAAGTAGTGTCTAGTATTCCTGTTCAGTTTCCATGGCATTGTGCTACCCGGCAGATACGCGAACATCCCTGAACATCCCTGAACTGCACCTAAGTTAAGGATTTTTGCACCAGAGGAACATCATCAACATTTTTCTAAAAGCAAAACAAGGTGGACGTGGACGAGATGTACGTGGCTACATAGATCACCAATAACCCGGTCGGCAGCTCCTGTGGTGGAGGCTCCAGGCAAGAGCTCTTCCGCAACAATGCCTGATTCCCAGTGGATTTCCCAGGATTTTTCGTAGAAAATCACCACCTTAAACAAAGCCAGGAATAGCAACAGGATTCATCTGAAATAAAATCTCACAGTGCTAGACTGAGATGGTTGAAAGGATAGTCTGATCTGTGTAGAAGGATCGGAACCATCTTCCAACAACGTGATTGTGGGGTTGGTACGGTTGGTATATGTGCTTTATCACCACATTGAGATATCTTCAAAAAAGAGGTGGGGGTTCTCAGGTGGGTCCGCGGATTTGGTGAAATACTTCAGAAATGGTTTCGTCTGAAAATTGCGTAGCCACACATTTCATAGTTGATCATGTTCACTACTCCAACGGCAATCAAATTCAGGTAAATCAATGTAAATCACATTAAATCATTCATTTCCGGAGCAAACCCTATTACCAAAATCCAAAATCATCCAAACCGAATCATCCAAAAAACATATCCAAACACATATTATTCAACAAAAACACCCAAAATCAACAAATCGAAGTCATCCACAGCGCCTGGCAGTGGATCGGTGAATCCCATCTCACCACCAGGGTTGGAGAACACGGCTGGTGGAGGCTCCTGCAGAGAGGATTTCGCAGCGTTTCTCTAAAGAATTGGATCGTTGTTTCACCAAATTTACAGGAAATTCATGAACATGTATGAAAATTTACGGATTTTTTGAAGAGAACATGATATTCAACTAATATTAGATGTTTGACGATATGTTTGAGTATGTTTGGGGATTTAAACCCTTTCGGCATGGGTCCAAATTTGGAGTCTGCGACCGACAGCGCAGACCTTGGAATCGATGCCCGAAGTCGTTGTGTTCAAACGACTCGACCCAACACTGCTGCGCCTCCGTTGCGGATGCATGTAGAGATCCCCCAATAGAAGTGGGCTACCCGAAAACCGCAGTACGTGTGCTACCATGTTCTATCTTTGGAGACTGCATATTATATTAATTTATTATTATTACAATATATAATATATAATATATATATATATATATATGTGTTATTATATATATAACTATATATTGCACAATGATGCAATATTATACAACATAAATTAAAATATTATATATAATATAATACATGATCTTAAACATGATTGTAGATGCTGTCTTGGCGGCCCGGGACAAATCATCTAGCTCTGAGGGCTGAAACATGCTGAAAGCAGTGACAGGTCTGTGGCTAAATGGCACCAAGGCCATACAACCAATTGACCAGCGATGATTGCTTTCAAAACTTGATCTTACATGGCCTTACGTGGGTCTTGGGGGTAAACCAGAACTTAGAATGCAGTTGTCGGCTTGCAGAATGCTCAAAGTGTTTGGCCGCAGCAAGGTACCGCAACACTTTGATCTGGCATGCTATGACTATGGCTATGCTCCAAATATCTCCAAGTGATCGAATCGGATGCTGTACTATATTAATGTACATATATGTACAAGTACGACGTACAAGTAATCTCAAGTAACGCCCAGCCAAACTGGCCCATTCTTGAACCAAGCCCGCCAGAAATTTGAAGTCACACACCCCTGCGAGCCTCCGGGAACTTTGTGGTCTTTTAGCCCCTAGGCGCCATTGAATGACAATGGGCATCAAGCTAGCGACAGGTGGTTGCAGAGTGCTTTGATTCATGGTTGCGATTGAAATCAACATGTTTCACATCTGAAACATATCGCTGAAACCAGGATCACCCAGGGATGGAAAGCCTGAGGCTGCCCCTGGGGCATAACATTTCAACTCTTCGTGCAAAGTTGGGCATCCCAGCTTCTCCCCAGAAAAACTCACCCATAGGACGATAGCCATGAGGCGGCTTGAGACTCTGAGAGGATCTTGTATAATTAATGGCAATCCTGGAACACAGACCTCCAGTGAAAGGTGTCTCTCTATGTCCCAGGCCATCAAATCCCATTCTCGAAGCTCTGCGCTGCTGCGCCTTCTCCTATTACCACAGGACGTAGCCGCCACGCACGAGGATGCACCGACAAAAACCAAGGTTTGAAATCACAGGGTTTCCCACTGTTTTTGCACTTTAGTTACTTTAATCAACGGTTCTCAGCAGTCACCCAGAGGACCCAGAACGTCTTGCAAAATGCACAAACCAAAACACAGCCAGTTTCACCCCTACTTGCACAGAGTTGATTTCACAAAATTTTGGGGAAACATGGTTTTTATCGGGTTTTATTGTATGCCTTTATTATGCCTTTATTGTCATCCTGCGCAGCCGTTTCCCGTGAAATGTTTCCACTGTCGCTGGTCCTGAGTGCTTTTCAAGATTTTGGGTTTCGCAAAGGGTGTCCTTAGTGAGGTCCAGATCATCTGCTCCTACCCGCAAGGCCGCCGATGAAATTTGGCTATACAATGTTATACACAGTGCTTCCAGCTTCAGATAAAGCATGACACATCGACACAGAGAAACTACCGGCATCATTATCATGTGCTCCAAATTCCTCTGCCGAAAAAAATGTTGGGATATGTTGGGTTACCATTATATAACCAGCCCTGGTGACATCTCGTCATCTGAGGATCACCTGAGGATCACCTGAGCACCCAGACTTGGGTCGAAGTTCTTCTCCGAGCTCGGCCTTTTTGTAGGTCAAGCGCACCAGCAAACAGTGCTTCAAATCAAAGCAGACCTCGGTGGGTCGAGCCTCTGGGCCCCGATTCCGGAGGTTTCTTGGTGAATCCCCAGCCATTTATCTGGTAAAATTAAGGGTGGTCTACAAGTCGTGCCGCACAAGGCGGTGGCGGAAGTTTCAAGAATAGGAAACCTATAGGAGAGATTGGTTGTTGTGAATCACGGATGGCAGAGCGAATCCACTGATGGGCCGACAGGTGGTTGGAGTTGTGTTTTGCGGAGTGGCTGCAATGGTTGCAGTGGTCACCTCACCACAACTGCTGGATGTAGTGTGGTGTAGTGCAGTTGTAGTTGTAGTTGTAGGTGTAGTGCAGTTGTATATGTAGTTGTAGGTGTAGTTGTAGCTGTAGTGTGGCGGAGTTGTAGTTTTAAGTTGTAGTTGTTGTAATGTAATGTAATTAGTGTAGTGCAGTTGCAGTTGCAGTTGTAGTTGTGGTGTGGTGTAATTAGGGTAGTGTATTGTAGTGTACTGTAGCGTTGTGTACTGTAGCGTGGTATAGTGTAGTGCAGTCTAGTGTATTGCAGTGTGAAGTACTGTAGTTGTAGTTGTAGTGTAGTCTCGTGTAGTGCAATGTAGTGGTAGTTGCAGTTGCAGTTTAATGTAATTAATGTAGCGCAGTGTTGTGTAATGTAGTGTAGTTGTAATTGCATTTGTAGCTGGAACGTACTGCAGTTTAATTAGTGTATTGTAGTGTAATGTAGTGTAGCTGCAAATTGTAGTTGTAGCTCTGGTGGTGGTAGTAGTAGCAGCAGCAGCAGTAGTAGAAGTAGAAGTAGAAGTAGAAGTAGAAGTAGAAGTAGTAGTAGTAGTAGTAGTAGTAGAGTAGTAGTAGTAGTAGTACTACTACTACTACTAGCAGTAGCAGTAGCAGTAGCAGTAGCAGCAGCAGCAGCAGTAGTAGTAGTAGTAGCAGTAGTAGTAGCAGTAGTGGTAGTAGTGGCTGTTGTAGTAGTTGTAGTGTAATCAGTGTAGTGTAGTGTAATTAGATGTATTTAGATGTAATGAGTGTAGAGTAGTGTAATTAGTGTTGTGCAATGTAACGTCGTATATTTGTACTTGTAGTTGTAGTAGTAGTGTGGTGTAGTGGTACTTGTACTTGTACTTGTACTTGTAGTTGCAGTTGTAGTTGTCTGTCTATCTATCCATCTATCCATCTATCCATCTATCTATCTAACTATCTATCCATCTATCTATCTATCTATCCATCTATCTATCTATCTATCTATCTTATCTATTTATCTTATCCATCTATCTATCTATCTATCTATCTATCTATCTATCTATCTATCTATCTAATCTATCTAATCTATCTAATCTATCTAATCTATCTAATCTATCTAATCTATCTAATCTAGCTAATCTATCTAATCTATCTAATCTATCTAATCTATCTAATCTATCTAATCTATCTAATCTATCTAATCTATCTAATCTATCTAATCTATCTAATCTATCTAATCTATCTAATCTATCTAATCTATCTAATCTATCTATCTAATCTATCTAATCTATCTAATCTATCTAATCTATCTAATCTAATCTAATCTAATCTAATCTAATCTATCTATCTATCTATCTATCTATCTGGGTTCGTCTGGAAATATCGTATCCCCACTGGAAGGTTTGTCTAGAGGGTATGCTTCGGAGGTATGCTTCGGGGTTTGCTTCGGGGGTATGCTTCGGGGTCTGCTTCACATGACCTTCATCACATGGAACTTACTTCATATCTAAGAGGCTTCCAACAAACTTTCCAACCTTTTATATATCTCTGTGTATATCCTTGTACGCATATAAATATATATATATAGAGAGAGAGAGACACGTATGGTTTTCTGGTCTAAATCAACCGCCAAGGGCCAGAGTCGGGCTTTCCCAAGTACAGGTGAAGCCCGAGGCTAGTTCTGACAGCAGGTAGTTGGTTCAAGGCATAGCTGGCTGTAGGAAGCACGTTTGTTCCTGACAGCAGGTGGTTGGTTCAAGCATGTTCAAGCCATAGCTTTGGTGCCATGGCGGTATGGCCAAGGATGTCTTATTTTCAGGGTTATGCAGAGATGTGAAGTATCTTACTCACGCGTTCAAAATGTGCCAGGGTCTGGAAGTTGAAGGTTTGAGGTATGAAACGGGTGTGATTCGTGTATGATTCGGGTATGATTCGCGGAGCACTATTCAGCACACCGTATCAGATCTAGACAGGAGCTACAACGGCCAGTCAGCACCAGAAGCTGGTCGATGCAAACGGTATCGGCTGCCACAATGAAGCTACAGCGGCCAGTGTCGCGACCCATGATCTCCAAACAACAACCATCAACAAGCCTTCAAAAATGATCTTCATTTTGGGGGTTTGCTTCGGGGTATGCTTCGGGGCTATGCTTCGGGGTGTGCTTCGGGGGTATGCTTCGCAAGAGCGCCACCTTCCACCAATACATATCTAGGACCACGGAAAAAAATACTAACCCATTTATCTATCTGCAAGCTTGAAAACGAAGCTATTCTGCCAGACTTCCTCAACTTGACAACATCCTGACAACATCAATTTTTGAACTTGACAACATCAAGAACGAAACAATTCTGCGAGACTTCCTCATTTTTCGAAGTTGACAACATCAAAAACGAAGCAATTCTGCGAGACTTCCTTCAAAAATGGAAAGTTGAGTGCTGAGCTGACGGCCTCGTACCAATGCGTTTTGTGATTTTTCGACTCCACCTGTCTAAACTACTGCGCCTGCCACGGAAAAGTGATGCCAGGTCATACGAAGTGCTGCACCTGTCACGCAAAATCATCTCAGCAAACCTGAAGATCTGCGGCTCCAAAATGCAACCCCTCTCAGGAAATCAGCGCCCGGACCTCCTAACAGCTCTGATGAACATGTCTTACTGCACCTGCCACGGAAAATGCATCTTTGCAGATCCTCTTCACATGTCCCACGCCTGCTATCGTTTTTGGAAATGCTACAAAACCCTCACGTTTTGCTCACTTCTGACAAGGTGCACAATCCCGTGCGCCTGCCACGCAAAACGACATCTGAACGTCCCAAAGTGCTCCGAACCCCCTCAGTTTTTTCCACTTTTGACTTCGAAATGTGCTTCGCACCACAACGGCGTGCACTTTTTCAACATCTCAACTTCCAAAAGTGGTCCGGAGCTGGTGTGCTTTGTACCTTTTGACTTCGAAATTCGCTTCGCGCCACAACGGCCTGCACTTTTTCGACATCGCAACTTCTACAAGTGCTCCGAACATGTGGTGCTTTTAACATTTTGACTTCGAAATGTGCTTCGCGCCACAACGGCGTGCACTTTTTCGACATCTCAACTTCCAAAAGTGGTCCGAGCATGGTGTGTTTTGTACATTTTGACTTGGAAATGTGCTTCGCGCCACAACGGCGTGACTTTTCGACCCTCCGGAGCCACAAATCATTGGAAAAACACAGTGTTTCGCGACTTTCCTACCTTTTCGCGCACCTGGATCTTGTTTCTTCTGAGACTTTCTCTTTTTTGATCTTCTTTCTTCTTCTCTGCTCTTCGCTGACTCTTCCCATCTCTGCTTTTCATCTGTCCATATTGTCGGAAGTTTGACTTCTAAACATCATTCGATCATCGTATATCTGGATATATCTGGTATATTGTTGGGTTTACCACAAAATCATCATTCTTCATGTTACACCATCCACTTTTGGAGGGTTGATCATTTTGACCCGGCTATGGATCACTTCACCCGCTCAGTTTTCGTTGGTGTTCACGCTCCGGTGGCGTTCCCTTTGTTTGCGGATGCTGATAGTTTTGACCCATCCCATGGTCACAATTTGGGTAGAACACCTCTGCTGAAAACTGTAGTTATATTTGCCTGCAGCACTGTAATATGGCATGACGTGAGCCGAGTTGCACCCCCAAGCATCAAACCTGCAATGCTCTCTGAATGGTCCTGTGAGCCGGGGTTTGTGGATCTTGTGTTGTAAACACGGGGCAAAAAAAATGATACCCCACGAAACATGGAAAAAAAGGTGAAACAAATACAAAAAAACGACTACCCAACCAAGGTTTACCCAGAACATACAGTAAAGACCCAAACCTGACCAAATTCAAGTTTGCTCTATGGGAATCAGGGTCTGAAAGGGATTTCTGTTTCTTTTTTATGTCTACATGTCTATATACATTCTATTCAGTGCTCCATCTGAATCAATACAATCCCATGCAATTGCATAGAACATGTGATCCGGCTGTTTCAATAATGGCAGGTCGGTCAGTCGATCGATTTCCAAGTCAACAGTGTTGGAGTGATCTAATAAGCCTGTGTAAATCCTGCGTGTGCGTGTGCGTGTGTGTGTGTGTGTGTTCAGTACGCCTGGTACCAACTTTACATACCTAGCTGCAACTGCAGTCAGAATTGCAGTCACAAACGCAGTCATAATTATTATAGCAGGCTGTTCCATCTCACCTATCACTCTTATGAGCACATGTGGCCTTGTGTTTTATCATTCATAGTGACATAAATCTCCGATATTAGATAAAAAACACTAACTACATATAACTACATAATATATCATAATATTTGCATAATATATTATAATATTAATACTAGATATTTATTATTACTAGATATTCGAAACCAATAAAAATACTGTCAGTTCTTCATGTCCACCATGACACGCCCCTTGGCCGTGCCTCAACCTTCCTGAAGGCCCAGCCAGCATCTTCGACGGATTTCTTTCGGCCACGGCCTGAAAAAAACATGGCCATTGCGGCGGCCTTGGACCGTTACGGGCATCCAGAAGGAAACAACTGGGAAGGCTGTTATATATGTTATATGGGTGTGATCCAATTTATGGGTGTTATATGGGTTGTTATATGGGTGTTATATGGGAATGCTGAACAAATGTTTGGCAAACATCAGTATCATCAGTATAGGAATGTACAGGATAGTTGTAGGTATTCAAATGTTGAGTGTCTGGTTTGGGGATGATGGGGCTATCATTTGCTGTTGCAGGTACCGGTTGTTGGTGTTTCATCTGTTTAACCCATTGTTTCCCATCTGGAGGTTTCCTAAGTCATGGGAGTACCGCAATAGCTGGATGGTTTAAAATGGAAATCCGATTAACATGAATGATTGGGGGTATCCCTATTTTAGGAAACCTCTATCCATTGCAAACTATTTACGTATCAACCTACTAACCAAAGCTTTACCCAGCTATGGATCAGAATAAAACAACAACCCTGGACAAATGATGACAAATGTTGGCCCCTTGTTGATTGCATTCAAGCAGCAAATTAAGATCTTTGCAGAAAGCTATCACCGAGTTCATCCGGGGTTGACAGCCTGCAGCTGCTCCTTCGGGAACAGGCACAGATAATGCTTCCATCATGGATTGCAGAGTCTTCGTCTCCACATACGCCTCCAGCAAATCCCAAAGCATTTGCATGGCATCCCACAACAAATATCATACTGGATGGTTACGATCGTGTTTCCCATGAAGATCATCGTCATGCAATAGTGAGTAAAGTATGTAATTATCTGTATCTTACATAGTGATGGACATTGGTCGGATAATAATCCATGTAAATTTTAAGTAACAGGCGTGGTTCACTTTCGATGGGATTCACTGGCTATCTCGTCTGAAGTGCCTGGGTTCTCGGACCTGTAAGACATCCCTGAAACTCAACCGTCCTTCGTGGGAATGGGGCAAGAAAATGTATGACCCTGAACCCACAAACTGGTGGACAGTTTAGTATGTTCATGTATATATATATATATACATATATATGTTCCATAGTGTTATATTATGTTATATTGCAGTAGTGTCAAACGGATCTTTGATTTCTAAGATATCAAATCTTGTCTACCCTCCTCAAGCTCCTGTCCAAATTCCACTGTTTTATATCCCATCTGGGTAGAAATCTACGAGTATGTACCTAGGGGGACGAACATCCGTAACCACCAGCTGTTTTGATGTTCGGCACCAGGCTTTTGACCCATTGCCATCTGTGCCGTGGCCAAAACATGACATATTTTCCTAGGAAAATATGTCATCTCCCCAGTTTTGGTATATTGGTTTGTCTGAAGATAAGCCTACAAATCCTATGATTGATCATCAATGATCATATATGATCATCATTTTCCCATCATGTCCCTATACAAAAAGTGCCAATTTATTGGGGGGTATACCCCATTTTCAGACGAACCTCCCAATGGTCGTCATGATGGCGCCTGCAAGATCCGAACCAGCCGAAAGCACACCGCATGTGCCTGGCCAAATCCCAGAACTGGGGATCGGATTTTTGTTAAGATCTATGAATCCCTTCCCCCGATTCTGTTTTGGAACTAGGCCACATAAGAAACACTGATTTCACGTGGGTTTCGTATTGGATCTATGAATTTTGTGGGGTTCGAATGCCAGGTACTTATAAATACATACATATACATATACATACATAATATAATATGTATATGCATATATATATATATTATAATATTAGGCCGATGGATTTTGTTCGACATTCTGAGCTCTGGGATCTCCGCCAAACACAATTCCGATGGCCATCTAAGCTAAGCCCAGGATCAAGTGCTTTCGCAGATGAAGTGGACAACTTCAACATCAGGCACTTACAGTTATACAAGTCAATGTATTTCAACAATGATCAATATTGTCTAATATTACTATATATTACTGTAATTCATTATATTTTTGAGATATTCTTCATGGGTCATTAAATGTCCCCATTGAACATCACCCAACCATTAGGTATATGGTCTATAATGGCTACTATAAGGTGATGTTCAATATTCCCAAAATGGGACAGTTACCAACCCCTGTTCTTTGACAATCTGCAGCTTTCTGCTAGGAATTCAATGAACGTTCCCAAAGATTCGATAGACCGGCTGGGTGCTCCCGACATGGCGCAAAGCCCACAAACATTGCCATGGAGGGAAGTCCTCGCGGCTGTTGTTAGAAGTTCTAGGTGCTTCCAACATTTTTCACAGATAGGAATACTTGTGGAAACATATGTGCACTATAGGTACAAGGATGTGAATAATGGAGTATATATAGTTACGGTTTTGATTCAACAGTTATATAATATATTTAATCCCGACCGATGCCAGCTATTCTCAGTTGGCATTCATTTTGATCAAGGTCCTCAACCATCATGCTTTTGACATATGCACAAAGGAGGGCCAATGCCAATAGCATGTTTCTTGTGCCACCCTCGTAATCCATGACCCGTGAGGCAAATCACTCCCTTCAGGATGGTTTATCCACCTAGCAACTGTCACCCAAGGGAAGGTAGCAACAACCGGCAAAACCCCTTCACACAGGTCTGTATCTAGAATCATTCCCCAGAAAGCACCACATCTTGACTTGTTTGACCATCCAGCCATCTAACTGTATATTGGGTGTGTCTGAAAGTAGAAGTTTGATCAATTTTTTCCCATTAACATGACATCACGGCGTACTCCCTATCTTATATCACAAACCAAATCGAACCACCAGGACGTCCCATGTGCCCCAAAATCAGATGGTTAACCCTCAAAATGACCAATATCCTCCAAAATCGCCTTCAATTTTGACCCCGCAAAAATTGAGCACTTGTGTCAGCTCCGGCTTAATAAACACTAACCATCAATTTGGGAAGGTTATCCCCCCAAACAATGATAAATTAATAAAGTTGGTACTGCCCTGTTAATTAGCTGGTGTAAACCTGGGTTAACACCTGAATATCCACTATCATCATTATCCAATGGTTAAATCCCTATTTACATGGATAAATCATGTTTAAATCACCATCTGTTTCACCATGTTTGATGGTCAAATCACCAGTTTCCACCAGTTTTCAAGTTTATTTAGTCACTCACCATTTTTCATGGTTTTTCACCATTCTTGATTGTAAATCACCAGTTCTTGTGGTGAAATATTGTGAAATCATGTTTTTTTTTCCACCAGTAAACCATGATTTTTTTTCACCAGACCTTGGTGAAGATCAGCTGCAATGCCGCCAGCAGTTGCGGCACCAGCATGGCACAGGAGAAGGCGCAGACGCCTTCGTATTCGCTGCGCAGCGAAGGGTCCGTGTCGGAGGCCTTAGTGCTGACAGTTTAAAAACATCGAACGCCGAGGCGGAGAGTTAAAATTGAACTGTTCATGGATTATTCACTGATCATTATAGTGTATGTATGTATGTATGTATGTATAAATATATATATATAAAGATCATTTATCATATATATATATATATATGATACCATTAATGATTCATTTATAATCCATCTGGGGATGATATTGTTGATCATACATCTATGATGAACATTAATGATATAAAATGCATATATTTGATTAACTGGATTCATCTATAATAAACATCAATGATAAAATGAACACGATTTAATGATATGTAACTGAATGACATTATGGTAAATCTGAATTCATAAACTTCATTGTGCTATGTTTAATTGGTGAAAACATATCAACTTGATTCTAATGAAATTGCAACTATCATCGTAAAACATCATGATGTTACAAAATGTTATATAAGCCAGCAGAGACTTGGGATAAATCAAATAAATCAAGTAAATATATGAGTCACGTATTTAAGCAACTGAAGCATTCATTAAGTTCAGGTACGCTGGTTGTTGTTGCTGCTGCTGCTGTTGTTGTTGTTGTTGCTGTTGTTGTTGTTGTTTCTGTTGCTGTTGCTGTTGCTGCTGCTGTTGCTGTTGCTGTTGTTGTTGCTGTTGCTGTTGCTGTTGCTGCTGCTGTTGCTGTTGCTGTTGTTGTTGTTGTTGCTGTTGCTGTTGTTGTTGCTGTTGCTGTTGCTGTTGTCGTTGTCGTTGTTGCTGTTGCTGTTGCTGTTGCTGTTTTTTTAATCTCAACAAAAAGAAGCTTTGAACCAAACGTCCGTAACATTACTCATGGGAGATTTGCGTATGGAAACATACACCATGAAGATCCATGAAAAATACCGGAATGTAATGTATGGATGAATTCAAAAGGAGCATCGAAAAAAAAATATGGACAGCATCCCGAGGGACCTTAAAATTTTCTCAGAAATGTTCAAGCCTGCTGAGTGCATGATGGCAATACCAGTACCAATTTTCTGAGTCACCTCCCGGCATTTTAAATCGGCGGAGCCTGCAGCTTCTTTTACCATCATAGAGTGCGTGCACCAATTGACATGTAAGTAGAGTTTCTTTTCCGACCCATCCAAAGAAAATAGGTCGGTTGCATTCAGTTGCAGTTGACCATCATAGGTAGGTAGGGGCAGAAATATGACTGCAAATTGGTTCAAACTAATCGAAACCAGGAGCCACTTGCGCAAGTACTTGCAAATCCTTTTGTTGCCCACGTGCGCCCCACCAAGGAACAAATTGAAACTGTTCTTCTGCCAGTCTCTCCTGCATCAGCTCATCAACCAAAAGCATATGCAGGTGAACTGGGCATCAACCACCGCATGGGCTCCACGGAAAATCTACAGAAAACCTTTGTTTTATCATCTTTTGTATATCCCAAGCATATCCCTGCAGATGTTCCCTTAAACCATTTCTGCAAATCATGTCAAAGACTGAACACACCACTGATATCTGATAATCCAGCCTCTAGAACAAACAAACATGGAAACATTCAACATCATGAGCCTAATCTAAATCCGCTTGCAAATTCATAAGTATACCGTATACCCTGATATTATATGTATTCCCATGTACAGAACCCAGGGTGGGCTGCAATCATCAACATGAAACCGGTCAATATGACGCTTCATAGTCACCTACCACCCACATGTTGAGGCACTGCCGTCAGCGAGGTTGACAAGTTTCTTGGTGAGTTCAACGCAAAACATCTGGGGGCATGGGGGCGAGAATTGGGCAAAATCCCTGTCGTTCAGTGTTTCAGCTGATCTCGTTTCTTTATCATCCTTTGAGGCAAACAGCTACTGAGGCGCCCGTAAGTTACTATAGTACTGAATTTGGTTTGGACATGACGTGACAAACGGGGAATATATCCAGCAGAAACTTTATTGCAATCAATATAAGAGGTATAATTATGTACATATTATATATATATATATATATTGTATAGAAGAATAATGATCCGACAATGTAACTGATCATTGCACGTAAACGAAACTGTGTAATATTACGTCTGCATACTGAATATATATATATATAACTATATATATGTATAAATAACACATATTATTATATATATATATATTAACACCATACTATGGACATAGGAAATCGTGGGAATACATCACCCAACATAAACCAAGCGTACAGCAAGGCGCTAGGCGCCGCTTCAGTTCCTCCACAGCTTCAAGCACAGCGATCTGCAAATCCCATGCCCACTGCCGCGGAGGCGACAGCCTCGGCTTCGCGAGCCTCAGAGGTAGGATGGGATGAATCGGATCGACAGCGGACAAGGCGAAATGATCCCCAGCTTGGCACGGTAACAGTTATAACATGTTACTGATTGTATATTCATGGAATCTAATGTGTATATATTTATATATACATAAAAATACAGTATACAAATTATAGACTATTTATGTTTAATGACATTTATACTAATGACATCCAATGATTATAGACATTGACACTCCAATTTTGACCACGGCACTTGGCGATCTCGCGCACGGCGTGCTGCGAGGGCGGCCCCAAGGTGTCGCAAAGGTCCTCCAAGAGCCCTGCGGTGCAACCTGCGTGGCTTCCAGTCGCGTTGTATCCCGTTGCGTTATGGCAATTGTTGAAGGGAAAACTGGGAAAATATTGGGAAAACTGGGAAAATATTGGGAAAATATTGGGAAAATATAGGGAAAATGATGAGAAACATGTTTTTCATAGGGAAATCTGGGATAATAAACCATGAGCATCGGAGGGGTATATTATATATATATATATATTCAGTCCCAAGCGTATGGCAACGTATGGAAACTGAAGCACGGCACTAGCAGAAACCCCAAGTTTGCGGGTGCCTGATATGTTCACAGATTTTGACACTTCTCACCCTGAATTATTCATGCTGATTACAAATGATACAAATGTGTGGACAAACTCGGAGTCGCTGACGCTGTTGAAATGTTTGCTTCTACTGCAAACTAATTTGATGGGGTATCATATTAGGAACGAAGAGTGACGAACTGTTCTTGAAGCTTGGTGTACACAACTGCCAGTGTCTGAATGTCTCTACAATGTTGATCCGTTTTCTTCTTTGTCTCACAAACACCAACTCTTCCAAAAACGACCCAGCACCGGTATGTATAGCTCTGACAACCTCATGATTGCTTTGTTGAAAGATCTCAAATATTACATAGATGAAACAATGCACAAAAAACATTGCTAAAGAACGAAATGATATAGTGATGCCTTCCAATGATCTGCTTGTATTTTACACGGTCTAGTGAATAGCCGGCTAATACCCTCTGGTATTTTTTAGCACAGCTATAGAAAACGGTCCATCTATAGATGACTTACACATTGAAAATTATGATTCTCCATAGCAAACTGTTAACTTACCAAAGGGTAAATCTCAATTCATCTGTTGATTATCCATTAATTATCCATAACTATCCATCAATTTTCTATCAATGTTTAATTAATAATCCATTGATTATCCATAAATTATGAATTATATGAATCATTGTTGGTTATACCTGGTTATACCCCCTGTGTGTGTGGAAATCACCAAGATCCACCACGCCTGCGTCTGGCACAAAAGCTCCAGGAACCAAACCCGCCAGGGCCGTCGTTAAGGCCTGGGCCTGTCCAAAAAGATCCAGATCCAAAAATCGAAGCGTCCACTGGTCTGAAAATTTGAGCCGCGAACCATAACTGACCCAAGTCAGTTCTGTTGGGTTTTCTTCAATATAATCTGTATCAACTATAATCCTCAACAATATCTAGTTAAGTATCTAGTTATCAAGATATCCGCTATATCAACCCAAGTCAGTATCCATGGTTTTCCCCAGGATTGACCGGCACTTATGATTTATGGAGTCCAGCCTCTACCCGCCGGCAATTGACCCGCTGGCAACGGAAAACACCAACGCAATTGATAAGAACATACAGTATTGGATAAGCATCATTAATCATCCCCAATCATCATGAATCATCTCTAAAATTACATTGCCACGTGTACTTGGAAGTTAAATTCCACTGAAATCCCAGAAAATCATAGAAAATCACCATGAAAATCCCCTCAAAGCATCATTTTCACTTGGGTGGAGGGTTTGAAACCACATCAAATCCAAGAAAAAACTCATAAAATCCCGTAAAATCATCTGGCAATGTGTCAAAACCTTGTACCCCTTCTGTTCACATCAAAATAGCTGGGTTAAAATGGATGTTCATCCCACTCAAAATGGTATTATATAATAGGTATTGATCCATACCCATCTAAGATCCCATAAAATCCATGTAAAATCCCCATGAAAATCCCATCCCAGCATCCCATCATCCCATCCAAAATGCCGCCTCCATCTGCGCTTGTCGCGCATCGGCACGTGACACCACAGGGGCCCCAGGCCACGGCCCGGCCACGGACAGGTCGCGGAGGCTGGCAACTGGTGGCGACCTGAGGATGTTATGATTTTTAATGGTTATTGACATATACGTATATAATAATATATATAATGGTTATTACTGATGATATTCATGATAATTATATCATTATTGATGATTATTTGATGTTATGATTATTGAGGATGTTATTAATGATTAGTGATGATTGATGATGATGATTATATGATTATTGATGAATATTGATATATATATATAATGGTTATCAATATTCTTGAGGTTATCAATGGTCATTATTGATGATTATTGAGAACTGTTCTTATGATGATTATTATATATATATATAATTATATATATATATATATATAATGGTTATTACTGTGGCTAATAATGATGAATGATCAATTATGAACTAGTGATATGATTATTACTTATGAATGATGACTAATGATGAGCTATTGAGATTACCATTGATTATCCTTATGACTAGTATAGTAGAAATCAAATGAAATTACTATTTGTTATGGTGATTACAGTATGTGATTGTTAACTTACTGGTTGAATATTGACAGTATTAAAACATGTGTATTGTGTGCGTTTGTGTTTCTTAATGGAAGTTTTGATGTGTTTTTGATCACTCTTCAAACATAATCATCTCTTACACCATGTGTTTACCATCAAATCTAGGGGGTCGTGTTATTTTGTTTCCTCTAAACTCATTGAGAGGAGCACTCAATGGGTTGTTCAAAGGAAAAAACAACGGATGTATATACTTGCCATCCAGACATGTGGGACTATCGGACTTGCCGATTCAAATCTAGGGATGCTAGGCGGGGGCTTGAACTATAGACTTCCCCGAATTCAGGAAAATATAAACATGGCAAGCACTACATTCTGTTGAAATTCACATCTACGAAACTTGCTTCCTGTATGGAAATTTAAACATGCAGATTGAATCTAAACTGAACGTATTCGCATGACACACGGGCAGGTATTGGTTCAACACCGAACGGATTCTTCTGTGGATGGTATTTGCACTACGTAAATCTGGAGATGATTCGAGTAGTATGCAGCATCCCTGTCATGAAAATATCACATATCATGAAGAACCACAGTCTGCAAAGATGAATGCTGGTCAGAAGAGCTTGGTTTTTGACACACATCAAACGAACAACAGCTTCATCCAGGACCTTCCAATGGTCAGGACCTCGCAGGTCAGGAACATGTGATGTTCTGAAACCAATTTTTAACATACGGTAACTACATTTAAATATACATAAATATACGGATTTTTAAATATACGAACATGTATTTTAGACTACCTCCGGGACGGTTTTCCGTTGCCCGCCCAGCCATTTGAACATACGGAATCCAAGTCATTTAAACATACTGCAACTACATTTAAATATGCGAACTGGTATTTCATACTACCTCCGGGGCCTTGCGGTCTGACCCGCCCTCCACATATTTAAATGTCGTTACCGTATTTTTACTATACCTTAAAATCACTAATTAAATTCGGGCATCCCCCATTCTCGGACAACCCCAAATCATCTGGATAAATCGCATCATATCACATATTGTGGGATAGAGAAAAAACATTGATTATATCATTATATCCCCATGACTTATCAAATCCCAAATAAGAAATATCATGATATAATGATATATCATATTAAACATATTGTATCCCCATGTTTATATCCCATTGGTCATATCATATATCTCCGGTAAATACGACATATCCCAAATCGTCCCATCCTCACCAAAGCCCCTTCGATGAGCAACTCCTCATCGTTCACAGGCCTCCTCCTGGTATGAACTCCCGGATGACAGCACCAAAGAACCGACAACAAAACTATGTTGATCAATCGCTATATGAACGTGTAGCCCAGTGTAGCCAAACATACATGGCTAATATTTGTTCATCAATCATGGTCACTCACTGTTGATAGTGGTGATCAGTCACTATATGCCACCATAGCCAAACATATGGCTAATTTACCCTCTGGTTATTTAACATAGCCATGGAAAATGGCCCGTTTATAGACGATGTTCCCATTAAAACCTCCATTTATAAGGGATTTTCATGGATTTTCCATGGCTATGTCAGTCATAACCAGATGGTATGTCTTTGTTTTTTGCTTCATCATGGCGGCATTCATCTCATCCAGGGCACCCGCTGTGATCGTCGTGGCTCATGAAAATGATCAGCTTCGCCGTTTCCTGATTTCATGGCGTGGAAAATGTCGGGCATCAACCGGGCTTTTCCAGATGTCTAAAGATATCATTTGTAGGACATGAATATATATATCTATCTACAACACTTATACAGTTGTTTCATAATGTTTCATAAATAGAAAATACATATCTAATACTAATATATCATAATAATTCATAGTATGCTCTCCAGGCATTGCATTTGGTACAGTTCCTGTCATTGAAAGCAACAAAAAACGTGAACATTGACATCATGTCCAATATAGTGAGACATCCTGTGTGGTGTTGAGGTTCCCTACACATGGGATTAATATTGATAACACAAACGCGGTAATTATCTACCGTTTCTTGAATCCTTTCAATATCCATTTAGAGCATCTGGCAAGACCAAATCAGTGCACAAAATTTGGCCGCCCTTGCCCTTCCATAACTGTTTGGTGAAAGGTAACAAAGGCAACAACTACGACACTCATTTCCGTCCACGATATGCGTACATATATTGAAATATATATTGTTTACTTGCCCTCTTTGCTGATGCACCAGGGTTTCATTTATGGTGCAGGTTCACGCAAGTTCTTCTGGTCAGTCTCCCATCACGACTCGCCTGATCTACCCTGAGCCAATCAGCGATGGTGTCGAGATTGGTACCGCACCTGGGATGATCCACGGCGAGGTGTCGCTGGAGGAATTTTCCTTTTGGGCGTGCCATGGGGAAACCACGCACAGTGTAAATTGCAAGCCACAAGGAAAAAAAACACCATAGTATATACATATATTATCTGTAGTAATATAATCCAAATTTCAAATTTGTTGAATCAACACTGACCATTGGATGTCCCACTGGCCATTTTGGCCCGGGGCACACAAGGTGGTTCCAGCCAGTGATTGATGTGGGGGTTTCCATAATCATGGGGGTACCCCAAACAATCATCAATTTATAGATGGATTGTCCATGAAATAAAACATCCAACTATTTGGGTATCCCACTTATGAAAACCCCCATGTAGCTATGTCTGAAAGCTGCCATTTTTTGAGGAGGAAATGATAGAACATTGGATTCGGAACTCTATACTCAGACAAAACCAAAACCCTTTCCTCTGCTAAAACAAACATGCTTAAGAGATACCCTCTGGTAATCAAACATGGCAATTGGACATCCCCTATTAATAAAGGGTTGCAATGGGAAAATCATCTAAGGGATTCTAAGGGATTTTCCATTGCCACGAATGATTACCAGAGGATATCACACTTGCAAATGATGCATCAAATCAATGAATTGCAATAAAATTGTGACATGCCCTTCCCATGTTAGATGGTAGTGGGCTAATCCACGTCGTCACCACCTGTTCACTGATTGTCCTCAGTGTCCTACTCCAACATCAAAGCGTACAGGTCCTCGTGAGCCACCGGCAATGGGCAATCCTGGAGCACAGATTGATGAATCAAAAACGGGGACCTCAAAATTTCTGGGCTGATTGTGCCTGATTCAATCGATTCACAACATTCCGGCTCCTGGAATGTCAAGATTGTAGGATATTTATCACATGAAATAGACCCTCTTGTGGTGGCTACAATCCGGATCATCTGGTGATTGATTACCACCAATATTGCAAGATCCTCCCATATTGATGGTGTCATATTTCCAAAGCTGAGGGTTATATCCCCATTATATCACTATATTTCTATGTGCTTGTATGAATCTGCATTCTATCCCTAGAAATCCCCTACGTATGATGTACTTCCCCAAAACATCCTTGAATTGATGGTTATATATCCCCATGATGGTCATGTTGGTCTTAATCAGCTATTTACTTTTTCATATCAACTACGTTTAATGGTTAAACATTGTTAAATTACCGCGTTTGCAGGTTGTATCATCCTGCCTTCATAGATAGATTCCTGTATATATATATATATAAAAATCAACCGTGCTGCAACCCTTGAGACGTGTACAGCACTTCAGCATGCCGCTCACGCAGCGGGTTATGGGATCAGCAGGGTCCATAGCAAAGAAACAAGAACAAAATCTGCACTGAAGCAAACCATTGCAAGACCTGCTTGTGAACATTCGCCGGAGTGTTGATTTGCGGCCAAGCAAATTGGCTCAAAAACCATGAAGTTGGTTTTGGCGGTCGATCCTTGATATTTGGCAACTGGCTGCAATGCCAAGCAATGTGCATCAAGTTACCCACACGGCCACACCAAGGGCAAGGAGAGTCTTCCGTTGAGTGTGCGCGACCCAACCAAGCAAGCGATACTATGCTACCCAGGATGATTGCACGAGCTGGCGCATCGCTTTTCATGAAGCTTCACCTGGCAGCCTCAAGATCAACGTTTTGGATTTTTGCATGCATCTGCAGTGGGGATGTCAAACTCCTCGACTCTTGCTCTTCATGGCGTTTGCCTCTGGCGCAGACGTGTCTCGTGCCATGACATTCGGATGTGGTGACATTGGGAATCAGCTTCTCTGTGTGAAGGGGCACAAAGAGTGATGTCATTTCGCTTCCAAGTCCAAGGTGTAGTTTCTTGCCAGCCCCAGTCTTTGAGCCAGCTTCGAAAAGTTTTTGCAGTAGTGCAAGGGACGTTGGTCCAAATGACCGTTCCTCTGCTTTTCATTCTGCACAGTCCTTTGGAAAGTCGGGCGGCTAAAAGCACCTGCATGTGGCAGTCACCTCCATAGACAATGGAACGAATCAGCGGATTGGCAAGATAGTTTGATACTGTCATCTTTGATGTATAGGCAGATGGAAACTTTGTTAGAGTTAGCTTTGGTTGGAAAACGGGCTATCCAACCATGCAAGGCTTTTGGTACCACAAACATTCTGTAAATTCCAAGTTTGCGGTGCAAAATTGAAACGCTTATAGCCTATAGAGCGGAGCAAAAACTGGCCTATAGGATGCGGGCAAGCTTTTAAGCATCGCAGCAACAATCTCTTGATCATTTCATGTCTTCTCATCCGATCCAACCTTTTCTTATTTCCTCTCAAGTCTCACATCTCATCTCCTCTCACTTCATCCAATTTAATTTCATCTCATTTCTTCTGACCCGATTCATTGTCATTTCATTTCACATCTCACGTCTCATCTCATCGCGTTTCATCCAACTTCACCTCATCTCATTTCATCTGATCCGATCTCGTTTCATTTAATCTCACACCTCAAGTCTGACATCTCATCTCATCCAAACTCATTTCATCTCATTTCATCTCGGGCCGTCTTTTCTCAACTTTTTTCACGTCATCTCATCTCATGTCCTGTCACATCGCCTGTCTTCTTCTCAACCCACCCCAGCTGCTCGCATTTGATCTCAGTCGTTTTGCATTTTTCTCATGTTATCTCAGCCTGTCTGATCTCAGCTCAGCTCATCGCCTGGAGCCGTTGTACTCTTTCTGTTCTTTCCCCACGACACGTCGCAGCAGTTTTTCTTGGGAAGTTGGGTTCCTGCGCGGTCCGCAACGACGCGCGCAAGAAAGCATCTCGCATGCAAAATGTGAGGGCTGTTTTGCGCAGTGGACACGCAATCAATCTTCGGCGATATGTATGTGTATATATATATATATGTATACACAGGCATAAATATATATATATATATATAGACATTTGCAGGCGTGCATATACATATGTAAATACATATGTAAATATATATATATATATATTTAAAAAAAAACATATGTAAACACCATTAATTATATGCCACAAAATTCTCGTGGAAATAAGTCCCTTGGAATTTCCTAAATCCCATGACCATCCCATCCCCTCCTCCAAAAGCAGCCGCGTGGAGAGCTGCAAGGCGTCCGCCAAGGGGTTCACCGAGGCAACTGTGCCTAGGCCATAGCCCGCCATGCACAGCTGACCTCCGGGAATGGGGCTGGGGTTCAACATGGAGAGATGTAGATATAATATCATCATGTACTATATATATATATATACACTATATATTATATGTATATAAATATACAGATACACACTATGTCTGTGTGTATGAACTAGTTATGTATCTGAATCTTGTCATGGATTACCCGCTGATTATTTAACCTAGCTGTGGGAAATCATAGTTTTAATGGGTAAATCAGCATAATTCCTCTATGAATGGAATCATTGTGTATATGAGTTATCTGATTATGTATGCGATTTGATCATGATTGTTGTGGTATGTGATTCTAATTCTAAGTATGAACATGATTCTGATTATGTAAAATGTAAATGAATCTGATCATGTGCATTGAACTCATTGTGTATATGAACCTAAAATTGCATTGCATATATCTATTAAATATGTGTCATATGTATCTATGTTTTACGCACATGATGATGGATCATGCATCAAGTATCACATGAAATCAAGTGGCATGAGTTGTATGTATAAACATACTCATGTATATATATATATATATATATATTTATATATGTACATATATAAATATATTATATATATATGTATATATTAGGCATGCTGTTGATCATATATATATATATGTACAGATATATTAGACATGCTATTGATCAGATATAGCCATGAAATGATAGATGATGGATCTGTGGTAGAAACAACTTGGGTGTACATATGAATAGTTTTAATGGGACAAACTTTGGATACAACAATGATTGCAAACCAAGCATAATCATAAAAACACGAATGAGCCGTCAATGGTAACCGTCCACCATGTTGAATACTGGGTCTAAAGCAGATCAACCAATCAGTACCTGGTGGTTTGGAATTCCATAATTTCATGAAGAGGGGTGGGTACTATGGGATATGATGATGAGAAATAACTGATAGGATGATGGGAAAAGGATATGTTACGATACAACTAATGAAACAAAATAGTGGGGATATGATCAGGAATATGTATATATATATATACACATACATGACTAGTTTAAAAAAATGTATAAAATAAAATCGTGTGCCGTTGGGCAAGTAATTGGGATACAACGGGTATATTTTGATGATTGGTATAATTTGGTATAGTATGAGTTGTGAGACAGAAATTTCACACTTTTGAAAACAAATGCCAAGCTCCATATATGCTGAAATGTCACTCTGAGTTCCACTGCCATAGATCTTGCGCATGGGAGAACATAACACTTGGAGGCCGATTGATTCAATGTGATGAAACTGCTGCAAAGTTCGCATGATTAGAAAACATATTTGGAGTTTGGTTAACTCTGCCTTATCCAACCAAACTCGTGTCTGGAAAACCAAACTCTTGCAACGGTCTGCAAGTCCACCTCAATACAAAAACAGACATGTCCAGGTGAAGGCAGGGATGGAAATGCAAATTGAAAATGACCAACGATTCAATTCAATAATCGCATGCCCAGGCTAGGGAAATTCATTCACTTTCATGTGGTTGGGAAACTCCGTTCGTAGCTCCAACTGGCTCCCAATTGAACAGGGGAATATATGGAATATGAATACCCATGGCTCCTTAGCTCCCACCCAACCGGATAAGTCAGCCGGCTTGCCTGAAGCACCAACCAACACGGAGCCACCAGAGAGTGATCCATGGCTCAGGAAACCCAAGCTATACCATGGCCTGCGAGGAGGCCAAGGATTGTCTTTTTTGCCATGGATTTCTATGTTTTTAGATTTCACTATCATCTCTAGTTTTCCGGAATATTGGTACCCGTAGCTCTTTTGCTCCCTTCGAACCACCAAATAGGTCAAACAGCTACGAAAATTTACGAAATCCGGAAATTGTCCAAGCAATTTAACACTAATGTGGGATTTAAGCGTCAAATTTGGACTCAACTAGAGCAGAATCTCGACAAAATGGGGAAAACTAATCAGATTTGTATGTGACATTATGTGACTATATGTGTAAATTCTGATTATGCGTGAACTTCATATAAACCAACAGTCTGGAGATCTGACAATATCTGACAATCATGTTCATGCTGATACACTATGCGGGTAGGGTTCCAAGATTGGCAACTCCCAATCGTCAGCAGAGCCTTGTTCGGTAGAGATCGAATGCCTTGGCAAGGGCCGGGTCGATTCATAGTCAGTTCAGAAACTTGCGATGAATTCGACATCCAACCCAGAGTAAAAACAAAACACAAACATAATTTAGACAACATCTGGGGGTTGTGCTAAATTCTTTTGCACGAAAATGGCTCTTGCGCCGGCCTTGGGCGAACCTTGCGCGTTTCTTGCGCGACCACAATCCCGTTGGATTTTTAGATTCTGCATGTTTTCGTGTCCTGTTTTCGCGCGTAACTTCGTAACACAGATACAATTTATTGATTTAAAATATATATATATATATATTATATATATATATATTTATATTTGTGTATGTGTATATAGTGACAGGGAGGGAGGGAGGGAGGGAGGGAGGGAGAGAGAGAGGGAGAGAGAGAGAGAGAGAGAGTGAGAGAGTGAGAGAGTGAGAGAGTGAGAGAGTGAGAGATTGAGAGTGAGAGAGTGAGAGAGTGAGAGTGTCAGCGAGAGAGAATGTATCTACATGTCTATGATATGCGTACGTATTTGCAATATATATATATATTATGTATATATATTCTTATGAGCGAATTTATCTTCCTCCTCCGGCCTGTTTACACATTGTACATCCGGCTGTTTCCACAGCCTGCTGGCAAAGCTTTGCCATGCAGTGTTGTCCTCACAGCCTAAACCGACTTGGACGCTCATCCTGGGTTCTGGCATGATCTCATTGCTTGAACCTAGAAGGTGCAGGGCTGGAATAGAGGAAAGATGTGTTACGGGGTCAACTTTGGACCTAAAGCTTGCGTGGCTCTTGCGCGAAGCTTGCACGGATTTGGGCTGAAAATGAAACATTACCATCTTTGGCGAATCTGTCTTTTTTCGTGTTTTTTCAATCAAACTGCAGATCGAAAAAAACAGGGCTTGAGCACAGGAACTGCACGAAACAGCCAATGCTACAAATACAAAGTAGATGCAGAAATAGCCGCACAAACTTACGAAATCTTACGAAAACATCTTTAAAGAAACAACATGAGATACCCCTACTACAATTTCCCTTGCGCAAAACATTGGGCCGGCCTTGCGCGAAGCGATGCAGGTTTTAAGCTACCCCAAAGATCTCCACAGACCCGCAAATTAAATTTGAATAGGAGGGTGTTAGAACGACCCCCATCTGATTCAGAACATTCTAGGGGTTAACAGGTTAAATCCATTTATATAAATCATTGAAACACACTAAAAATCATAACTGGGTTGCTTATGGTTGTTTAAGGCATGCGGCTGATACGGCGCCCTTGGAAGGGTTGCCCATTTTGAGATGTGCCATTTACGATCCCTTGGAAGGGTTGCAAATTTCAAAAATGATGCTTGCGGAAATGGGGGTATAGGATTTGATTTTTTGAGTTTTTAACATGTTGCACATGCTGTCGTATGATCATTAGGGGGGGTGGGGGTGGGGGGTGGTGGGGGTGTATTAACGTTCTTGACGAGCACTTCCTTTACGTTACGGAAGATGCACACGTTGCGCATGCTGTCGTATGATCATCAGGGTCGGTGGGGGGTGGGGGGGTGGGGGGGTGTATTACAGTAACGTCCCTGACGAGCACTTCCTTTACGTTACGGAAGATGCAAACGTTGCACATGCTGTCAGTTGTGTCAAAGATTATCCCCACAAAAGGTTCAAGTTGGCCCAAGTCAAAAACAAACAAAATATCTTTACTAAGACTAAGACTTATCATTTTCGAGGTCGTTTGTGGGATAAATCCTATAGAGCCATTGTTGCTGGTACCCAACAAATGGATGGAACATGGAAACACTTGAAAAAATGGCGACCTCCGTCGATGCTCCACAAAAAAAACAAAACGTGTACAAAAAAAGGCACGCTTGGGCCTACAGCTGGACATGGCGTCACAACGCTGCCTTGTTGCAGACTGTGGCTTCTGCATTGCCACACGCGCTCTGGCACCGCTAGCGTCGAGAAGAGGAAAAAACTGGAAGAGTGAATGTCGCCCTGATATGATTCGGATGATTGAAAATCATAAATTTCTAATGTTTTTTTCTTGACCCTTGAAGAGCAAAATCGAGTCACTGCGCAGGCGAAACGCACATTTTCACTCTTGAGTCACACGCCTGCCAATCGAAATGAATGTCCATGTTGCAAACATTTTTTGACGACTCCTGCAAATACCAGCATTTTGTCTCTTAGCCTCAAAAATCAGAATCCAAATTCGTCACCCTTACAAGGGCGCCGAGTCAACCGGTTGCCTTGTTTGGTATTGCCAATTCAACCCAAACCAACTACTAGGGGATAATTTTCCATTTTGCAGCCCAAGTTGCCCACAACGCTCCAGACAACCGTTGCAGTGCATCTAGCGATTTCACCAATTCATCCGTTGGTGTGACCTGCGCTGGAAGCGGGCCAACGATTTCCTGCTTGGATGAGAGGTACAGGTATGTAAACCGTCATGGTACCGGTACCCTCTGGTAATCAAACATTGCAGTGGGAAATCAACAATTTTATAGATGATTGACATGATGATTGTCCCAGCTAGAAACATATTAAAACCCTCCATTTATGCGGGTAAATCCGCATGGTAAAGCCAGCTCTTGTCGAATTTCCCGTGCACAATGAGGCTATTGTTTGGCACTGAAAAGGCGCCTCGAAGCTCATGGTCCCTCCAGCAATTAAGGCACAAAGGTTGCTGGGCAAAGGATCGTTTTCCTTCAGGGCCTAGCGGCTGAGAGAGGTTGCATGGACATGTCAGGTGTATATTGCGGATATAACTGGAGGATGCTTCCTTTTCAAAATCACAGAAGCCTAAATGAGGGTCGGAAGAAGTTGGAAGATGATTTTCGGATAGGAATTTTGAATTTTTGACATGTCACCAATCTCACTGGTTGAAATTACCAAGTTCAAGAGTAATCACAGATTATCATTGAACAGTGGGTCAGGGTTATTGTAGCAAGATCAACACTAGGCTACACTGGAAGGATATGGAAGGTTTGTTTGGTAGGCAGGGTAAGGTTGGCACAACTTCTATACATGCGGCTTGTCTGCCCTCATTGCTGCAGCCTTTAATTTGTAGTACCAAGCCTGGAAAGCTATGCCTACAGTCAACAGGGACACCAGGAGCCACCAGCACTTCCCATCCTTAATGAGCTGTCTGAAGTTCAGGGCGCTGAAGAGATCGGGCTCGGCTTTGGTCCTAATGGCAGGAGCATCCCAAGTTGAAAACTGCTACAGATCAAAATGCAGCATGATGACATACTTTTCAAGCACTGTATAAGAATGCATTGTATAAGAATTTGAGGGGTCAGGCTCCAATCCTTACATCCTATATCCTGGGAACATGTCAAATCCCTATTGCTTAAAAAAATTGAGGGACCCACATTTAAAGTTTAAAGCGGCGACCACATTCTCAAATTATTAACAGCCGGTGGCGACTACGCTGTAAAATGGCACCATTGGCCTGTTGAGGCCAAGCCAACCCATGCCAACCCAGCAAGCAAACCCAACAAGCGCACGAGCAACAAGCGGCCCCGAGGGGGAATCCAGCCCAGCGCTGTTGGCAAGACTGAGACATGGTCGAGATGTCAGCCAGCCACACTAGAAATCCTCTGGCTTACGATGCTGTTGTCTCGGCTGTGCTGGGACACCTCGGGCTGCCTTTGCCCCCCTTGCGGGGCTGAAAGCCAAAGCGTGCTTAGCTGAGCGATCCAAGCTGTTTTTGGCTGTAATAGCCAGGGCCGTTATGTAGTGATCACCTGTCAGCAGCCTCTGCGCCTACAACAACGTACATAGCTCATCTAGGCTGTTTTGGCGTTTAGTGGAGAAAGAGCTCCTGGCAGGTGATCCCTGCGTAGCCCGGGCCGCTATCCAGGGATCACCTGTCAGCAGCCCTTGCCTAGCGTCTTTCACCTACAGAACGCCAAAACAGCCTAGATCGCTCATCTAGGCAAGATTTTGTCTTCCATAGCGGTAAGGCTGCAAAACTATGCTGCTGGCCGGCCAGGGCATGGCAGAACATGTGCTCCAACCAATAGGTAGCTAAGAAACCCTTCAGAATCTGGAGAGACTGGTGCAAATCCACATAAATTCAGCTCAAGAATTTGAAGGACCCTGGGGTTCAACCTTTCGGATCCTTATCCAACGCTCAGGCTGTATCATGAAATAATTATAGCGATCTTGGTGGCAAAGCCAAGAGTAGCTTATCATCTTACGCTTTCTTCACACGCTTGAAGCTGGGAGTAGCGTTCCGTTACTTTTGATGGAACGATTGACACCGCACAACAGCTTCCATCAGTTTGCAAAGCAGCCCGAGCAGCACAAGGACTATTTGTGTGTAAACTGCGCCCACATTGCTGGTGTGTAGCCTAGTTTTACACCCCCCCACATTTCTGTATTCTTTTGGGGATCATCATACCCACTTACAGTTGTATTTCTCACACTCGCTTTGTTGTTGGTTACGTTCGTGTTGCCAAAACCCATTTCGGTTAGTCAAATCCCTTTCCTTGTTGGGAAGCAACATTCTGATATTTGTTGGTTGAATCTGGTATACAAGGTGGTGTCGCCAGTGAAATGTCTATGTTACCCCTATTGATTACTGACTAAAGATATAGATCTACAAATATGTACGACAAACCATAGTTGACCTATACAGTACTTAGAAGCTATTATCGTAGATAGAAATAAACACTAATACATACCACACTATACCACAATGTAGATATCAACTACTCTACAACTAAATCATAAACAATAACAATTATATCATATCATAACACATCATAACACATATGTTGGCTTATTTTGGTAGATAAAGATATCTCCCTGTTTGGCTCGGGTCAAGGTACTTCGCGGTGGCCAACTCCTGAAACAGAGTGAAACAATGGATTTGTCCAAGGAAAACACCACGGGACACAATGGTTTTTACCTTCAAATATGGAGTTGTCCTGCAGATGTTCCTTTCAACGGACAATTACTGAAAATTGCCAGTTTGGCCATAGCTGAACAAACTCGATAGGAGAAGTGCTGTTCATTGCTGTTCAGCAATCAAGCAAAGCCAAACAAATCCATCTGGTTCTTTTGCTTCTGTGACCATGGTTTCAGAGGTTACGCCCAGGGCGTTGCAAACCAACCGGACATGCCTGGGCAATGTGTCGATCGCTCATCTTCATTTTCCTGGGAAGAAAGGATTCACATATGGGTCTGCGCAATACAAGTGGGAATTTCCGAAAACGGGGAACCCCAAACCCATTGGATTTCCTGATTGAAAGATGCCAATGTTGGATGTTTTTTTTGGTCCCTAATTTGAGGAAACCCTCAAGTGAATACAGACAAACGAAGGGCGACTAGAGATCAAACTGGCTGGATGTCGTGGTCGTGTATCAGGCGTACAGCTTGCATTTTCCGCAGAAAACTGAATATAATGTGTTGTTGTCACTTGGAATGCTTGTTTTCATTGATAAGTCATGATACATCATGATAAATCAGTCTTAGCTATTGATGGATACATAAATAATTGACTGACACACACACACATTGTGCATAAGTCGGTGCATAACTCACACATAGTGGTGCACCATCCTTGCTGCGGCAACCAGAGAGAAGTCAACACCGAGAGTTACTGTACCAACTGTCCGTTTCCCGACGACATGTACTGTCACATTCATAGCAACGAAATTTACAGTACCTGCCCCTTATCCCCCCAATTCAATGTTGTTACACGGCTTTGCTTGGAAGACCTTCAAAAATAAGACAGGCCTTTCGGTTCGAGTGCCGGCATGGGTCAGCAAGATTGATCAAGGGGGCACGGGGGGATCAGGTGAGACAACATGTAGATATATGTAGGAGGATGTGTATTCTTTTGAAGAGCCTGGTGCTGTTTCAGCAAGTGAGTCAGCCAGAGCCTTGAGACTTGAGACATCAAATCACCAATCAGCAAGAGATTAATCAGAACTTCATGCCCATCCACCATCATCCACCTCCATAAGATGTTATCCAAAAAAAACATCAACCCATAAACCCATTCTCTCCATCTCTAGTAATGATCCGTTATGATTCATTGTCATTAGATTGATTTACGGGGCTCCACACTGAGCGCAAGTGCAGGGGTGCTCCTCTATAGTTATTCAAATCATATTGAAATTATTCTTGTTTTTGTTGATATAACTATGTTCAATTCGACATTGCCCCAAACGGTTCTTTCTACACACATGCTTAGTATCGCCGGGGTCTGAAGAGGCCCTCTGCTCAGCTTGGATTGATGGATCCGTCCGCTGCGAGTGAGTGCGCGAATGAGAAATCTCCACAGATAGAAATAGGACACCTACTTGCAATTGTCCACAATTTGCTTCTAGATTTGGTGAATGTTGCTGAGAAAATCAAAAAAAACTCATATCATCTAATATCGACATACAACATTAATCAAACAACTTCCTGTGGACATGCCGTATCCTCACCAGTCTCGACCTATTCTCTGCAATGTTTAGCCACTGTCTTTTGCAACCAATGAATTTGGGATGATATTTCCCAAAAATGGAAGAGCACTCTGGTGCCAAAGAAAGCCTCATGTATCAGTGTGGAACCCCGATTTATATAAACATATTTCAAATTATCATGATCTCCGCAGATTTCCCCAGCCAGCAGTGCTGAAAGACGAGCTTCGCCAGTGGCCCTCGGAGGCTTACGAAGTGCTGCAGCCATCCAGGAACCTGCGAGCCCATGATCTGCGGTTCATGAGTGACTGGTGAAGCCGTGGAGCACACAACGGCACTGGGACCAAAAACCCTGGGCTCCCTGCAAGGAAAAAGCTGTAACACACGTCCCTCAATCCTGTCTGATTGAAGTCAACTTGTTCATTCTCTAGATAAACATCCCCCCCCCTTTAAGGGGGGGGGGTGGGGGGGGTTGAAAACTGAAATATTTCACTTTCGGGGGGGGTTACCCCCCCCCACACACCTAGAAATATTTCAGCTAAAAATTTCTGGTTTATAATGGTCTCTCCAGGGCCTGGTTGAATTCAAGGCTGAACGTCAAGCTCTGAAACATGTTTGGCAAGTTCACTCTCTTATTTATTTTCTTGGAAACTGGCAGTTACCATTTACATCCATTTACCTAGTTGTGTGGCTTGCGCGTCGGCCCTACCCGCGTAAGGACTAAAAAGGTGATTTTTTTAGGGGGGGACCCTGCTAGAACTGTAAAATACCATGGTTTTGCAACTACCCCCCCTCAAAAATTTCACCCTTGTATTTCGGGGTAGGAAACATAAAGGGGCTCCTCGAGCATTGGCAATGGATTTTTTTAGGGGGGGACCCTGCTAGAACTGTAAAATACCATGGTTTCGCAACTACCCCCCCTCAAAAATTTCACCGTTGCATTTTTCTATGTGTAATTATGTGTATATATAAAATATTAGATATATCTCTATATATGAATGTATGAAAGTATGATATGAATGTATGTATGTACGTTATGAAAGGGTGTGCCATACCATCTCTGGGCTAAAAATGTTGCATCCGGAGGACCCCCCCCCCACATCTTTTCGAAGCCCAAAAAACATGTGGGGGGGGTATATTTCATGTGGTCAGGTGAAATATTTCTCAGAAATTTCTTGCCTTACCCCCCCCCCAAATATTCCAGGGTTAAAGGGGGGGGGATAGATAAACAATGCCAATCTCCCAGAAAATCAGACATGATTTTGAGGTACACTTGACTGTCACAAACCCCTTTAATGATTCAAACAAGCATAGACACCTATGATCGAAAAACAATTCACGGTTATTTATGCGATTGTCTTCCCTTCAACCAATCCAGTGACCGTCATCTATATACCTCAAGTGCCCCCGGGCACCAATCTGCCTCTCGAGTTGCCAGCAGCCAGGAATCCATCCATTCCGTGAAGGGAAGACCTGGATGGAAAGCGGTGAAGCTGAAAAGAACATGCGAAACATTGCAGGGTTGTTGCTGTTGCTGCTGCTGTTGTTGTTGGTGGTGGGTGGTGTTTGAGCCAACCCCAAAGAGGAGAAAAAACAAAACACAAAAGAGAACCTGAAATATCATTATATAATGATAAAGCATGATAAAGCCAAGGGGCCAAGGATATCACTGTGACAAGCGTCAACATGGGGGGCACTGTAATCAGCAAGAACCCAAAGTATTGAATAAACATCCACTGATTGGTGGTTGAGCTACCTCACGGAAAATATGAAAGTCAGTTGGGACCATCATCCCATTTGTTGGGACGGGAATATAAAATACAGCTGACATCGACCAATGCTGGTTGAAAGGCCTGAAAATGAAGAGTTCCAAAAATGGATGGGAACTGAGTCTGCCTCTGAGTGCTCTCTGTGCATCTATTACCATAGAATGATATGATGCCATGATCATAATCATCTCGTATTCTGTCACGATGTCTCGTTGAGATATTCTCAAGCAAGGAAGCAGGCCAACAGTGCCAATATGTACCACTGGGTGTGTGTCAGATTGGCTGCCCCAAAAAATTGGAACCTACACTGAGAATAGCCCAGCCCATTTGTGGCCTAGGTAGTTCCACAGGAATGCTGACCCATTCCCAACATTTGTGGCTGAGAATCTCTCAGGTTCAGGTCATCACACCCCAATTTCTTGCTCAACCACCATTTACATTAAGTCAAACCACCTTCTTGGGGGCGAAGTCACCCCTTTTTGTTGCTTCATTCCAGATTCTGGCTGGTTATATATGGTTATATACAGTATATATGGTTATATGATGTTACATATAATTCCCCTTCTCTGCAGTTGATTCGCAAAGTCACCACATTTTTTGGTGATCTCCGGCCCACGACCAGGCCACGTGCAAAGTCTCTGGTCTCTCGCACAGTCCGTTGCAGCTCTTCCAAACGGCTCCCCTCATGGCCTGGAGAGGTAGGATATGTGGTAACCCCAAAAAAGAGATAGGCAAGGGTGATTTATCATGGATATGAGTAAAATTGCAACCCCAAAAAAGATTGAAAGTTGGGTCATGTATCACTATTTGAGAATTGACGTTTCTCTTTGTGTTGGGGGTACAAAATAGTTTCAGTGCCTGGAGGGTATGTCTAAACTATCATCATGTGCCTCATAAAAAAATAAAAGGCAATTGTTAGATATCAACTGGTATCTCTCTTTTGACGAAATGCAAATGGTAGTTTATCAATTGAGCATACCGCTCAATGGCTGATGTTTCATTATTGTGGACATTCACCCCACAAGTAACATTTATAATACATTTATATAATGTGGCTTGAAGGCCATACATGAGTTTATACAAACTGTATCTAACTGGTTCAATGCGGAGTATGAACTAATCCAATCTGGGAAGGAATCCTAAATAAAAGGTTCCGGTACTAAACCAAGGTTTCAATTGGGGGTATTTCATACATTACGGGGACGGTATTACTGTTTGAATTTATGTACCATGCATTGATGTTCTGGGATTTCAGCCAACATGCTGTTTCAAAGCATGTGCTGCCCCCTTTTTTTTAATTGTCTTGTTTTCCTTGAATAAACTAACTACCCATCCTTGAAATCATACCTACACATACATACATTCATATGATATTTATTTTATCAGATCATATGATATATATTAAATATCATATTATATTATATTATATTATATTTTATATTGTATTACATGATATTACATTATATTACATTATACTATATTATATCATATTATATTATATACATTGTATTATATATTATTATCAAAGGAAGTTGGGAAGCAATACTTCCGTGTTACGGACAGATAGAATTCTGGGACATGAAATGATGCAGGGTGGTAGATCACATAACAATACATAACATAACAATACATAACAAAAGAATAAGAAGCAGTGGAATTGACTTTGATGAAGGGTGGTGATAATGACGGGTGGTGACGAAGGGAAGTGGTGACGAAGGGAAGTGGTGACGAAGGGAAGTGGTGACGATGGGAAGTGGTGACGAAGGGAAGTGGTGACGAAGGGAAGTGGTGACGATGGGAAGTGGTGACGAAGGGAAGTGATGATGAAGGGGAATGGTGAGGAAGGGAGGTGGGGACGATGGGAAGTGGTGAGGAAGGGAAGTAGTGAGGAAGGGAAGTGGTGACGATGGGAGGTGGTGACGATGGGAAGTGGTGACGATGGGAAGCGGTCAGGAAGGGAAGTGGTGAGTTGGGGAGGAAGCCGGAGCACGAAACCTTGTGTTTTTCCGTGTAAAGTGGCTGCAGCCGGCGATGAAAGGTACCTTGTCTGTGCGGCGGGTGCGGCTGCGGTCGTTTCTGTCGCGAATTGTTCCTCCTATGTGTTTTGCAACAATGGTTGTTCCTGTGTGCGTAGTTCTATGCGTTTCCTGAAGCTGTGGTTGCAGATCGCATTGTAATGGCTGCATGAATGTTGCATGGGCTATGTTTCGGGGAGGAAGCCGGAGCACGAAACCGTTTGGGGAGGAAGCCGGAGCACGAAGCCGGAGCGCAGGACTATTGGTTTGGGTTACTTCAAATATGGACTCTGCGCTGGTTGTTTCGAAGCCTTGACAATGTTTGCACGGAACAAGACGATACCTTGGCAGAACAGCGCTGCGTTGCCCTGACAGATGATGGTGTGCACGCTGCGGCCATGTTGTTGAGTGCTTACCGAGCAGGTGCAGGATGTCGTTTGTCGCAAGCAGATGCAGCTTGGGTCCGCAATGTCATTGCGGATAGTGAGAACTTCTTGCCTGATTTGCTTCGTGAAGTGCCATGACGGCCAACCAGGCTTCCAACGTGATAAGCTCTCCAGCCTTTCGTGCCAGTGCGGGCCGAAAAGCTGCCAAAAGCCTAGACGACCAAGTGTAGCGCAGAGAAAAAAGCAGCTGTCGAGCTTGGACTGCGTGAATCTCCTTGACAGGCAACAACTACACCATGTTCACACTTGCCGTTGCGATTTGATGCAATGCATCAACGCTTGGCATTAATGACCTCAATATTGTAAATATTTTATGGTCTACGCCTTTTGGCCTGTAGAAGAATCAACATGAGTTACGCTCAACCTTGCTGACGTGCAGAAGCGCCGAGAAGAGCTCAGATGAGATGAAGTGTGGAGTGTGAAGAGTAAAGTGTGAAGTGTGGGGCGTGAAGAGTGCAGTGTGAAGTGTGGAGTGTGAAGAAAGCAATGAGAAGTGAGAAGTGTGAAGTGTGAAGTGTGGAGTGTGAAGTGTGGATTGGGGAGAGTGCAGTGTGAAGTGAGAAGTGTGAAGTGTTGACTGCGAAGGGTGCGGTGTGAAGTGTGAAGACTGTCAAGTGTGAAGTGTGACGTGGGGCTTCAAGTGTGACATGTGAAACACGACATCAGTTTCGCAGAGTGCACGCACGCACGGGCTTGGCTGGCGCACGGCGCATGCAAGTTCTATAGATGAGAAAGGTCTTATATATATCTTTAAGGCAACTTCCGCCCCGCCTCGTGCGGGTACTACTGGTATTATATTATATTATATTATATTATATTAATTATATTATATTATATTATATTATATTATATTATATCATGATTCTACCAGAATCACCTAGGACCTAGACCTAAACCCAGGTTTAATCTACGAGTACCATTCATGGACGAGCTGGGCAAGGGAATGGGTCAAACCCATTCCAGGCACCCTAGTGAACATCAAAGGAGCTCTGATTCAACAAGCCTGAGAAAACGATTCACTGGATTTGAATACATAACACATAGGTATATAACAGTAGGCAAAGTCATTATAATATTATAACCACAGTTCATTGTTAATTCACTAAGCCTGCAGATTGTCGATGATCAAATTAACCCAGCTTGGCGGCCCAAAGAGCAGCGTTTCCTCGCGGTCGATCTATAACCATCATTTCTGGTGATGTTGTGGCGATGTTGTGCGGAATTCAAACAAAAATCCAGCGCAGCCGAGTGTGGCAGTCATTGCCAGTCTGTCCTGGGTTAAGCCCAAATGAGGGGCTCAAAACCATTCCACGCCATCTTTGCCTCAAAGACTATACCCTCTGGTTATTTAACATAGCCATGGTATAGATGGCCCATAGAAATAGATGGTTTACCTATTAAAAAAGGTGATTTTCCATAGCTATGTTAGTAGGGTATAGTCGTTGAGGCCACCCATCCTGAGGGCCTCGTCGCACCATGTCTCCCAAGGAATGAATATAACCAACTCCAGCTGGATATCTGCTGCTCAGCATCCTCGGCGGTTGGTTCGAATGGTTGATGGGGGGCTTCCCATGGACCCATGAAAGTCGTGTTGGCATCATCCACCAGGGATTTATGGAATGGCTGATGAGCTCATAATTGTGTTTGAAAACGTGGGAATACAAACTCTGGGAGTCTCAAGCTGGATCCAATCCATCATCATGATTGCCTGTTGGCATCAAATTGAGATGGTTGACACGCATGGCGCATTCACGGCACATTTACGCTGCAAATGCCAGCAGATCTGCTTTTCATGTCGACCGATCTCGGACTGATTTCATAAACCCCGGCTGATTGATGCGAGGTGTCAACCCCCCGAGAAGTGATCATATGCCATTAAACATATCATTAAACTGGATGACTGGGTTGCACACTCCTTGGGTCACCCAGGGTTCAACCTTCATCCTCCAAGATACCCAAAGGGCAGCGTGAGCTGCACGGCTGCAAGCCGTCCAGCGACCTGTCAACACTTGGGGGTGAAGATAGTGAAGAGTGAATGCCCATGGGCCCCAGAATTTGTCTGAAAATTTAAGGGACAAAATCTCATTACTGGTTCATCATCATTTAACCTATGAAAATTGCCATGGCTTGTTGGTATTCCCCATGTTCAAACACATATACACACACATCCATAGAAATGACAATGTTAGAGGGTAATCTGAAGGAAGCCACCCAATTCAAGTCACTGCATTTGAGAGGTCAAGACGCCACCCTAACACGCAGTAGGATCATGTAGGACCTATTGATGATCCTCTCAAACCCATGGTTTGGTTTGGAAGAAAAAATCAGGAATCCACGATATGTTTACCATGGTTCATGATTATCAACAATAACCATGCTCATACGCTGCCGCTACAATGCTATATTGGGAAGTCATTCACATCATTTCACATCCATGAATCCCATCCCAGCTGTGGTTGGAGTGAGTGAAAACCAAAATGATTCCATAGATTTTGGCCATATCTAAATGGGGGTACCCCTTAATCATCCATTTAAATCAAGTTGTTCCATGAAATAAACCATCCAGAAATCTGGGATCCCCCATGACTTAGGAAACGTACTACATATCCCCACATATATATCCCTCCAAGCCTAGCAGAAACACCAAGACCTGGCCTGTTCCCCATCTGACTGCGTCATCAAAGAACCCACCACCGTCGCAGCCTCCGTGCCTATGATCTCCTGGTGACCACAATGACGACAACAACCACAACAACCACCAACCAACACCATATCACCATGCACTTTTTTACATCTCATATCTTCATATGTTATATCATGATATATAGTTATCTATTATATGTTGAATATATTTTGTGGATGTTGGCTGATGTTGTATGATTTTCTATGAATTTCTATGATTTTCTAGCTCTCTGGTGCTGAAAATTGCCCAACTAGGCCATGTGGTTTTTCCCGTCCTGCACCTCTCTGGCCCTGAGTTCCGCCTCATCTCCATAGGCTGCAGGCACCAGCTGAAGCAGCACTGGCATGGCCTCGAAGGATCGGATGGATCGGGGGGTCACCATGGTCACCCGGGAATGACAAGAAACCTATAGAAATCTCCAGGTGACCATGGAGTTCATCCCATTTTTGCTGGGGACATATGGAAAATGGATGAAAATGGGATGGAAATGGGAAGAACTAAAGGGTTGATGGAGTCCAATGAGATTTTTTTGACCAACACCAGCTCACTAAGGTCTGACGATATCCCAAGGTTTCAGGGCCATGAAGTTTCGTGACCCTTCACCAAGGCGCATCGGGCCCACATTCACCAACCTGCAAAGCTTCCCGCTGCACTGCCTCACAGATCCATGAAGCTACTGAGATGGCTATGGCAGGATCATGGTAGGATCTCGAATTTGCTTATGTTTACCTGAGCCATACCTGTATCTGCGCAAAGCAGAACGCTCTCTTTTCTACATATTGCTGCTTGATAGGACGTGAAATTAAAGATCAAAACTTGATAGCTTCAAACTTCTGACTAACCGTCCAATGACCCACGGTTTTCCATGGATTTCCATTAAATCATCCATATGTTTGCACGACAAGAGAGATGTGTTTGAAAGTTCGTGCCTTCTGAGCATCTGGATCCGGCCCTGTCTTGAAGAGGCTTTAGCCCTGATACAAACACTTCATGTATTGCTATACGTTGGCTAGTCCAAAATTGCAATTTTTAGTGGAAAATCATGACCAGTCATTGGATGTTGGTGGTGGATGCAGCCAAACCCCAGCTCCAGGGGCCCAGCCTCATGCCATGGACCCAGAGGCAGACTGGGCAACTTCTTCTGTTGCTGTTTCGGCCGTAGTAGCAGCAGCATTGAGTCCTCCCACAGCCCACGAAAACATGGAGTGTGGAAGTTGGGTAGTTGCCTCCTCTACATCTTTGGTTGTAGCTTTGTAAGTAGCATCCAACACACCTGCAAAACACCTAATTCAATCATTCATTGCGTCCATTTGTTGCCCAAAAAAACTGCCTATCAACCAATGTTTACAGTAAGTAGTTCTTTGCTTTGGTGGTTCGGAATCCCCACAAACCCGAATCAACTATTGCTAGGGGATCCCTTGCAGGAATCCAAACCACTAACTCAAAATTCCAATTTGTGTAAGTTAAATACATAAATATTTTTTTTGTGGGTTGACTTCAACCACTCTCATTAAAAAACGCCCCTGAACTGATTCAGTGATAATTCCATCCCAGCGACCCACTCGGGTCCCGCAACGCCGCAATGCCCAGGGGCCCAGTCCTCTCGTCCACCGGGTCGCTGAAACCACATGCCCTCATAGGACAAGCCCTGCAAAACCTCGATGCCCAAAATTACACCTTCTCCATACGATATGTGAAAAATGACCAATGATTATCATGTTATATTATTTCTGATGACTCCCCAACCATATTGGTAAGATTTATAAGTTACAGTTAGGGATGTGCTTAACTCTCTGTGGGGACCTTTCAACACAGCAAGAGCGGTTGAAGGTTGCCGCTGGAAGGGATAGGGTGTATCATATGATATCATATGTATATATCAACATCGATGGTCCATTAGTGTTAGTGTTTGTGAGCTGCCACTTCTGACCCACTGGGCCAAGCATTGCCAGACAATGCCAAAAACACATTGTGTTCACCCCGTGAGCATCAGACACACAGTGATACCAGCCAAATGTGGCTGAAGATTTGGCCTGATGTTCTCAAACAGCAAGAGCGGTTGGACGTTGCCGCCGGAGGATCACACCTGGATATACCCTACGGACCATAGACCATAGCCGTCACAATCGCGGGTTCGGCTCACACAAGCTGACGCACAGCCGTGCGTGATGCACTTGCCATATGTCCCTTCACTTTCACCACGCAATGGTCATTGTTTGTCTCACAGTAAGGGCACTCGGACCTTGAGTGGCCTTCCCATTTAGCTGTGCTGACTGGGTGCACTCACATAATTCACAAAGAAAAGAGGAACCGGATACGCAAAAGCAGAGCATACCTACACAGTGCGTTTCATCTGGCACAGTAGATATGATTTGAACCTAATTTCCGTCAGCTGCTCTCTAAAGCATCTTGGCACCGGTGCGTGTACATGGCTGTGCAACCACAAGCAATAAATCAATGAACTACACTAACTAAACGGACAATACGTTATGTTTGGTCCCAACAAAGGACTTGACGCTTTTCACCAGCCATAATTTTGAGGTAGTGTTGTATAGTGATTACGTAGTGAGGTGATTCTGAGCAACAATATTCCTCCGGAACTATTTTGCAGACATGTAGACCAAGGGGCAATTCTCAGTTTTGTGTCTCATGGATTCTCATGGATGTTCACAACCAAAGATTCTAAATCTGAAACCCTTCCTATCCCGTCCTTGGTGTGGGCTCTTCGGGATTTTGCATATACAAATCCAGGACGTTCCAAGAAGGTCCATCTGTTTCTACTGAAGTCCCAGTGAATACGGTACTGGATCAACCCCAACAGGCCCACCACTTCGGTCCATGCATCCGCGTCACCCCAAGTGTGAACCACAGAAACTCACCACCACTAAGGCATGCCGAGAGCCTGAAATTCAGAGGAAATTTAGAGGAATCATCAAAACATATCAAAACGTCAAATGGTGAAGTTTACAAATGATGATAATTTCCATAGCTATGGAAATCACCATCTGTTTTGGTTTCCGGTATTTTTTCCCTAATACCAACCAGGTACAGTATGCAAGAGAGGTATCTGCGAAGGCCACTGCCCATAGACTTGATCCTATCTCAACAAGTTTACAAAGTAACGCCGGGCAAGGGCCATAAAAAGGGCCATAAACATCAATAGCCTCCGGCAATGAAACGTGTCAATGGGAAATCCCCCCAAAAATAGGTTTTAATAGAAAAATAATCTACAAAAAGGTGGATTTTCCATTGCAACGTTTGATTACCGGAGGGTAAATGCAAAATTCCTTACAACTCAGAGTTGAACCCCCACAACTCATTGTCCCACGTTTTGCGCGACAAAAATTGGACGAGCATCAGCTGTTCCAGTGGCTGTGCTTTGGCCGCAAAAGTGCTCATGGCTGCATGGCGCCAGGACTTAGAAATTTGGCGGGCCGCTGGGAAATCCCCTATAAAATCTATAAATGAGGTCAGGAAAGTTATCTACAAATGGAGACGTTTCCAGCAATGTTTGATTACCAGGGGTAAGGGACATTCCAAGGCCTGGCTCCAAGTCCGGGAGTTGGGTTTTCCATGTCATGACGGAAGGTACAGGTACAGAGACAAAGGTGTGTAAATACAAATATGATATATAGGGAGAGAGAGAGAGAGACAGATAGCATAATGTGATGTATAATTTTATGAAATTTGATGATAATTAATGCACTGTTGATTTGTTTGTATCAATTTGTATGAGATGGGTAGTATGTACAGATGATATCACCTACCATATGCATTTGTACACTCACCACTGTTACACCACATGTGATCGATTGTCACTGCATTATTCATAGCCTCAAGATCCCAGAACTGCACGTTTCAACCCCAACTGCCACCGAAACAACTTTCGAATGATTGATGATTTCAACCCATCCCAAAAGTATGAGTCATGTTTGGATCATCATCCCAAATATACTTGAAAATACCGCACCTATTCTTGAAACCATCAAATAACATACACTGTCAAATGCAGCTCAAAACACCAGGCTGGCAAGGATTGTACAAATCCCCCAAAAGAAAGAAAAACAATTTACCATTATTCTATAGAACGAATTTACTTTATTTTGGGGGGGATTAATTACTATAAGATACCCTCTGGTAATTTAACGTAACTATGGAAAATCACCATTTTTCATGGGAAAACTTACTATAAATGGCCATTTTCAATAGCTATGTTAAATTACCAGAGGGTACTGATTAATTATAAGGATCTACAAGGTCAAAAAACGCGTCGCTTGACGAAAAACACCAAGCTGCCCAAATCACTCCACGGCCTCTGAAGCCGTGCCCTTCAGGCAAGCCCAAGGCCGAGAGCAGATTGGCTGGGGCCGTGCTTTGGATGTCCTGCGTGGTCAATGGGGTTGTCCGAGAATAGGTATATCTATGGTATATTAGTATACCAACCCCAAAAAGGATAGAACAGAGCAATCCTATACAAACATAGATTTAGAAATTAGTGTTCTATCTGTTTGGTCCTTTGTGGGCGTTAGCATATATAGCCCCAAAAATGAGCCATCAAAACTGTGGATAACCACCAATCATGGCCATATTGACCATCAATCCAGGGTAATATATGGATCTATTGACCACAACAATACGATAATACTCCATAAAATCCATATAGCAATTTAATGTAATCCCATTAAACACTCCCTAAATGGTTACAGATATGTATAAATCCCATATATCAACAGTTTCTGGTGGGTCTTAAAAATCAGGGCTTTTGGGATTCATTTCGCCCATGGCTCCACAGTAATGTCGAAGTTGTCCACGATGCTTCGGAGACCAGGGATGCCAACAATCTGCTCCAAAATCTCTCGCGGCTTCTCCTCGAGGAGCTCGAGTCATGATGGGAATGATGGGAAAGCGACTCATACATGATATGTTATAATATATTGTTTAATTATGTTTAATTTTGAAGAATCACTATATACTTGTATACGAGATGGACACATACTCTCTTGGGAAATATGGTTGCCATTATAGGATGGAACCCAGAAGGTGGCAAATGCGCTTTTTCTCTCTTGTTTTTAAACTTGTTGAGCAAAACGTGTCTGCGACCACAAGTTTGTGTTGACACTTCAAATTCCTGTGAATCAAACATGAAGCGGACCGAGTTGAATCATGTTCTGCCGTTCCTGAGCCCCATTGAACCCCTCAGCTGCCAATCTCATGGATGTCAACTCTGCTTGCAACCAAGCTTCGGGACAGTTGATCGTCATTACATTGCTGGATTGAACCTCTTTCCTTGGTTGAAGGCAACCTGCCCCCCCAATGGGATCAGGGATCCTAAATGATCCTCAACATCGCCCTTCAGATGCAACATGGTTGGATGCAAAGTCAAGAAAAACTACGTGACTAGAAAGCGAACGAAAAAACGGATGGTTCCTGGCCGACTTCGTTTGCATATGATGGCAACCTGGTCCCTGATGATCTGATGTCTTTCATTAGGTGCTTACCGATGCGCCTTTCAGCCCGGTAGGACAGCCCTTTCGGCCTTGTCGATCCTTGTCGTCCAAGGCTCTCGCTAAGGGGCAGCAAGGCTAAAAGGTACTTTCTCGCTAGCTCCACTCCATCCACGCGCTGTGGAAATCGCTCAATCAACTCCGGAGCTGTCGCTGCATAGGCCAACCTCCCAACCCCAAGTCCATCCTCCCAGGGTGTGATTCTCTGGAGGTATGGGGCTTCAGTTAATACAGGGCCTGGGGGCTTAAATCTGGAGATCATAAGCTATTCCGCAGGTTGTGCTGTGCGTGGGATTCCTGTGGATTGTTCAAATTTGTCTCTGGAGGTCCGATTCAGACTGCTGATGTGGCTGAACACCATGTTCTCGTTGTGGTGGGTGGTGGTCAACTACGTTTTCATCAAGGGGGAATCACTCTGAATCACTGTTGCCGATTTCAACATTGAGTCAATTGAATCATCCTAGAAGTTCACTTTGACCGCCCACAGCCATACTGTATGGATCCATATATGGTCATCATGCGCACGGTTCTGAGCCAAACCCCTTCCAAATCTGGCACCTGCTTGCCTTGTCTCCTTCAACCACAGGCGCGTAGCTCCTGGTGAAGGACCATGAGCCTATAGTAAGCGACTCCCGAAACAACCATGCTGCAGTATCCCGTTATATCCCGTTCAAGGGTGAAAAGTGGGTTTACCACCGACTCCAGCTAAGTGCACCCCGCACTTGTCATGGTCACGAAGACCACTAACAGGTAGAAGTGGGCTTCGCAACTTAACACCTGAAACTTCCGGAGCAACAGAACGTCGCAGCCCTCATCCTGAACAAGCGCATACCATTGAACTGAATCCGCAAGTGCAGCAGCCTACGGCGTAGCACCACTCGGCCTGGGTCTGGCTGCGCATCGAAATAGATCAAGGTCGTACTACAAATAGCCAGGAAATTTTGATCTGTGGGGTTGTCTCAATTTTTGAAAACCCAAAACCTTATGTGTTTTGAAAACCAGAGTTCTTGATGACTGGATCAAGTGGCCATTGATTTTGGAAAGAAGCAGTTTAAGTATGTTTAAGTTTTAAGTATCATTTTGAGACAAAGCCGTGTTCATCCGCCCATTCAGCTGTTGTTCTCACGTCTGGCTACCGGCGACAGAGGATTTTGGCTTCCCATCCCAAACTATCCCAAATGTATTCAGAATCAAGTGCGGTACCTCTGGGAATTTCCACAAGATTGGATAGACCTAATATATTGACGTATTCTGAATTATATGGGTCTCTATCTATATATATATATATGGTTATATATATATATGGTTCTATATATATATATATCATATGGGTCTAAATTTGCCACATCAAACCATATATCATGTTTTCTGGTTCTATTTTGGTTCTGTATATGGTTTGATGTTTTGTTCACCAGTGAACCATCCCCAAACTGAGGTTTGGTGCGGTGTTTTTTTCCATCTCCAAATGCTGGTGGTTTATGGCAGCCAGGCTTTTCCACATTATATTATCATTATGATCCCAAAAAAAATGATTCCCAATAGATTATATGATTATCAAATCCCATGAAATTTCAGAAGGTTCCTAATAGATCATCATTAAAAAAATCATCATCATGATTCCCAGGGTTCCAGTCAAATCCCATGAAATTTCCCAATGAATTCCACCGGGTTCCAGGATGAACCGCAGCGCGCCGCTTGAGCCGTGGCGCCACTTTCGACTTCCACCGAGAAGGTTCCGTCCAAGCCTTAGATAATTCCTGGATTTTGGAACATGTTGGAACGTTGAAACCCCCGTTCATGTTAAACACCCCCTGAAACTATGGTTTAAGAGGGGAAGAAAACACATATTTGGGACCATAGAATGGAGGTGTTTAAGATGAATGGGGCTGGGATTATTTGGGCAGATCGGGACCATGAGAAGCTATCTTGACCTGTCGTCACCAACAAATTTCTAGCGACGTTTTGGATAGCTTTGGTAGTTGCTGGACTCTCACAAAATGGGAAAGAACTCGTCTCGGTAGAGCAAATTCTGCGAATTCTGTTCAAGTGTGACTGATTTAGAAGCTGAATCATTCTATAATTTTGATTCATCCCAATATATGTACTGTAAATCATTGTAAATCACCAATTAAACCTTGGTTTCTGGGGGTGTTCGAAAATAGGGCCCGGTGGGATTATGGATTTGCAATGGCAGTTGGATACCAACTGAGTTCACCAACGCATGAAGCCATCGATCACTTTCTCCAAGGCATCTTTTTTGCACATCCTGCAATTGGTGTGTTCTTACTAAAGGAAACTATGGATAAAGGCTTAGGGATAGAGGAATCGTTCAAACTATTTCAGGCGATCCTAATCCTTTCAAAGGATCTAGGGGGTCCTTTAGTCCCAGGTCATGTTCCGGAAGCGTTCAAAAAAAACGTGCAGAACTATACAGTCGATTTTACCAAGAAAAAATCACTTGACCTGACATTAATCCAGGAATAAGTTCCAACTGAACAGATCTCAACAAACCCCAAACATATTCTATATGATCATTCATACACACGTTCCTATACAATTTGGTCAGGAAACTGAACCCTCAGCGTGCCAATGAATTGACCAATCCGCTCCTTTCCACCACGTCCAACGCGTTGGCCATGATGGAAGGCGTTGGACGTTGACCTGAAATGATGAGAAAACGCATCACTTGCAGTAATTGGAGTTTTTCCATGATTTTTCCATGTTTTGTTGAATGCTCCAAAGTTGTCGTTTCAATGGGACAATTGATGATTTACATTGATTTACCCAATTTTCTGAAGCCATAGTGGCCAACATGGCCAACATTTTTCAGCACCAGGGAACCTTTATTGAGGTGCTCAAACAGGCGATAAAATCTTGGCAGCGTCTTTTTGAGGTCATAGTAGTCCTCCCCATCAGCGGCCTCGCAAGCCAGTCTCATAGTGGTTGTCAAGTGGATTGATGAGATGAGTTTGTTGGAAAAATATCCCAATCAAATCCAATGAATATGGTTATTGGTTATTCTATGTTATTCCAATGGTGAAAATGATGATCAAATACAATATTTATTTTTGGGCACCCTTTTTTCAAATGCGCAAACAAATTCAGAATAGGGTTCACATAGTTTTTTCAACACCAATTTCAAAAGGAACTCTGCAACAAAAATCTGAAAATGGCAGAGGTTCGATTTTCTAGCAAGCTGCCCAAAAGTTCTACACAAACCTCAGGTCGCTGCCAAAAACCTCGAAACCATCTAAGCCGTCCACAACAAATATGTTTATTAAAAAATCATTTAGCAAAGTATATTTGGGATAAGGAACCCAGGTTCCCCTAAAGATGAAAAACATGCGCAAACAAAATAACTACTTTAAACACATGTGCTACAACAACAACAGCAGCAGCAACAACACCAACAACACCAACAACACCAACAACAACACCAACAACACCAACAACACCAACAACACCAACAACACCAACAACACCAACAACACCAACAACGCCAACAACACCAACAACGCCAGCCACAGCCAAACCCCAATCTGTTGGTACACCTCAACAGCCCAACCGCCTGCTGGGCACCCTTCTCATCCGAACCATCTGCCACCTGGTAGGAGGTTCACCCTTGAAAAACTGGTCCATCCCCATTTTACCCCACCTTGCAAGCTATATGAGGATGGACCGGTTTTATTGGTGGACGAAGATCCGCTTCTAGGGTAAAAACATGTAAAAACCCATGCGATTGAGTTCTCCAAAGAAGGGTATGAGTCAAATTTTGGATTTTCTATAAAATTCTATGAATATCAAACCACATATCTTCAAATGATGGATGGTTTATATAAAGCTTCACTATACCATCCCCAAGAAACTAAGGGGTATAATATCTATATAAACCATCCATAAGCAAAAATCGAATGTTTCGATGAAGTTTCTGCTGCCTCAGGCTCCATCCCTTGCATCCCATGACCACACAGTCCACCGAGCTAAGGCCGGCAAGGCGACCATCCTGTGAGCTTTCACCATAAAGATCCAGCGACTGAGACTGACTCTGCAACCAAAATCAAGTTTGTTTTTCACGGGTATAAATATATGTTATATATATATGTTAAATGGGGATATCATCCAGGATATTTTTAGGGATATGATTCTACAGACTGTAAAACCGTGACCATAAACCTCCATTTGGGGATGGTGAAGAGCAGCCATTTCCACGACTGGTGGCTTCATCCCCACAAGTAGTGCCTTGTTGTTCTGCAGGTGAAACTTGAGCCACGGCCAAACGTGTCAATGATTCACTCATGTTGTGATGATGCAGCCGTCTTTGTAAGGAAAATCATGAACTTGTGGTGGATAATTTTCCTAGAAATCAACAAGTGTGTGAAAGATCCTCGCTGATCTTTTTCCCCAGTTGCTGCAAATGTGGCTTAAATGGACACATTCACGAGCCTTTGAATTTACGTGCACGAGATTTTACGAACTCTGTACAAATATGTGCTGAGGCCTATTGGCCCCACACCTTTGCATCGAATTCAGAATGGTATTTCCAGGAAACCACATTGTTCAGTCATGAATGGTGTTCCTGTTGGCGCAACCACATCACGTGAATTCTTTGGCGCCAATTCAACGATGCTAACATCATGTCCATATCCACGCATTTGTAGATATCTTTTGAAGCAAACAGATCTAAATCGAATGTGACGCCTCGGGATGTCTTAAGAATGTGTCTATGTCTAATTCGTGATTTCAACCCCCAAATAAAGTGACTGCGGACATCCCAAATATATAAATATGTTTGAAACATTGAAATATCTGAAACCACCAACAGCGAAAATTCTGACAGCAAAAAACACGTTAGCTCCATAGGGGAGCATGTTTGATGGCCTTGGTCACTAATATGGCCTTGGTTGTCACTTCCATTGGGGATGATCTCACATATCGGGATGGCTCACCAAGTTATGCCGTTGCGGTGTATGGCAATATGGTATCTGTTCTGTTCGGTTCCTAATTCCCTTTATCCCCCAGAACTAAACTTGAATGAATAAAATCTCTGTTGGCTATACTAAGCTATTCTATTCAAACAGTGGTTTCGCCATCATGTTCATATCCTCACCACATTCATTGATGATATCCTGAGATTTGGGTTGCTTTGCACCAATACATTACTACCCAAATAAACTACCTTTAACATGAACATTTTATCACCGTGGCTCCAGGTTACACAATATTATATATATACAATCCGCAGAAGCATCTATCAACAGTTATCCAGTTCTATGTATTGTATATTTTTTTTTATTTATCGATATCCATCATAATATTTATCTATCCCAAGAACGTTTCTGAAGGTTTCTCATCCATCCCGAGGCTCCATCGCCTCCAATTGCTCAGCCATCTCCATCAGCTCCTGCGCCATGCGGCGCAACTCTGCAGGGGCTCCTGAAGCCTGAAGCGCTTCCGGAAACGCTTCGAGATGCCGTGGAACAAAAAAACTCTTTCAAGGAACAAACGGGGGATACATGGGGGATACTGTGCACAAACTTTATCAAACAATAGTAAAACCATGTAAACTTGTAAACCCTATATTTTTTGAAAGGTTAACATTTGTTAACATGCATTCTTGATTGTATTTGCCTGTGTGGATCCAGATATGCCATATGCAAGACAATGATGTAGCCTGCCATCCCAAGCAATGTTTCACAACCCCCCCCGTAGAAGCTGTAAGATGTAAGTACGACATCTCTTGCAATACAACCGGTTTTTGAAACCAACTAGCAACTATAGGGGTTCAATATGATTTAATAAATAAACTGACCAAACTTGGGAATCAACCACAACTGATGCCCGCCACCTGCTAAGGGGAACAGGACTGATACTTTGTGCATTCACAACTACATGTTGGACAGTATGGTAGGTAGATAAAATCCTGTGAGCCCTCAAAATTCGCTAAAAATTAGAATATTAAGAACCAACTCGCTAAATGTTCAGCATCTGTGGTAAAGTCATGCCCATCCTGTTGTGACCAACATCCCTCATAGTTTTTGGTCGTGCCTTCATATCATCCTTGATCGGAAAATTCCTGGCAACACCATAGACTAGAAACATTTGGATAGTTTTTGGATATGTTCCCTGATGTTTAGTCACATTGACACTGCACCCAGCAAAAACCGAACATGGAAGCAAGAAATGCCAATGTCCAATGGGATCTTCATCTTGCCAGTCCATATCTTGGCGTTTTTTGTTTTTGCAAACAAAAGCCTTGCAGGCGCATCACAACATGCAGTGCCTCACTCGTCCAGAAATTCAAATCAAAATCAGATTCCAATCAGGTTTCCAAGCCCTAGTGGACATGCGGTCACACAACTAGCTTGAATCAGGATAGTCCACAATGCTGTCTTGCAACCAGATTTGAGGTGAGTGCCAAAAGCCTTCAAACGAGCCAAGCCGAACTGGCCACCAATTTTGAAAGAAGAAATCTCAGGGCATAAATCCGAAAAGGCTTATTTGACAAAATGGATCCAGTGACTGTGACAACGAAAGCGCTGCACAAGAGCTGCAAATCCCAGTTCCGGAAATAGGAAACCACGGATCCAGCCATATTTGGCAACAAGTTCAGCCAAAAATAAAACCAAAGGGGTGTATCGCATCAAAGGGTTGGGATTGCGGATCCAGCCAGTTTCTATAATACTTTGAGAGAACAACTTGCGTACTTGAAGCGGAAGTTTTCTCTGACGGGAAGGAATAACATGCGCCGAAGGCTGTGCGTGGCATGGTTGCCTCCTCCAGTCAATCCACATAGCAAAAGAAGGATAAAGTTTTTTCAACCAGCCCCAAAAATAGTCAGGAAGGAACTCCTTCTTGTCAACAAGATTAAGAAAGCATGTTTAACATTTAGATCTAGGGACAAGCTTTGAGAAGCAGGACATGTGCATTTGTTGGGGGATGACCAGTTCAAAACCATGCTCTGACTTGGATTCTATGGAGTGATATTCCAAAGAAATAGCCATTGAACTGACTCAGGGAATCTCCCAGCCCTTGGACAATCGATCATCTCTATGTGTGCTGATCCATGTATCCTTTAAACACCACTCAAGCACCTTGAAAATCCCTGGCAACAAGGTGGCGCCTCAATAAACCCAACAGCTATTGCAGCGATATATGGTAGATACATCTATATAGTCACCAAAAAAAAGGATAAAAAGCATTGAACAATTCTTTATCACAATATTAGAACACCGAACCTTACTTGTCCATCTTTTTGGGGATTCCTATATTTTATAATCTACAATCTACATACAAATATGGTGTAAACTAATCCCAACTTCGCCCTTCCAGCCCGCAGGGCGCAGGGCCTGTGCAGTGCATCTGCATTGGATTCCAAGGTCATCCCGCGACGCTGGCAGTCGCGTTGCAGCTGAGTCTCCAGCCGCCGCGCCGTGGAGGTATTCTCCTGCGGGGCATTTCATCTGAGCTGGTCACCTTACTGAGCTGGTTAGTGAAATCAACCATTTATACCATCTGGTTATGACTGACTTAGCCATGGAAAATCACCATTTTTAATAGGATTAATAGGTAAACCATCTATAAATGGGCCATTTTCCATGGCTATGCTAAATAACCAGAGGCTAACTGGGATAAGCCACCCTTGGGGACTTACTCACGACAGGGTTACCAATGACGATCAGTGGGATGATCCAAGCAACCTAAACATGTATCTGTGAAGGGCCTGGACACCCAACAGCCAAGCATTTTATGAGGAGTTTATATATATATATATATATTGGGATAAAACAGGCTACGACAATATATAACCAACAATATGATATTTGGGTGTAAATGAGCCATAGCCTTTTAGAATGGGATACAATGGGTATATCATGAGGATATCATCCGAAAAATATACTGCAAACGGTGATATATAGTTCTATCATACAATTCCATGTTGGCTTGTCTGAACATGGAGAACATGGAATGCATACCAGTCAGATAGCCAAAAAAAACGGAGAACATGACGACTCGTAGGGTGCTGAAAGGATGTCCAAATTCTGGATGTTGACCTTTAGCTGCCCGCTGAAAGGGACGGTTTCGGAGAACTTTCAGAATCCAAAAAAAAACAGCATCATATCAGCATCATCTTATCACAGTGTAGAAACTCTTGTTTGATGGACCGGGCAAATTGCAACCAGTTTTGACTCGCTCGGAGAAAACACTCCACAAATGTAAACATGGTTGGCAGTTTCAACCCATTCCCAAAAAACTTATTCAGCCTAGATTTCCCTTAGTAATAGGAGGGACAATTAGAATAACCAATCAGACTAGAATTGTTGTATCAGGTGATATCCCATGATATTCCCTGATATTCCCAATGAATGCCATTAAATGCCATGAAATCCCCGTGAAAACTAGGACATGGACCAATGGTCAACTGCAGCCTAAGGACCACAGGCATCATCAGCACCGCTTCCAGTCGCTCACCAAAGCGTTGCCGGTGTTGCTGTAGACGCTGTTGCAAGTTGTCACTTTGTCCTGGCTGTTGGTGGCTAATAGCCATGCAAACTTGGGATCTCATGGGGTTTATGTGATTTTGAAAAGGGAATATAGTGCGAATATCATGGGATATACAGTGGATGAAATGCCAATCACAGTTTCATTGGAAAATGAATGGTCCGAGTCAACGAGCAAAAGAGCAATATCATGCAACATCACTATCTATGTAAGTTCATCAGAGTGCAGGCAACTGCCTCTTGTCCATCATGCCCTTCAAAGGAATACTGGCGGAGTTACTTCCTACAGGGTCAAATTGATCATATTGCACTTTGTCTTGCAATACACACAAAGGGCAAACTAGAAGCGTAACAACTGCGGCTGATTGGCCCAAAGTGACCGAACAGCCACAATGACACACTCCTACATGCTTTTTTCATCAGGTTATACAGTACATGTAGCTAGAAATACATGAATCTAACTTCTTGGGTGGGACCAGATCAACGTACACAAATATAGTTGACATCCCATTTAATTAATATACACTATACACATTGTATTTTTATGTAGTGGTGTCAACCCAACAATATGAACATCAATTGGAATGATCATCCTAGATAATGTCCAAACATGTTGACAATACGGCTTTACAAGAAACCACCAACCGAAAATGACCATGCAGATCTAGTATCGACATGCATTGACCCATCATCCGGCCTATGTACAAGATCTGACCCCTGAGAATCAGGGTGTAGAGAATGGAAGCCCCAGCGCAAAGTGGCGCTGGCGGCACGTCGCGGGGCTTCAACCGGAGAATCTCCGAAGCAGCCTCAAGCATGGCGATTGTGACGGAAATTCGGCAAACAAATACAAACAGAAAGGTCTAAGGTTTCCTGTAGAGTCTCTGAGTTTTTGTCTTTAAAGAACTTCTGGCAATATATTTAAAAAACAAACAAAAAGAAGGACAAGCCTGGGTTCCCAACTCCGAAGGATGACATCATCTCCATCACAGCTTCTCCTGGATCTGCGACCTGTCACTGTGCCATGTGGGCACAGAAATACAAGGGCTTCATGGTACGCTTTCCACAAGGACAAAAGAACCATCACCCCAGAAGAAAAGGCATAGTAGGAACGAAACCACAAGTGCTTGAGCCTCCAAATTTTGAAACTTGCCCACCCGTCGCGATGTTTCGAATCTCCCTGTCATCCAAAATCATCTAGACAGCATCACCAAAAAACCACTGAAACACCGACGCTCTGCGATTGTTTGCCCCAGTTTGCCATTATTGATACCCATTGAAGATGATTGATACATATTGATACAGTAATAGTCTATTGTAGATTGTTGAGACCCATTTGTATGAATTTCTATCTATGATAGATCTCTAATTATTCATATCATTGATAATCACACTATTAACGTACACCATTTACCCATGATTGGCATATGATCAACCTCAATGGCACCTCAAGACCTTCATCCATCGGCTCTATGGGACTTTCCTGGGCCGATGTGGAAAAAGGCAAGTAACCAACATTCCATGGTGAATCTGAAATGCCATTGATAGCAAATGAGCTGGTTAGGACATTTACCCTCTGGTAATTTAACATAGCTATGGAAAATCACCATTTTTCATGGGAAAATCCACTATAAATGGCCATTTTCAATAGCTATGTTAAATTACCAGAGGGTACCGAATGCAGCCGTTGACCAAAAAAGTCGAATTGTGAGCTGGTGAAAGGACCAATTGTACAGTTGATAGCACCGGATGAAAGTTCGTATGTAACAAAGGTTGACCCAGGTCCTGGAAAGGGGAGATCCGAGGTTATGAACTGCGATGATGAGTTGTTATGATTAGTACAAGAGAATCCTGGAGTGGCTGATAGAACATCTTCGGAATATCCAAAAACATTCCCAATGTAAATCTGCATGATGATTTTCAAAATTTCCTACCACGGCTTGTCCATGGGTCCTGTTTAATGTTCTGTCTACCATGGATATGGCTGTGCGCGGTAGTCAAGTCTTTGAGTGGTTCCAGTTCGGCCAGTGGCTGAATTGTTGACCCATAAACATCCCAGCAAACCCGTAAACATATTACCATACATATTACTGTACCAGTGAAGGAAAGGCACATGACTAATGAATTCAATGGCAATCCCCCAACTTGCATGAAACATCACTAACTTAATCACTAACACCTTTTGCTGAAGAGTCCTTCGCATCATTGAGGGCCAAGGTGTGGTCATTGCTGCCGTCGGTCTTTCGCCCTTCTTGCTCCTAGTGGGCTTGGAGCCCCACGGTCAAGTCCCAACTGGTGGAGGGATGACTTGACTTGCATCATGGATGTATAGGATACTGTAGGAGAACTATTGGTCAACATTAATATTGACGAGGTGAAGCGGCCCACATCGAAAAAAAAAAAAAACGTCCAAAAAAATATTGCTATAAGACAACAACTCATTCACTAATTGTCTCAACTAGTCCAAACCCTTCCGAACCTCAAAATCAATCTTCTCATGTGCAAAAAACACCCCAAATCATATATATATTATATATATATATATATATACTGTATATATTATTATATTATCCATCACATATTATCCATCATATAATCCATCATATATTATATCATATATTATCATATCTTATCCATCCATATCTCACCCCCCCGGCCTCCACCTCCAGCAACGCATGAAAGCGATCCAAGGCTATCTTGGGCCAACCAAAGTGCGACAGGGTTTGAGCTGCCAACGAATCACGACAAACTCCCAGTTCCAGTTGATAGGTCCAGTTCCCAAACCTGCGCTGCCGCAGCTTGTCTCACTTTAGCCCGTACAGCTAACAAAAAGTCCGATTCCCAAAATGTTAAACATATTCTAGAATGATCCTAATATCAGAATGTTTAACATTATAAATGATATCTAGATATTATAATATGATACTAATTAGATAAATTATGCGTTTTTCTTTTTATTTTGCGGAGGTAACCAATCACTGTGATGCCCAAAGTGGGTCACCATGGGTCACATCAGGCCTCACCACACCGAAGCACGCATGGTCCAAGGATGCGGAAAAGCAACAATATTCAATGCTCTGAAACCATGTTTTTTCCCTAGGTGTTTGGGGTGAGACTGTTGAAACCACCTTTTTTTATCCGTGCGTGCTTCAAAAGCCTCATTGCAACTGGTGAATCCATCCTTTTCTTATGGTCAAATTTGTTTTGAATAAACCATGCTTAACCGTTGGCTTAACCACTCTGAAAACATACTGAAACCCCACAAAAACCGGCAAAACCAATCAAAACCAGATGTTTAACCAGCCTGTAACTACAGGCTACCACCCTTGTATGTGTTCTGGTTTCCAAGTTTCACCTAAACTCCCCTCGACAAATGAACATATTGACATGTGATGAACAAATCAGACATGAAACATAAATTCCTTGGATTGGTTGCAGGGAAAATCTATAGGAAACCATGGTTTTTACCATGGTTTTTACCACTAAATATGGGGTTTCCGGTTAAAAGTTTCCTTTAAACCAATCCAATGATAAATCTCCCATCTCTTCTCCAAGGCGCTGGGAGCTCCCTTTGATGCCCATCCGCCACGCCACAGGTTGCGCTCCAGTGCCTAGCCATGGAAAGTCGCTGGGAAAATCATCAAACTGAGGGATCAACTGGAAATGGTATCAATAAATATACAATACATATAACAATAATCAATAAATGGATGTAAGATGATGTTTTTTAAAAGGGGAAAATCGTCAAACGATTTGATGAAATATTTCTGGGCGATCCAGCCATGTTTCATTGTCGGAGGGTATTTACGTACTAAACTATGGGTTTGTACAAAAAAAAATATGCGGATTGGAACGAAAGTCTGAAACCCTACAAAAATCTACAAATTATGTATTTCAGAGACACAAAATGCTGAGGGGCATTGACAGATTTTGCGGGTATACGGTATACTTGTGAATAATGATGTTGCAACCAACCAAACAGCCTGGATACCACAAAGGAAAAATGGATGATACAACCAGCAAATGCTAGGTAATACTTAAATAACATGAAATAACCAAGAAGGATGAAACATTCTGAAACTCTGAACAAAAAAGTGTGGACAATACTACTGTAACAACTAAGGATTATTTTGACCTATTATTTTGGAGATGCAGCAAGCAATCATGCTCGTCTTGTAATGGTACCAAAATACAACAACTCACATCCCGATTAGTCATGTACTTCTACAGCAAAATAGCCCGAAATCCAAAATTCCTGTCTCATTGTCCTATAATGAACTGGGTCACATCAGATCAACATTCACCGATGAAAAGATGTCAGTTTTCCACAAGGATCCCCAGGCCCTGCAGGCCAGATACGCAATTTTACATCCACGACATCGTGCAGGTGAGTGGCTACCACAAACCTCTGCAATTGCACTGGAGGGAACCCAACCATAGCTGCTGGGTTCTAATGCCTAAAGATTGCATTGAGCCAATGTATGGTACGTTGAAGGATTCAAATGTGAGACTCGTTTTGCTCTCCTCCCAGGAGTTTGGGTACTTCCTTATAGGAGCCTTGCAAAAGAGAATTGTTTCAGTGATTTGGCTTTGTCTGGAAATTTCGTATCCACAATCCACTTGCTTAATCATTATTTTAATATATATCTTATTCATGTTCCAAAATGTTCTATATTTTCACATGTGATTCTTTGGGGTATACCCAGGGTTTTTTCCCAATTTTGGTATCCACACCCTTCAGCCATTCCTTTGGCGGTATACCATGGCCGCAACCCTGCAGATCTGAAGCTGTGTTTTCCTCCCTGAAAGCTCTTCGATCAGGGTGCACACCGCGGCCTGTGCTGCGCTGGGCTCGAATGAAAAACTGGCACCAGCAAGAACCACAACTAGGTAACTAGTGATTGCCAATAAAAGTATGGTGGTGAATTGTAAATCCAATAGTAAACCCAAAAGTAAACCCCAATTGGGGATGGTTTCGTGGGTTTAGGGTTTACCTCATTCCAAGGATGTCAACAAGAAACGTGTCCAAAAGATTCCACGCGCACATATTATATATATATACATACAGATTAGATTGAAGATCCGATTTTTTTCTGCATCGTTATATACCCATGTGAGGTTCCGAGAATGATTGGGCAAACCCCTACTTGGATCCTGTGGTAGATCGCGAGAACACGTCATAAGACTTGATGTTCTGGTAGTGGTAGTTTGTCAAGACATCCCAAGAAAACACGATTCAACATCCTATTCCCCAACATTGATAAACGAACGATAGAAATGTATCGTCAATGTATATCCAAATCAAGCATAATTAATAGTTATACAACATTTTTTGTAATCTATTTTAATCCATTCTACAAACACCTAAACCTAAACCCTCCAATGGGTGTGTTTGAAAATTCCTCTGCAACCAATGGGACTCCGCTCGCCATACCTTGGCAGCACGAGGTTCTGTGCCACGGCCAAACTCATCGACCTGGCGCTATTTTTTGGCTCGGAAATGAGTAGACAAACAGATGCTGGGCCCATTCAACTTGACAAATATATATATATATATATATATATATATATTATATATGTAGTAGCCCCCGCAGCTAGGTATGCATAATATATGTGTCTTTGTATTTATGTATATAGGTAGGCGGGTATGTACGCGAAGGTATGTATACATGCAGGTAGGGATTTATGTCTGTATGCCTGTATGTCTGTCTGTCTGTTTGTCTGTCTGTATGTATGTAGGGGGGATTCCATGGGGGGGTATATAGGTGGCCGGTGGATTGGATCATATATACATATATATATATATACATGGCGGATAATTGAATCTTCCAGAGATGCTGAAGTGTGGACTTTTGTATATCGTGGCAAATGAGACAAAACTTGATTGAAATCAGTCCAAACAAACAGGGAAACTAAAAGATACAGTACAAAAAAGTTGGATTTGAACAAAGATAAGGTACAGTACCCCAAATCCAATGATGTTCGTCCTTTACCACGTTATTTCATTGCCACATATTTGAGGACTCCCCCCCAGACAAACCCACATATTGAAACCATCAACCAGTTCATTACTTATTATATCCATATCATCCCAGATATATTATATAAATATATAATCTTCCAATCATCCATTATGTTACAGCTAACCCATTATATATCCATATATATACACATATAATTACATATATACTATATATATACCCATTAAATATACCCAATATATACACTATATCTAGGTTAATCCTTATGTGGATAAAATTCATGGAATCCCCTCCCGCTTTCACCCAGATCCCCAGGCACCAGCGCCAGTGTGCCCTCCGTGGCCCTCCGTAGCAGCGTGGCCGAGATCATTGCCTCGTAGCCTTGGGGTGACTTTTTGATTAGAAGATCTGATGAAAAATCAGGGTTATAATTTATGATGTTTTTTATATATATATATATAATGATATATAAATATATATATATAATGATATATATATATAATGATATATATATAATCACCAGCGTTTTAAGGAGGGGGGACGTACCCAAAATGTAAGCTACATTTTTCAAGGTGTTTTTGAGGGGGGCCTTGAACATGTAAGCTTACATTTTGAAGGTATTTTGAAGACCCTCCCCACAAAAACGACACCTGGGGGACGTTCAGCAACCAATTTTACATTTAAGGGGGGGGTCCCCAAAAAATGTAGCTTACATTTTGGTATGGTTCCCCCCTGAAAAGTGGCCTTAAAGGGGTGGCGATTATATAATTATAATACGTATATAATTTAATTATATACAATGGTTATTAAGTTATGTTTAGTGGTTATTAAGTTATGATTAATGGTAGTTATAATTATAATGGTTATAGTTGATGGATATTAATGAATACTATATGAATATTCATCAATATCAATGGAGATTCATGAGGATTAATGGGTATCAATGAATATTGATGGGTTACCCTTTCCCCTAACATTAAACACACCTAGTCTATGGTCGCAAATATGTGATGTCACCACCTACATCCACCATGGTTTCTAAGGGGGAGGTGCTTAATGGGAAATTGCGATTTAAACATCCAAAATGGCTTTTTATTCTGAGATTAGTGGGAATATAATGGGAGAATAATATGGTATATATTACAACAATGTAATCCCTTCGGTAATTCAAGAGTTGGATATGGAAGGCACGGCCCATGGAGATAGATGATTGCTTATTCAAACTCTGGTTTCCCCAGCTATCTCAAAAATTACCAAGGTTATTCTCACGGGGATTCAACGAAACCCCCTGAAAGGTGGCCCCCAATAATCTTTGGGCTTAATAAATGCGTATGAACCCCCAACAGGGACAACAATACGGTCCAATCTTAGCTATCTATTGGTGGGGGGTGTCACCTTTGCCGGTGTTGGTTGAATCCCCACGATATGAAGCATCAATCACTTGGAATAGAATGTTGGGAATGTTACAGGGAATATGATGCAATTTTGGGGGGCGCATTCTTAAGAGACATCCTGTGACGCGAACATACTCTAACAAACATCCTATATTGAGTGATGTTCTGGTGTGATTGAGCTACACATGCCCCAAATATCGATCAGTTAGGGTTATATAATCCTTCTAAATAGAGGTGTGACAACACAAGGTATCGGCAACTGCGCATGCATGCCCATGCTACCGATACAACTTCAACAAGTCTGCTGTGTACAAGGCATCAAACCATCATTGTTTTTTTTATTTGGGTATATGAGCAACTGAGGGAGGAAAAACAAAAGTTGGTATATCAGCTAGTTACTGAGGGAGGAACAAAAAGTTGACAAAATGGTGATGCCCAGGTTGCATCTTTATGTGGCCGTTCCCTGTTCGACCTTTCTTAAATTCACTGCAAACATCAGAAACTGGCCAACCAGTCCTGCCTGGATGCTTATCGCACTTCACCCAAGTCAAGTCGGTTACCCAAACAACTCATCCTGCCCTCTGGTAATTTCAGATTAGCATAGATTAGCTATGGAAAATCATGGGCAATTTGCATGGTTCATACATAAACCATGGTAAACAATGGTATACTATCTATACGTGGACCATGGTTCCATAGCCTCCATAGCTACGAGTATATGAAATTATCGGATGGCAATCTGCGTGCAGCTGTTCAAGGCCATGGCTCCAAAAGCACTGATTCCCTCTGCCGGGCGGTCCCCTGGCGGACAAGCAATGCAATCTTTTACGTCTCAGGGTATAAACTCACTCGCCTCATGCCACATTCCAAAACACAGCGGATATGTATATTGCGACTCTCAAATGATTGTGAAATTTGAAGCATGTTTTTTTTAATCCTCTCTCCAGTCATTTGAGTGCTTACACGGCTTTTCTTCGGGCCTTCAGCTGAAACCCAAACCACCTGGCTGTAGTGTGGCACCACAGCCTTTGGTTTGCACGGGCAGAGGAAGCCACAATTCGCCAGGAGGGCGCAGGCACCTGGCGTCCGGTGGAAATTTTAGTGGTCAGTGAAACCAACCTGAAATCGGTTCTCTGTCCTTTAATCCAACATTAAAACAAGATGAAACAAGGGCATAGTATCCAGGTTTCATGACGCTTTACTTGATATTCTTTATCGAATTGTGGTATAATGTCCCTGGATCTACAGCCCCCCAGGTCTTCACGGCGCACCTAGCGCTCGCATCAAGGTGCTCTTGCCCGACATGTTGGGACCAGTGGCAACGGCACCGCGTCCCGACTCCAGCTGCACGTGGGAGAAAACAGCATCCCCCGGGTCCATCCTCGGCTGGGAATAATGAGGATGTATGAGTCAGTATGAGGGATGCGTTTCAGCAAGACAGTTCAACCGCATTCAAAAGCCAGACAACTAGATTGATGACTCTGAGTGCTGGAATCACTACAGTATGAATCACAGCTTCATTTTAGCCAATTTGATCAGCATTACTCAAACTCCCCAAGAACTCTACCAAATCGGGACCATTCTCCCACGTTTTTGGGACTTCCAACACGCTGTAGCGCAAGGCTCCAATATGGTGCAAGGCTTGCGTCCAGTCGCTCTCCCCCGATCTGTGGCAAGCTCCAGCCACTTCCTGGGTACCAAGGTACCCCGTTGTGGGTGACGGCTATATGAATCCCCAATATACCAGGTAGCTTAATACCATCTGAAAACATAATAACATGTCGTGACATTTGATAACATATAGATATATAATATATGAATCATATATATGTAATGACGTTTTGATAACATTTAACCACATTTAAGAACATTTCATACAGCATCATTTCAAGAAATGACCATCTATGACACATCAACAAAGAGATACAGTGGGAGGATCGTTTGTCCCTTGGAGGTGCAGCCAGGCTGCATCCCATGTCATAGTAGCCCACCCAACAAGGATGGAAAAGACGCAACAAATCAGCGAAATCCTACTACAACAAATGACTAGACATAGAATATCATAGAATTATGGTTGGTTCCTTGCGGTGTTAATGACAACCCCGGATAAATTAAAACCGTGGTTTATTAATTAGGGGAAAACCTCCTCCAATAGTCATAATCTGATACTTAAATGGTAGCCTCCCAGTTAAACAGCCTAGCTCCTTGGCTTCCAATGTCATAGGCAGTCTGGAGACCGTAGCTCCATTTGGCGCTATCCCCAACAGATCATCATTTTCATGGGTGGTAAAGATCATCCCCAGTAGTTGTTTATGGCGGCCAGGGTTTTTTTCCACATTTCCATTATGATCCCATATTTGCTAGTTAAATCCCATTCTATTCCCATTCTATTCCCAATATTCAGATTATAGAACTATCTATTTATCTATTAACCATCCACTCATCATCCACTCATCATCCATTAATAATCCATTATACCATCCATTATGTTATCCATTATTATACCATTCAAACACTATATTACTAATAAACATCATTATCATCATTACCATTAGAATATACCATTAATATCCATTAATCATCAGAGGTCTCGCCACCTTCCACCTTCCCAAGCCACGCAAGGCATGGCTGGCGTGGCAGTGCGCCGTTAGCAGCAGCTCGGCGGCGGCCACGGCGCTGCGCAGGGCCGGCACCTGGCCTTGGACAGGGGCCACGGCTGATGGCAGATGGGTTTTCCTAAACGGGGCTTCTAAAAAAAACGGGAAAATGTTCTAAATGTTCATGGAATTTCCCTAGAAATGGAGAATTTCTGGCTGGGAAAATGATATCAATGTTATTTTTTAATGAGGCAATGGTTTACTGGTGGGTTGAGTAGTGGGTTAGAATCGCAGAGTCTCCTTATGAAAAAAAATGTTTTGCGCCAAACATATAATATTGCATCAAATTACATCAACAATGCTTGGCTTAGCCATTCTCTTTCTCATCGCCCTCAGCAGCAGAATTCATGAAGCTGGAAGCCAATAGCCCACGAAGTTCCTGTCCAACGGATCAATGTCCTTCCATGTAATAGAAATGGCCCACAAAATTCTTCATATATTCTTCATCTCTACAGTAAACCATCCAATTGTGTGGCTGTATAGGCACCAAAAAATGTTCAGCCAAAGGTTTTTGGAGATGTTTGATATCGGAAAAGCACCTTTCCAGCTGTCCCATCCCTTCCCCCGCTGCTGAGGCACCCCCGAGCTCTGAACAGAGCTGTTGTAAGGCTTGCTGCGTGGCAGCTTCAGTCCTCTTGGCGCAGGCCAAGTAAGTCGCCAGTGCAGCCTGCGGCGGTCCGAAGTCTGGGGCTGAGGTTGGTTCCCATCCCTGAAAGACCTTGTCTAAGTGTCCCATTGAGGTTTCTCATTCCATGTTTTAACATGTTTAAACACAAAATATATTTTGGACTTTCGACCAACAAGTCAAGTTGCACTTTAGAAGTGCGGACGCAAAACCAGAGAAGTGGGGGTTGAACTGGGTACGAGCACGACTATACCATGTAGGTCAGGACTACAATCCCACTTCAACGTGGGAATTGTTCGGTGGGGTTCATGGTAGGTCTGGTTGTCCCAGCCAAAAAAAGACCAGGCTGCCACATTGTGGTAGCTGCTATCCGCATGACCTGGCAGGTGAGGGGGTCCAGGTGGCTGTGCTCGAGGCATCGCATTCAAAGCATGTCAGCTTAAACGTGTTCCCACCTTTTATTTCTGACGCAAGGAAAGTTACTGCTAGAAAATATCTCCGGCTCGGGTTCATTGCTTCGCATTGAACCCAATTTCTCGGAACGCTGGTTTGCTTTGACCATAAGATACCAGAAGCTTTTGACAGGTTCATGGTGTGCTCCCACTATTCAAGAGCATACTGAATACTGAGGAGAGGTGTTGTCTACACGAGACTCACACCTACTCCTCTGGCACAATCTCCGTGCCCTTCGAGCGGCCGAAACATCTCCACAGAATGAAACTTAAGAAAGGTAGCAAACAAAGAATGGAGGCTCCCAAAAAAAACCAGACATACACCATTGAATCGCCGTTTGCCTGCTGGGCCTGCTGCCAAAGTATGGCTGGATCGGTGATTTTTGTGCAGTTACCAGCATGAGTTGAACAACTGGCAAAATACGTGGTGCATGCGCACTGGTACACATTGGGTGTAGAATTCAAGTTGGTCTTCCAGCAAGGGGTCACTTCCCCTATCTCTGGCGTAGCAGGTAAACTCGGTACAGTGCTGCAGCTCACCCCGCCAAGGGCAACAAATTGATCAAAAAAGCTATCGCCAGAATCCATCCTTCAGGGTTCCGTTTCTTTGATCCGTGATATCCGTGGTTTTTTTTTGGGCCAACCATAAACCATGTGAAACCACCAATAAAAAGGGTGAAGCCTATGGCGTCCCAAACAACTATCCAGAGTCTGAGAAAACGCATCATGTCTGTTGGGCCAACAATGTCCTGATTCCGGTGTACTCAACCCAAAATGTGCATGCTTCAGTCTTCAACCGAGGCTTTGTGCAATGGCTTGTGCAGTACTTCTTCTGAATGAAGCGATGGGAGGTGATGTTGCAGCCACCCTGCACGACTGAGAAATCATCACCTGATCAGAATCTCAGAAGGGTCAGTTCATAGGTATCCCAATCATAGCTGCACAAATAAAACACACATATCATATGCTTATGATATGATGTTTTATGATATTCCAAGAAAAGACAACGCTAAGGCTTTTGTTCCACCTGGATTTCCTCCTGACATCTCCCTGTCGACTGGCTCCACGTCGATGAAATACGCCAGCAACGATGCCACCCCGAAGAAGATTCCGCAAATCATCCCCAGAATTGCCATGAACCCCCAAGGCCGTGACGCCATGGCCGGCGTCCCAGATGTCCCAGTTTCCCCTTGATCCCCTTGAAATCTGAGGGCAGCAACTCACCAGTTGCAGAACAACAACATCAACAACGATACAAATCATGATGTTCATGCTAGTCAGACTATGATTAGTCTGGATTGTAACAGCATGTAACAGCCATTAATTACTTTGGCAGGACACAATTGGCACTACAGCCCACCAAGATTCACTCAGTGACCAGCAGAGTGTCAGAGTGTCTGTCGTTTGCACCAGCACTGCAATTGTTTCTGCTAAGCAACTGTTGCAAACAGGACGGGCGCACAGGTTGAAGACGTTGAGGATGTTGCACAGTTGCTCACAACCAAAAAAGGTTTTGAACAAAGCGTGCGTAGGAAAAAAAAAGGAAAAGAAAGAATATAAATGTTCAAGTAAAAACATGGTTTCCAGATCTGTTTGCTCTTAGTTCCGTATGATTGCCTCGAGCTCTGCATGAATGTGTTGCTTTGTGTCACTGTGCTCAGGTTTTCCTCCATGGTTCCTGTCTTATTGTTCGGTTCCTCACCCACAGCGAGATAGCAGCACCAACAAAGCTTAGCAGCCTATGGACCTTTAAGAGTAAAATATCAGTTGAATGGCCCAAAGATCCATGCTTGTGGAATGATTAATCCTGACAGTACCCACAAAGTAACACATGACCAATTCCGGCTTGGAGATCCCTTGACGCCATGTTGAAAACGGAAGCTGCTCCTCCAGTCTTTTCGTTGTGAAACGCTCCTTTTTGACCTTGACGAGTGACAGCACTGGAGCACGAACATCACAAACAGGAAGCTCAAGCACCAAAGAATACAGTATCTCAAAGAATCTGAAACTCAATCGTTTGGCCCAGAAAGGGATAGAAGTCCAGTACATGCCACTACTGTATACCCCAATTTATGACCACGTTTATCGGGAAGTAGCGATATACCAGTGGATTTGGGGGTACCCTATTTTGGGCAGATCATGGCAAATCCATGTCCGAAATCATCCATGGAACTTGAAGCAATGCACCTTGCCGCGACGATCATGTGCACCATGACTGTCCACCAGCGGTTTCTTCTTGAAGCAAATGTCATTGTCAAACGGGTTATACCTCGGGTTTCATGGCCAGTCAACTGGCGCACATTGTGGATGAATTGATAAATGGTGATGCCCAAAACTGGCCGCACAGTGGTTGACTTCCGATGCTGAAGCCAAAGCCGAAACAAAACTGGGCCCCTCAACAACGCCAATGAAAACAAAAGAATGTCAGTGGAAAGGTACCAGAATCAATTAGAATCATTTAGAGTTCACTTCCAACAACTGTGGACACTCTGAAGCTCCAAGACTCCAAGGCAGACAAAGTCCCAAAATGCCATGGGAATTCTGAGCGATCGCTATCTCTCCGTTCTGAGCGCATGCCCCTCAATGCAGTCAGGCTGCACCAAGACGCCTGGTTGATCTGGGGGCAGTCCTGGAAACAGATCAACCAACTGCCAACTGCCCCTGGTTTGTTTGCTGAGCATGTCTTGCTGGTTTGTGGTTTGCATCACCTGGAGAAATACTAGGCGGGGTCTACCAAACCAGTTTTCATGGTTGCATGTCCATGAGCAAAACGTCGTGAAACCACCAACCAGGACTACACAAGTCGCTGTAGCATACAGTAGGGGTAGTGAGGGTAGTGATTAGCTCTATTATGCTCTATTGGTTTCCGCTGCACGACAATCTCATTGATGGCTTTGAAAATTCTGGGATGCTACTGTACTCATTTGAATGGGGATTTGACCGATGGGTTCATGTGTCTTTTGCACACGCGAAGTGGTGAACACCCATGCATATGCGGGACATGATTCAAAATGAATCAATGTTGTGCCCAAACTCTTTGACTTGCAAGATCTTTAGTGCTGTCAGAAGGCAGTAGCTCAATGGATTTATTTCATGTCCATCATCTGTACTAGTTGCAACAAGTTAACCTTCCCTATCCTGATGCCGCGCATGTAAATCCTGAAGACCCTGACAATTCAGGCCGTGGGAAGCCAGCTGATTTTTGTCACATTGGTCCCCGGGTTTGAGCCATGGCATGCCACAGCCAGGTTACCCATGTGCTAATGATGTCTTAATGGCTTCAATGAGACCAGTCCCTGCAGGGAGTTGGCACCTTCCCTCAAGGCTTCGCAAAGCTCATGTCGGGCAGACTTCAGGCCTAAGGTGAGTCTGGCCTGCTCAGTAAAATAATGGGGATTCAACTGATTCAACTAACCCCCTTCAAAGATGACCACGAATCAAGCCTCGATGATTGGGGGTTCACCGGGGTTCACCTCTGGGGGGTTGAATCCCCACGATAAAACAGTATGAATCTATGAATAATGTAACACAATGTATCAGAGTGATTTTTTGGGGTACTGGACTAGTACTGTACTGGACCTTGGACCCCTGCCCACATACAGATCTCTGAAGCTCAGATAAGAAAAATGTCAAACAAGAAACTGCATGTCCGGCAGCTGCGAGTTCCTATGCTAAAACCCAGCAAGGCAAGTCACTTCCGTATGCATCAGCCACTAACTCCTCGCAACGCGCAGCAAGGCCCGGGTAACATTCCAACCATCCATTTTTGCAGGCGAATAATGGTGTGAAAACATGAGAAAAACTGCCAATTTGGGTGTGCTAGAATGACAATTACAATTAAAATCAATTAAATAAATAGGAAACTTTATAATCTACAAATTATATTAAACAATTGCATACAGTTGCGAAAAAAACATAGAATAATAATGTAGAAACCAATCAATTTCTTGGTCTATATACGAGCGGCCTATGGTGGCAATTCCTCATCCCAGTTGTGCTGCCCGGATCTCCTGCTGTTGCGATGCAACCCCCCGAAACGCTTCGTTCGACTGACGGAAGCAGGGAGGCTTCGGTCACTGGATGATGTGCTAAACCCATTGATAAAACATTAGGGCTTCCTTTTAAATCATCCCGACTTAGAGGTCTTCTAAATTAACTTGGGGCTTGGTTTATTATACGAATATACCTCTAGAAATCCTCATAGAACTGGAAGGTTGCTTTTTACCGAAATTCAGGACCATTCTCCGTCTTGCTTTCAAATTATTTCAGTCTTAGTTTGCCAAAACAATGAACCCGATCAGGCGCTTCAGGGCTGGTAGATCTCCAGTGTTGCAAGACTTGGACGTCGCATCCATGTCCGATAAATAGAAGATTGACGCATATTGACGCCCCTCCAACAGAATATTGGTATATATTGGTCATGATCATCCCCATTCGGGGGATGTGTCTTTTTGTTTATGAAAACCATCAACTCAGATAGAAAAAAACTGATATCACCTGGGGATGTTTTTGTGGGGCCCATCGAAAATGGGGATCATCCCAGGAGACAGGAGATCATCGGATGGGAAAATTTGAATGTGGAAACCCAATCCAGTTAATGGTGAAATCCCTATTGTTAATGGTGGAATCCCTATCATATTCTATATAGTTATAAATGGTCATATAATATATCCATTATTCCTGGTCTATGTCCCCATGATTGACGGATAAATCCCACTTATTACTATTATTGTTCTGGCTGAATTAGAATAGTGCACTAACCTGAAAAAGAACTGAAACAAGGCCATTTGGGGATGATTCCCCTTACTAACCATTATTCATCATTATTCCAGTGACGTCACTGTCGTCACTCTATATAAATAATTGATAATAATGGGATTTAAGCCACCATTATCAATGATTAATCAATGTTGAATTGTTAATGACAATATCCCCAATAGAATTAATCAATGTTGAATTGTTAATTCCCTATTAGATTATAATTATCAATGTTCTAATGGGCAATATCCCCAATTGTCATTGGCGAATTCCCTATGGTACGCGGGGTGGTCTCCCGCAGCTTGCCGCCTCAAAGATTCGCTCCACGGCGCGCTGGGTCTCCACATCCTCTGAGACATGGCAGTCCGCCTTGGCTGTTGGTGATGGTCGTTGACTTCATCTCTCAAAATCATTCAAAATCAATGTATACATGTAGAACTATATCACGTAATAGTGCATATAATATGATATATGGCTATAATATATTAGTATATATATATATATTTATAAATATATGCACACACTATATGACTAGGACATACTAGAACACGCTTTCGTCATCTTTCGTCAAAATGACAAGAAACCGCTAACACACGGAAACACAGAGAAAACTTTGGGTTCCGGCCAATGGATCGTCAGACTGGGATGTATCCTCGGCACCGCGCTGGGACACATGGGACACTGTCCATTTCACGGCACCCCAGTCATCCATTCCCAATGAGCAACAGCACACAGCCACAGTACTTGTTTGTTGACTTATTTTCTTGTAATACGTCCTAACCATTACAGTGTATATTAATGATTCCGTCACTATTCTTACCTTGCTAACTTGTACAAGAAAATTAATGGTTGGTGCACATGTCCAACTCAAGCATGCTGATACGATTAATTAGAGCACTGCTTCATCATTCTCCCACAGCAGAATACGACAAATCTCTGAGTGTGCGTGACAGTTTGACAGCAAGTATAGATCGTAGTGAAACTGGCTGATCAACTAACAGGGCGAGGAGAAAATATCAGCAAATTTCAAGTCTGGAAAGTAAAATCCATCACCTGACACATGTATCTATCTATTTATCCATCTCAATATTTATCCATCCAACAATATTATACGTCTATATTATCTATATATATATATATGATTATATGTTTATTTAATTATTTACTTATTTTTGATTTATTCATTTTACGTGCGCTCGAATACAACCTACTTTCCAGGCTTGTTCATGTCGCCAACTTCCATAAACCAACGAAGATCCCGTCAGACAACGTCAAGGCTCGTGGAGCCACTTCTGCAGCAGGTGCAAGATGTCGTCCAGATCTGCCAAAAAATCATCGCCTATCATCGCTGGTTGGTTTACCATGCGGCAATTTGCAGATGATTTACTGGCGATCCTATTGTGTACGTACACTATGTATGCAAATATATATACATAAGATATCAATAGGAATTGATAGGATAATATATATATAATATAATATATAATATATAATATATTATATAATAATAATAATAATTATTATTATTATTATATATATATTATATTCTATATATATTCTATATGTTTTTATCGTATTAAATGTGTTCCATGATTTAAACCAGAATCCTACGATTGGATGCGGATTTCTCTACTTGCCAAGTTGGATTCGACGGAAACGGGGGAACTTTACGGGAAAAGTTTTTTTTTGACCATAAAGCAATATATAATTAGGGAGTTCCTGCAAGATCCTGCAAGGTTTCCTGAATCAACCCATGCTAGGATTTTGAATATCCATCTAGGGAAAGAACTGCATGGCTTGGGGGATCTGACAAATAAGATCGGAGATGGGATTCGGATACCCTTCAAAAATGACCAGCCCAATGCTGACCGCAGCGAGATGTTTCTCCAAGTCGCGAGGTAGGTCCTCTAAACCTGTCTCGGAGGCCACAATCCTCAGCGCCAAAACTATGGGGAGATTCACCTGCAACAAGTTGCACTCAATGACCCAATCATAACAATGATAACAATAAGTAATTTCAAAAACATAGTGATAACATGTGATAACAAATAAGAGCATAGTAGTAATAATAACATCACCAATGCCTACTAGAGAATAAAGCAAGAACAGCATAATATGCATAATTGGATCGTGCTTAAGTGGGGCTGGGGTGTAACCCTACTTTATATAACTCGAGTGAACATCCCAATGTCCCAATGTGGGGTTGTCTTGGAATTTGGATCTCCAAAATCCTTGGGTTTAGAAACTGGAAGACTGGCAACTGGCGCAGTCACATTCCGCCCCTTTTCCACTGGACAGCCGCATCTCGTGCCATTGTGTGTTCAGTTTCAACCTTCCTAAGCCGTAATCCTCAAAAGCACTGTTACTGTGGTAAACCAAATAATAAACCAACCAACCAACCAACCAACCAACCAACCAACCAACCAACCAACCAACCAACCAACCAACCAACCAACCAACCATTTTTGTGGGTGGTATATATACCATCCCCAAATGGTTTATGATGGTTTATGGCATTGGGTTTCCCACATTACCAACCCATTTCCACATTCCCCTTCGTGCAAACTGGCCGCTTCAACAAGGGATTCCAGAGATCTTCATACCTGGACCCACTGGACAGTTGAGGTGAAAGCTGCGAAGCTCTAGACTCCAGTACCCCCTGGTAATCGATCGTGGCAAAAATACCAGATCTAGTTCGGTGATTGTCCCATTTACAGTAATATATGCTCATTGAATTTTAATTCATTTTGGTTTTTTATATGGGGGATTTCCCAGCTAGCCATGTTATTTCCCAGCTTGCCAAGTCTGATCCAGGCAGCCTCTGGTTCTCCAACAAAGTCTTCAGGCCCATGACGCAATCCATGACGTCCCGAAAGAGACGTTCCGTGCCCGTGCGGGCCGTGATGTAGGCGATGACCTATGGGGACGCATTGTCCCCCCGTTTTTCTACCACCACAAGGGGGGCTCAGAAGGCCTTTTCACACGAATCCATTTGGGTTGATATTAGCACAAGGTAACTTTTTGGATAATTAATGTTCAAACAGATGCAGGATCAAAAAGCTGGGATTAAGTTCAGGATCAAAGCGAAACAATGTTTTCGCAAATGATTTCAAAATCAAAATCACGTAGTCCCCATCTTTTGCAAATATAGTAGTATATCTAATCACTGTTACCATTATCACTCTTAGGGAATAACCCACTATTACTATACTATTATTACTGTCCGAAATCTTTCCATCGTCTCAAAGCCACTAGCTGGATCCATTGGGCCTTCGCCACAGGAGGCACGCGATGTAGGGAGGGAAGAACTAGGGCCTCAGCAAATATCGGCTTCCCGTGGTTCAACGTGTGAAACATGAGACTCAAAACATCCCCCAGTGCTGGATCTCGTTGTTATTGTTTTTGAAAAAAAACATTCTCTGGGTTTTGAAAGTCAACGGTGATCACAAAGCAATCACCCTCTGGTAATTTAACATAGCTATTGAAAATGGCCATTTATAGCTGATTTCCCCTATTAAAAATGCTGATTTTCCACAGTTATGTTAGTTTACCAGTGGGTAAATATTCTTTTGAAACCAGCAAGTTCATCAACGAGTCATAACCAAGTGACGTGATGTTTCATCCCCACCCATTTCTGACCAGGCCTGGTCTGAACTAAAGGCTCGCAGCATCTGGCGCATGGCATGCCTGCAACGGGGCTCCAGGTGAACATTGGGAATCTCAGCCGATCTATTCCCTATGTTGCTGGTGGTACCGCCAAGCTGATTCTGAGTTGTCTTGCTTATTTCATGCGATATATATATATATATGTATATATATATTAGGTAAACCCAAAGGGCTTCGTCTATAGGAACCAGATCTGAGGCTAAGAGCCTTACATAAACCAAAGACGTAAAGAACCAACATAAAACAACGTAAACGCAACATAAAAGCAAACACAAGTGAATCATAAACACATCGGAAACTCATCATAAACAAAACGCAAGTGAATCCACAATAAAACATAAAACGACTCATCAACAAAACACAAATGAATCCACAAACCATTCTGGCAGTCATGTGTCCCAACTGTCGCGCACGTGTTTCCATCTTCTCTGGAGGTGAGCGGAGTTATGTGACACAATGTTTGCTCTGTGTTTCACTTGTGTTTGACATACGCTTTGTTTGCGCAGCACTTGCGTCAGGCAAAAGTCTAAGATCTTATACTGGGAAAATAAGATCTTAGGATTTTGACATACATAAAAAATACAAGCGAAACACAAACAAAACATAAACAAAACACAACAGGAGCATAAACTTGTTTATGTTTTTTTGTGTTCTGTTTATGTCTTGGTTTATTTTTTGTTTATGTTTGATTTGTTTTTTTGTCGATGATTTGCGTATGGCCTTATTTTTATGTTTTTTGTGCCTTTTTGTGCAAACAAGCATAAAAAAGCACAAAAAAAAACATAAAAATAAGGCCATACGCAAATCATCGACAAAAAAACACATCAAACATAACCAAAATAAACCAAAACATAAACAGAACACAAAAAAAAATAAACAAGTTTATGCTACATGTGTGTTTTCTTCATGTTTTGTTTGTGTTTTGTTTGTGTTTCGCTTGTGTTTTTTTTTTTGTATGTCAAAATCCTAAGATCTTATTTTCCCAGAATAAGATCTTACACTTTTGCCTGACGCAAGTGCTGCGCAAACAAAACGTATGTCAGACATATGTGAAACATGTGGGAGACATCAGTTTCACATTGGCTGCAGGTTTGTACCAGGTTTGGATTTCAAATTGGCAACTGCTTGACACAGGGGGGACGGCCAACTCATGTTTCACATATGTTGCAAATTTCACACACATGTTTTGCTTTATGTGTCACTTATGTTTCAATTATATTCCATTTATGTTTCGTTTGCGTTCCACATATGTTTTGTCTTATGTTTGACATATGTTTCATATACGTTTCACATATGTTTCGTTTATGTTTCACATATGTTTTTACTTACGCCTAGACATAGTTTATGTTTACGTCATGCCCCGTCCACCCTCTATAGAAACCATCCCTGGAGCCCCTTTGGATCAAGCTAATATATATATATATATATAGATAGTGATGTATGTATATAATTGTATATATATAGCCTGGTGGAAGCCATCAAATCTTCAAGGATTCCGATGTGCTACTAAATCCCTCTCAATCCTTGCTGGATCCTTAAAAACAGAGCCCTGCCGGTCATTTTCAGTATCAGACCCCACAGATGGCCAAACAAGATATGCCAAGATAATTTTTTCGAGTTTCGAACATGAACACTTTTTCGCAAGCCCCCCAAGTCATTGTCTTCATAATCCCATGTGGGTGTGGCAAGGACTTGCCATAATCCCTAAAAATTGGAAATTACATGGTTCCCTAAAAGCACAATCTTTTGACCCAGGCCCATAACCATAACATCTTGCAATACTCCCACTAAAACCCGATCAGTGGGCCTCAAGCAGCTATCACTGGATCAGTTCGGTTCGTTAGTTCGTTCAGAATCTACTGGAAGTCAATCATATTCTCAATTCCCAGGACGTACATGTCCATTTTGATGCCGAAGTTCTCAAAAAAAAACAATGTATCCAATTGTCTCACATCTCGGTTGCTAAAATCGACATGTTAGGATCGTGGATTTTAGCCATAACATGTCCATAAAAATGTGGGTGATGATTATGCCAAAACCCATCCATATCCAGGGTACAGTACCCCACCATACCTCTAATTCACTAACCTGAATTAAGGATAGTTAAAGGCTGATATTGGGATCATTCCAGATCATTCCCATATCATTCCCTTTTTCACATTCAGCATCATTCCAGGCTTCATTCCAGGCTTCGGTCGCAGGGCGCAGCCAAGTCACACGCTCTCCTGTGACCTTGGCGCCAGCAACCAACGCCTCAAGAGGCGCCGCGTGGAGGCAGGCGCCTCTGGCGACAAAGCGTGCGCCACCAGGAAGGGCCTTAGGGACACCGTGGCTCGGCCGTGAAAAAAATATGTAGATTTTATGTGGTTTTATCAGATTTTATAAATAAGGACCTTTATATAAAATTATATAAATATCCAAGATGGGATGTTTATAAATCATATGTTATGATTACAGTATGGGATGTCTTTTTAAATATCAAAGCACTTAAAGGACTTAGTTAGGCTGTTTTAAAGGGTTTAGGGTTTCTATGGATGTCTTGGGTAATGAATCAGATTAATAACCAGCACTCAGTCTCCGAAGTTGGCGTAGGTTTTCCCAAAGATCCAGGGATGGACGAGTGAAACCAGCAATCATGGGGTTTGCCCACCAAAAAAATATTGTTTACCACGAAAAAAAACGGTTTTCCGATGTCCTTTGGTTTAGTTCTGCGAACCAAGGGCTCTGAAATCTGGGACCGGGTACATGTGACTGGAAAGGATGATACGAAAAAACCATTGGTGGGTGCATAACTATAGAATATCTGAGATTGTGAATTATTGTAACATGATGTACTATGTGTATCTATGTGTATTATCCGAGTCAAGTAGAGATGGGAAAGTTGATGGCTGGTGAACCAATCCGCTCAAGAAAGTTGGTCACCCATAGTATCCCATAGTCCCATAATCTGTGAAGCGCTTCCATGTTGCATCAAACAGCCGTCTCTTGATCATCAGAAATCTTGTAGTTATTCAGAAACTCTAACATGTCAATTTCGTAAATGTCGTAAAATGTGTATCTACAAGTGCAAGCACAAGTGAGTTTCAATTGTTTCCTCTACATCTGGAAATGCTCTGCTGATCTCCTTTTTTTCCACATGTGTCGAGGGGCACGCCGTCCTGCTTCAACACCCCGAGATTTTTGGCGGTGGACAAAGTCAGCCTAATTGGTCCAAAGGTCATGAGGCTGGGGGTTTGAGAGAGTGGGCAGATATCATCTGGATTTGTCCCCAAATACGGAAGAACAACAAATGGGAGAATTTTGAAAATCATCTGAATTCGGAAAAATCCAGATGAACAGATAGGGGACAAATTCGAAAATCATGCATTCAAAAATGGCAAGTTGAATTCGAAAAACCGAAGGCTTAGAAGAATCCGAATACTTGAACCCACCCACCAGGATCCATTACAGTACTTCTAATTAAGATATTCTATCCATGTCTATCCCCGTGATCCATGTGATTCAATGATTCTCCCAGAAAAAAAACACCTGAGGTATTCGCGGTTGCAGTGCTCCGGCGGTGTTCAAACGAACATGGACAAAAGGAGGCTCCTGCGCCGATGCGATGATCCCGGTTTCAAACCTCCATGTTTTTTTTATGATGGAATGGCGTTGCATTGCAATGTTGGGGTACTGTATGTTTAAAACGTGGCTTGAACACACCCATATTGACACTTGAGAAAAGATGAGAAATCATGAGAAATGGTGAGAAAAGTACATATAACGTACATAACATACATAGTGGCATAAATACAAAGAATAATCAATTTAATTTTAAACATTTTTAAACATATTTAAACATATATTGCTGGTTGCTGGTTGAGCCACCCATCCCAGATGAAAGTCAGCTGCAATCATCATCCGAACAGGGGAGGAATCCGGGGAGTACATATGTTAGTATTTTGTATATGATAGTACCTGCAGCACCTGCTGCGTGATGATTATTGCATAAGTTGATATTGATCAATCATCCTGATCAAGCACAGGTAATTTCCACAGATGATATGTTATTTGCGGAGACGTTCGTGTGCGCACGGGTTTTTACGCACATGGCCCACTTCCCACGCCTTGGGTTTCTCAAGTAGATCAGCGCTATAGGACGGTATAAGACATCCAAAAATGCAGAAATAGGTTGTGAAAAGCATATATTTTGAGCAGGTTTTGGTACGGTTAACGCATGATCAAAAATGATAAAAAAATATCCAAATTAGGTTGCGTTTTGGTTGTTTTGTGGTGGTATCCATATAAAGGACCAAATGCATAAAACAAATTCAAAACATAAGCCAACCATGCCAAAGCAATGCAAATAACATCGCATTGTGTGTTTGACATGAACTGCAAGCATCCCATGCACATCAATACGCGTGCAAAATAAGCGCAACGTGCGCCATGCACTTGGTGTGCAGGATAACCATATACCAAAACCGCATTCAGAGACAACATAAACGATTCCAAGGTTTGCGCACCTCAAAAAAAAATCAAATACTGTACATGATCAATTACCTTGGGCATACCTTGAGGACACCCCCCTACATGCCCATACATACATCGATATAACCCAAATGAAGCACGTGGACTTCAATTACAACAAGTCCAGATGTGTATAGACATGATCAATGTTCTTGAGGATTGTTTAGGTGAATCCACCGAAGCTATCCATATTATCCATATATACATATATGATAATAATTGATAAACAATCTGAACTCAAGGTCAGGCCCGTACATGGATGTAGGGCATCATGCACAGTCGGTTGCTTCTTTTCCACCAGCTAATTGAATCCGAGTACTGCAGGATATGGCATTTCGTATGTCCCTTGGGTCTTGTGCTATGTCAAAACACGCACTTTGTGACCCAAAAACCTGAGATTTTGGACAAAGGCAACCCTATTTTTTTACGTAAAATTTGCATACTTTTGGCGTAATGGTGCACGCAAAGTGAACGTAAAGTGAACGTAAAGTGAACGTAAAGTGAACGTAAAGTGAACGCCTTGGAACGGGTACGGGTATTTTCGCGTACTTTACGGGTAGGTACGGGTACGGCAATTAACGTACCAGCACGGTATTTAACATATCTATTACGGGTATTTACGTACATGTACGGGCTCATTTTTTTGTTTTTTTTTTTGAACGCGCTTAAAACGTGAGAAATAGGCGTCAAAGGGCTATCAAGGAAAGAAAAAAACATCTGTAGTCGCGACCGGTTGTTTTGACGGCTGAGCTGAGCAAACACATGCTGCCATTCGACAGCTGTGCAGCGGATGACGCAAACAGGATGCTCAACAAGGTAAAGTCGCGCTTGTCGGATATGTGTATATGTGTACATGTGTCGCTGAATGTTTTTATATATATATATTATAAATATATATCCATATAAAAATAAAACACAAAATGATGTCTCATGCACCCATGTAGTTGCATGCTCGTGGGCCATCCTCGTCAGAAAAAAGGTGGCCGGCACCGTGATTCTGCAACCCACGGTTGATTCGCATGGTGATCCCCATGCATCATTATGGGCACATCCATATATGCATGTATATTTACGTACATCTGAAGAGGTGGCGCCCATGTGCCTCCAACAATTTATATTTCAATATACAGTGCATGAGAAGTATATATAACACAGTGAATCCTTCATATCATACATCCAAAAATAAAAACCCATGTATATGCCGGTATGCCAAATGCAAATCTACATGCATAAATAAAAATATCCATGTCCATATATATATATATATATTATATATGGTTCTATTTTATACATGGTGATTAGATATATATGATGGTGATTGTGTGCATATATATATATATATATGGTGATTATGTATACGAAAACTAATGCACTATATACATACAATACACCATATATATATATATAATGCACATGGAACCGGATCCGGCCAGGCATGAAACAGTCCAAACGGGAATTAACGGCCCGCATAATAATTTTTGAACTAGATTCCCAATGATCAATCATTTTCATCATTTGGAGCAATGTTTGGCAACCAAGCAGGGTTGCAGGTACGGTATATAATATGTTTAAACAGGTGAAACATGGTGAACCCATCAGCCAGAAATTGTCACAGGGAGGGTCAAGAAAGTCGAGCAGTTGATCTGGACCTGACAACAGTCACCGAGGACGCAAGCGAGATCAAAACCGACAGAGGGTTGTCATGAATCGCCAAGTAAAATCGGCAAGTTGATGCAGCTGGCCAATAGCTATGAGTTGAGCACATCTGATGCATTTTGTGGAAAGAACTTGTCAAATAACACAAATCGTTGTAAAATAAATCTTTATAACTCCATCAAGTCTCACTGGTAGTTGTCCCATCACTGCAGGGCAAATGTTGTTCATCCCCTTCATGATAATCCATTTTTGGGCCCGGACATAAACAGACTCAATACATTCAACCAAGGTGTCTGGAGGAGGTTTTCTGAGAAAAACGGATGAATTAGGTGATGAAAACCTCCGAATGGCAAATGTCAACCACAACGACAACGACAACGACAACAACCACAACAAACAACAACTACAACAAACAACAAACAACAACCACAACAAACAACAAACAACAAGCAACAAACAACAAACAGCAAACAACAAACAACCAACAACCAGCAACCAACAAGAACAACCACAAGAAGAACAACCACAAGAAGAACAACCACAAGAAGAACAACAAGGACGAGGACAACAAGGACAACGACGACGACAACAACAACAACAACAACAGCAACAACAACAACAACAAGAAGAAGAAGAAGAACAGCAAGAACAACAAAAACCTATTGTGTGTTCTTGCTTAATTTCTCAAAAATGTTCAAAGGTTAGTTACTGTCACAGGAAGATTATTATTATGTTCTGTCAGGGCAGTTTGAGCAATTCGGTTTGCAAGGCTGGCATTTCCTCAAAACTGCGGCTCTGCATTGCTTTGTCTGACTTGCTACTATCGAAATGTGGACACACGTTTCTAACCAAAGCTAGTCATGGGACGTCGACGCTAACCCCTCAAACACTACTGTATATACCAATCTTGCAGCTTGCAGCAATGAGATGTTCAACCTCAGTCTACTCCATCCAACCTCAGACGGATTGCGCAGCGTAACTTCAAAACCACAACCTTTTCCTTCAAGATCTTCCTTTCAGCCTTTTGCGTCTGGATCTATCCCGCAAATACCGAAAAACATCAGCAGAGGCATTCTTTCGCGCACCAGCTTAGTCAAAGGATGTGTTGCTTCAAGCTCATCATAGTAGATGTTCCCTGAACTTGAACGAAGCCGCAGCTCTGGAAACTGGAGGCTATTGCAGTAGACCCATGGATGCTCCGGCAACTCCTCATGGGAAACCATCAGGTGGATCTGGGGATCTTCGGAATGAAAACGCATGACCTCAAGAAAGCATTTGATCCTGCAGCCGCTGAAAAATATCTCCACATTTTCACATGATCTGCAAAACTGGACACCATTCACAGGCTCGCAGAGAGTATGCGCTAGCTCGAACGAAAATTTGCTGAAGGTCACGTGATCATCGATGGTGTCAGCTGCAAGGTTCCTGGCAGCTCTCAGAAAGGCCAGCGTCTCTGAGACATTCTGGAACTCCACTTCGCAGCAAAGGGTCACAGATGGAATCTTCTTGAGGTCTCCCAGACCAAGAAATTTCCAGAGTCCCGAGGTTTTCCAAGTACCTGCCGGATGTCGCCAGGGGCCTTCACTGGCAGATGCGCTGCATTCTTCCACCTCGGTCTTCACAGCACGAGAGGCCGCTGCTAGTTCCAGCACTGAGGCATCCGATGAAAGATCCAGCACGTGTACCAAGAGCCCTTTGCTCAGGCTGTGTAGTGATGGCATGGTGATGCAAACAAAATCCACCAGCAATGGCAAGTCCACACATTTTTTTTCGGTGCGCGGCCCTTCTGCCTATAAATTTGAAGCTAATTTTGCAGGTACGATCTAGTGAAATAGTGTTGGATTGCCAAACAAGACCCTTTTGGCAGTGAAAAGGTCAGCTCTGAGAACGCCTTACAAGTTAGGATTCCACCACACTTCAAGTGTGTCGCATGGTTTCAACATGCAACTTGTACTCACGCAAAGACCAATCACAGTACAGCACAATATAATACAATCACCTTCTCTTGCTGAGGTTCTCAATCTTCATGCCACTGGAGTTCCACTTCTTTAAGTATATACAATCATAAATCATAACTTTAAAAATGGTGAATTTTCTGGGACTCCACCGCCGATGAAATTGTTGCAGCGTAAAATGCTCAAAACTACCGTACCATACCGTACCCGATTCAATTGGCATGCTCCGGCCGCCCACGAGACCTTTTCTTAAGGACGATAATCAAAAGGATTCACATGCATTCAAACAAGGTCAAAAAGTAGATTCATGCAGATTGCCTATATACCTTCAAACAGCGCAATCCAACAGAAACCACGTGATAAACCCAATAATACCAATTTTTGATGGTTGATCCCAGCATATATCCCAGCCATTTGGCCGCTGCGCTCCTGCGCTAGCTGAAGAGTTTGGCACAGTTCTTGACAGCAGCGATTCAAGAAATAGTCATCCCGAACCTTCGGATTCAATGGCAGGGTGGCATGGCACGGTGACAGGCTGAAAGATTCTGGCAATTATTGGGACCAAAACACGCTTTCAAAACCTCTTCAATTTTCATCATTTTCCCGTAAGTCGCAACCTTCAAAACTTGCACCACTTAGCCTGGAAATGAGTGTTCTTCGCAGAACTGGTTGCACCCGTTTGAGAAAGCCCCCAAGAAAAGAGAAGACACAAACGCGAAGCCTCTGATGGCAAATTCAACCATCTCCGCTGCTTCGGAAACCATTTCCACTTGTTCACCTGACATGGACACAGCGACAGTTGCTTCGGAACATTAATCGGATTGGAGTTAGATAAGTATTGTTGGAACAAATACGTTTCAAAAAAATAAGGGCTTAATATGTTACATCGACTTCCAAATTTATCCTCAAGTTTTACAGTTCAAAAGTAAAAAAATGATCGGAGTTCGGGCTCAGCAGTTCCGCCTGTTGGAAGGATCTGCGGGAGCCATCCACAAAGATGGGCCACGCCACTCCATCCTGATCCGCCAAAAGAGCCTCAACGGCCTCGGGCGTCACGTCCTGGCGGAGGGGATGGGAATATGGCTGGCCCGTGGCCCCATGATGGAGGGATCATCAAGGGATAGGGTTGCTCCAACACCCAGCGATGAATCCCTTCGGCTCAGATATGAAATCGCCATACCACGGGGCCCGGGGTCCTAACATGAATAGATCCGTAATATTCCTTAACACTAAACTATGGTTTCATTTCGGTGTATTTCACATTAGGGGGAAGGGATTACACGGAGATAACTCATTGTTTTGTTGGTGGAAAAAAGGAAGCTTTGGGATTGTTCCAATTTTATTTCGGTACGGCGGAAAATAAGGTATATGCAAACACCGAACCCATTTGGCTGTGATCCACTACTATAGGGATGGGCCAAAAAAAATCAGGGCTTTTATTCGATCAATGAGGAAAATAATGGTCGGTGGGGACCTACGCATCGTGGTATCGTCTATGTCAGGAGACTCCCATGGAAACAGTTTGATAGCCCCAGCCCAGCAATCAACAAGTCATTATCAGGTTACCCTCCGGTAATCAAACATGGAATTAAATGGCAAATTTCCCATTTACTTAAATGATGTTCCCATATTTTCCCATTAAAGCAGCCATTTAGTTCGGGGATTTCCCAGCGGCCCGCCATGTTTGATGACACCGAAGTGTAGGCACTGCACAGGCCAGGAAGTTCCAGCCGTAGCACCCGGAAGAAATGAAGGTTCACTACCACTTACCCTCAACAGTATTATACATCTACAAAGTGCAATTTTTGTTGGTGAAATCTTACTTTGATCGATGTTTTTTCATGGAAAATCCCATGTAAGCAAATGTCCCAATCTAATGGTTACAGCAGTAATGAATATCCCCATCTTTCCCCATGATTGCTGAGGAATAACCACATATATAGTTTATAGTTCATATCTTTCTCTCTCTCTCTCTCTTTCGATATATATATATATTATATATATATATATATCCCATTGCCGTAATATTATCTAGAGATATCTCTCCATATAAACACACTTGCCATGGTATCCCAATTTCCGTTCGTTAAATCCCCATTTGAAATTTGAACAGTGTTCGATAGCCTGTGTCATTCCATGTTCGATAACGGTTGGTTGAGAACAAGATTCCCAGCTCATGGGCTATGACTATGATAGTCCCCAATATATTGCCATTATCAACAAACCATCATTTATCAAATTATATCACCATGTCTATGATAGTTCAACATAGTATGTAATTAATAGTTAAACCTCATTTTAAAAAAAACAGCCTTTAATTCATGGTTTCACATGGTTCAATCCATCAAAATCCCATATTTCCTTAAAAAATATGGAAACAACATGAAACAACCCAAAAAAAATATCCCATTCAAACATATTAAATTAAAACCATGAATCATTCACATAGCCCTCATTTCTAACTGCCGAAAAAAGCCATCAAAACGACACCCCGCGGGCACCGCGCTCCTCGCGGAAGCGCACCTCCCGGCGGAAGGGCCGGATCTCCGCGAAGAGGAGGCCGTCCGTCCTTTTCGGCGGAAGGGCGGGATCCGGTGGAAGCTCCATGGCTGGGAAATGACTGAAGAAAACACAATGTTGTTTTTTTGGGGGGAAAATCATAGGAACATCCGGGAAAATCCCTCTATAAATGGATGACTTTTAATGGGAAAATTTCTGGGCAAATCATCTATAAATGGAGGACTTTTCATTGCTATGTTTGATTCTCGGGATATACATATATAGACTAATGTGGCCATCAGTTTTGGGGACATGTGTGGATGTCTAATGCTTGTATCATGTCATTCAGGATAAGTTGGATAATCATTATATATTTATATGTATTCATTCTGTATTTCATTATGGATATATTTTAGATATAACCAATACACTATAACTAACTATATAAGGGGGAGTCACCAGCAATCATTTTCGTCAAGTGCATAATTCAACAATATGAGCCATCAAAAGTGGGGATATGGGGGGAATTGGAGGGATGGGGATGGGGATAGGGATATGAAATGGATTGAGTTTGTTGGGAACATCAGACCATCGGAGGAAACACGCTGGTTTTTAGCCTGATGAATGTGGTGGAGATGTTCCCTCCAACCCATTCTGGGAATGAAACCGCGGGAGCTTCTGGATGATGTCTGCTGGCACGATCAAGTGACATCAACTAAATATGTGTAAAAAAATAATGACAATGAAAGATCGAAGACTGGCGTCCTATTTTGCATGCTTGCATGCTTGCATACTTGCCTTGCATATCCTTGCATAGCATAGCACAGCATCACCTCATCTCATCTCATCTCATATCACATCACATCATATCAATCTATCTATCCATCCATCCATGCATCATCATGCATCCATCTATCCATCTATCCATCTATCCATCTATCTATCCATCTATCCATCTATCCATCTATCCATCTATCTTATCTATCTTATCTATCTTATCTATCTATCTATCTATCTGTCTGTCTATCTATCTATCTATCTATCTATCTATCTATCTATTTAATCTAATATATCTATCTTATCTATCTTATCTATCTTATCTATCTATCTATCTATCTATCTATATAATATATATATCTATCTAATATATCTAATATATCTAATATATCTAATATATCTAATATATCTAATATATCTAATATATCTAATATATCTAATATATCTAATATATCTATCTATCTATCTATCTATCTATCTATCTATCTATCTATCTATCTATCTATCTATCTTTCCTATCTATCTTTCCTATCTATCTTTCCTATCTATCTATCTATCTGTCTGTCTGTCTGTCTATCTATTAATTAATTATATATGTACTGTATATCATGGTGTAATATATAAAGTCAATATGAGTACTGTATGTAATGAAAAAAACAAAACGTACAGGGACCAAACATGGCGCCCACTCCTGAGACGCATCGCGATGTAGGGCCGGCCTTCACTGAACTCACCGATGGCCTCCTGGCAACGTCCAACCATGGAGCCATTGCGGAAGCATGGTGGACCACCCAGGGGATATGTTGGATATGGTTGGCCCTGACATCATCACTGATTATCACTGATTCTTTTCAGGGATTTTGAGGATACCATCTGGTTATGACTAACTGTTTGCCATGGAAAATCCCATTTTTTTTTATATTTTTAATAGGTAAACCAGGTAAACCATCTAATAAATGGGCCATTTTCCATGGCGAACCGTTAGTCATAACCAGAGGATAAATCTACCGCTTTTCCCACCAAAAGAGGACCACCCAGGGGATGATGACACAGAGAACAAAAAGTCATCCATGTTCAGGCTCAAGGAGATGAACATCACTCAGCTTTAGGTAATTCTTCCATCCAATATTGGGTAAAATCTAGCTACTTGAAATTGAATGACATTGAATGACATTGAATGACAGTGAATGACATTGAATGACATTGAATGATATTCTCATCTATTCTCCTAGAATCATATCAAACACAATAAAACGCCATCGCATTTCAGGATGAGTCAACCAAATAGAACCTTCCCAATGCCACACATGTTAGTATGTTTGGCAGGTGAACTTGTTTTATGCAGCGTACTGGTGGGCAGCAAAAATGGAGACTGACCAATTTGCCCAATGAAAAGTAGGACGCATAGAGCCAGCAAAGCGTGGGTGTTGAACCTTCTGAACCAACAGGAGTGTCGAAACATGCCATGAACGGTCCAATGAAACCCAGTAATCCATTGTCGACCAATGTGGCTATCATTGGCTATCTCAACCTCCCTTTACTCATTGGTGCTATATGGGCTATGGTGGTTATGTGGTGAGTGGTTTGTAGAGGTCGCCCCAGGCCTTTCCCAGTTCATTGCCATGAAGGTAGGTTGGTGCTCCAGGCGTCAGCACTTGTCGTAGCACTCGCCTCGAGCAACACATCTTGCCAACCGGTCCCAAAGTACCAAACAATGTCATGTTCTTTCCCAGCTATATCATGTTCCAGATTCCACATGTTTCATCATCCACATCCACATTCTAATGGAGCACAAGATTTTGATGTAGAATGATGTAGATATCTTAAGTGCAACAACTGATCCACATCATCATCCAAAGGTCATCGTCTTGTTCTCCGCCGACTGGACGTAGACCGCCACAGACAATTCGGCACGGGTCAAACAATCCACGGTCTGCTGCAGGCTGGCCGCGTTCACCGGGAAACCAGCGCGAGCCCTCCTGTCATTTGCTGGGGAGGATGGCTGATCAACCCCAAATCATCTTGCAACCTGAACATGGAGAACTGATCAGTTCCAAAAATTGTAGGGATTAAGATGTATTACTGTAAGTATACAGTATGTGGGGCAATGAATTGGAAGAGATCCAAATCCGACTCACACCAAATGACCCTCAGCAAAAATGGAAAAGTTGACCCAAGCTCAGGATATCTCAGGATGCAAAGCCTCAGCACACCTGCCCATCCATGTCCCATGTCCGTCCTGGCCATGGGATTCAAGCCACACCACTGCACCAACATCACGGCATCGATGCCTCAGAAAATTTTAAGGATGCACCATCAAAAAGGAAGAAGCATCCACAACAGTCATTGGATGATTATCTGTTGGTACGTACTTCTGCGTAAATGCTTAAATATTACGAATCAATTACTGTAATGATTCATATCAGTGCTGGAAGCATGAACGAGTGAACGTCATGAGATCCATCCCTTTGCCTTTGTTGAAGCACCACCCAATCTTTCCACTTTGACATTCCAAGATAGAAACTGAGTACTGAGTAGAAAGCATGATTTTGCTGCCGACCAAGGCCATGCCATTTACTTATTTTTTACTTTAATCCATGGCTACTGTTAGAGTCACAGGATGTCATAGGCTGGCTGTTCATGGCTGTTCCATTCATGAAACATCATAGTATACCCTCTGGCAGGATTGGGTGAGACCCAGCTGACCATGAGATGTGCCCATTTTCTCTGGCTGCTGCCATGAGACCCCAAGCCTCAAAGAAATCACCCACCTGACAGAGGAAGAAATCTGCCGTCTTTCCAAAGTGTACATGTCAAAGTACGAGTAGTGAACGGTCGGTTAAAACCAGTGAGTTTCATATCTAACTGATCGGTTTTTAAATCAAACGTCCTAACATTTACAACACGTCCCACTCTTAACACTTACCCTCCGGGGATCTAACCTGGCAGAAAAATCCCCTATGACGGTCTCTAGCTGGGAAATTCATCAATGGAGGATGTTCAATTGCCACCTTTGATTGCCAGAGGATCATCTCATTTACCGAAGCCTGCACCAGCAAGACGCAGTGCGGTGTCTGCGACTTCCACTGCAAGGCTTGCGCGAAGAGGGCCGTGGGTTTGTGCCCAGCCATGCTTCGCAGCCAGCCGAAGCGGTTGTCACCGCCTGCAGCTGAAAAATAGATGAACTAATGTGATATAAAGGGATAAAAGTAATCAACAATGGAAATCACGGGGAATATTGTCCATATTTTTGCAACAATTAATAGGAACATTTCAATATTTATATATATAATCCGGTAATTTAACAAAGCTATGGACGATGGATGAAGATGGCCTGCAGATGATTTACCCACTAAAAATGGTGGTTTTCCAATGTTTTCCATAGCTATGTTCAATTACCAAGGGGTAACTCTGGTATCAAAGCCATGAAAGAATAGGATCAACATAGAAATCACCCATCATCACCCCGAATTCGACTATGCAAATCACAGTATTTCAATGTATTTCATTATAATGTTGTAAACCCCCATGGTAAATCACCCGGTCTACCCAAATTCAAGGGCCCCCCCAGGCAATGGACCCCAATGGACCCAATGGACTGGGCTCCGCACCCAGCTGCGGGACTAATCGCAAGGCCTACAGGCGGAGTTATAACCATTATGATACTATCAAAATAGTGGATTTAACCATTGATAATGGTGGTATATTAGGAGTACTTTATCTCCATATTATATATTTTATTTATTTATATTTATTTGGTTTTGTTCAAAAATGGAGGATAGACCCTACTTTGCGGCCATGGGAAAATGGGGATAATGATTTAGTCGGGAAGAAAAATCACCAAAAATCATCCCAGAGAGACAAGCTATTCAAGGTTTGGGTACCCTGCACAATAACAACATGCTTTTAAAGATGGGTATTGCAAACAGGGTTTACGTATGTATAGATTGATAAATTCCGATCCTGCAGAATTTGGACACGCACCTAGGTAATGAATATTGATCATGATTTATGGGGAGCATACAAGCTTTGGTTGTTGGGGCCCATAGACACTGCTGGAATTGTCGCTAAAAGCTACGCAAGACGTGGATTTCTGCCTGCGCGAACTGGTTTTGCGATGTGCCTTCCCGCAGTGACATAAATCTAGAAGGCTACTGTATGCCAAGAGGCTTCGCAAGCCTACGCGAATTGATACGTATCACACAAATGCCTTTGAAGTCATATGTTGAGTCCATCTAAAATCAATCATTAAATTATATAACTGCTCATACGTTCATCTGGGCTGAAATGGGGCATGGTTAATAGTCCGTGCCGAATATATCAAACTGATTCCAAATGTATCAAAATGTCGAGTTCAATCGTATATAAGACAACATCTTCAGACATAAAAATCGACACAACTGCACCAATGTCCCTGCAAAACAGACCATGTTTAGTCAGTCATCGATGTCCATTTTGAGGAATATGGGTATGGGTCAAAATTAGGTACCGCAATAATTGGATGGTTAATACATGTTAATACTAAACTAGACATTTCAATCTGCGGTCCCCTAGGTCTTCCATTTTGACCCACATCCATATATTTTGGAAATGTTTTGAGCCATGCTATGCCATGCTTATGGCCTCAGGCCGCGTCACGCGCGCCAACTGATGCCGCCAGAAGGGCAAAACGGCATCGTCAAAGTCGTCGGCCTGCGAGGGTGCAGCAACGGTAGGAATTCAATGGGATGAAGCTAGCAAAATGCTATGGGGCATAGTGGTGATACAATATAGATATACATGTACATAAAAATATAAATATATATAAATATGTACATACATATATACATATATATATATAGTCACATATTTATTACATACATATAACATATATGCATATGCATACCCGTGTGTCATTCCATCAAAATACCATCGATTCTCATTGATTGGTCAATTGATCATTGGGGGTATTCTCATCAGCCAAAAATGATGAGAATTGGCGATATAATCTATACATATCTATACAACGTATGTTGACTACAGAGGTCCCAAAACGAAACGAAACATCACCTGGAGATATGATCTTGTGTATATATTTATATTATGTATGTATCAATGTATCTTCTTAAATATAAGATCAACATCGGGTTCATAGAATTGCACACTCGGTAAACTATCTAGAAAAGCATGAACATCACCTACCATGGAGGGCCCCAAACATTTTTTCCCCCAACAATGTTTCACCTCCTTCAATTTTAGACATACCAGAAAAACCCTGAACAAAAATTGTGCAAACTTAAGTCCGTCCAAAAAAAAATGGAACAACCAACTCAGAACTAATGATATGGATTGAGGATTTTCCATTAACCAACCATTTAAATTTAGGGGTAGCCCTATGGAACTCTCCATATGCTACTGGGACGGCACCTGCATGCCGCTCTCGTTCAGGCGTTCCTGGGCACCCTCCTTCAACCAGCTGCCGATGGCCTTCCAGGCACCTGGGGTGATAGCTTTCGAGCCCCGAGACGTAGGAAATCGTAGGAGCATGTAGGAACTAGATGGAACTATGGTGAACAAAAAAACAGTTGAAGCGAGCAACAGACTGTAACAGTTGGCTCACCAAATTCGAGTGACGTCAAAATCGCTTGAAATTTAATGTAGGCAACAAACATGAGAATGCCCATCAGGAATATCTGGCGGTGACAGCGGACAAACTTTGGAACTGAACCGACAGAACCAATAAACATGATGAAAATGGCAGATCCAACACCCATACATCCGTGACCACTATCATGGTTAGACACATCATCTGTGTTGTTGTGACATCGACTACAAAAACATCCCGCCGGGTGCGGAATCGCGCGTGTAGGCGCATCACCATTGTCAAAAAATGACAACCCTTTCAGTGTTTCGTAGCTGTCTAAAAGTAAAAATCTTTAAATAAAAATGGTCATTTTTCTTGCGTTTGGCAACCCTTCCACAGGAAATCCGGACCTTTTTTTGCCTTGCCAGTTTCAGTGATCATTGTGCATTTAGACCTGTGCTGTTTTTTTCAACAGGTCAGGACACAACCACCCCATGCTCAGCGTAGCATCAGTGGCGTGTTCAACTTCAACCGAACGTCAACATCCCCACCCCACCCCACCCCACCCCACCCCAGCCCATCCCGCGTTGCCAGTTAGGTGAACATAAGAGTGCAACATGGTGTGTAAGCTCAAAAACATGATGTGAAATTGGGAATGTTGAAAATGTGTGTCACTACACGTACGGTTTTGCACCCGTTAGCAAAAACATGACCAAACTCCCGTCCCCCTCATGGATGTGCATCCCACTTCGCAAGCCGCCTGACGGGGGATCTGGTGGACCCTGGCTCTCCTGGCTCTCCTGGTCGGCCAGAAAGGCACGAGCAAGATCAGCCTCAGGGATGGGAGATCTGTGCTGTGCTCTCTGGTTTGGTTGGGTATATTCCAATCTGGTTGGTGGTTTCAACCCCTCTGAAAAATATGAAAGTCACTTGGGATTATTTTCCCAATATATGGAAAAATAAATTACTTTACTTCGTGTGATCCCCACCATGACATTTATACATTTTCTTACTGGCAAATCTTCTGGCATTCTATCTGACATATCTTCTGACATTCTATTTGGCATTCTATCTGGCATATCTTCTGGCATATGATCTGGCATATCTTCTGGCATATCTTCTGGCATCTATCTGGCAAATCTTCTGGCATTCTATCTGGCATATCTTCTGGCATTCTATCTGACATATCTTCTGGCATTCAATCTGGCATTCTATCTGGCATATCTTCTGGCATATATTCTGACATATCTTCTGGCATTCTATCTGACATATCTTCTGGCATATATTCTGACATATCTTCGGGCATATCTTCTGGCATATCTTCTGGCATATCTTCTGGCATATCTTCTGGCATATCTATCTGGCATATCTTCTGGCATATTTTCTGGCATTCTATCTGGCAAATCTTATGGCATTCTATCTGGCATTCTATCTGGCATATCTTCTGGCATATCTTCTGACATTCTTTCTGACATTCTTCTGGCAATATCTTTCTGGCATATCTCTGACATTCTTTCTGACTTCTTTCTAACTTTCTCTGCACCTTCTTTGTCCCCTATCTTCCTACATGATGTCCGGCAGGGAACACTGGGCGTGGATGGTCGTGGTTGAGGTCCGGCAGGGAACACTGGGCGTGGATGGTCGTGGTTGAGGTCCGGCAGGGAACACTGGGCGAGGATGGTCGTGGTTGAGGTCCTGCAGGGAACATTGGGCGTGGATGGTCGTGGTTGAGGTCCGGCAGGGAACACTGGGCGTGGATGGTCGTGGTTGAGGTCCGGCAGAGAACACTGTGGATCGCGGGTCGCAGTTGAGCAAGGACGACGAGGACGACGAGGACGACGAGGACGAGGAGGACGAGGCAGGAGGAGGCGGAGGAGGAGGAGGAGCAGGAGGAGGAGGAGGAGCAGGAGGAGCAGGAGGAGGAGGAGGCAACTGACATAAAATCTAACAACCCTCACCTGGCAGGTGGGGAAAAATGTTCCAAACCACCAACCAGCAATTGACAGCCCCTGTCGTTTTAAATGGTTTTATCGCATGTTTTTATCTCATAGCAGCTAGACTCACATCATCCAGATTCTACTGGAGTTTGAAAGATTCTGCGGCAAGTGCCTCTGAAAACATAGGACGTAGGATCAAAAGTTTGCGAAAACAACAAACATGAATAAAACTGATCTCAAATCTCAAATGCAAGAGTTGCAGCTCTTTCCTGTCTCAGACTGGGCCAATCTAAATCTAAATCCTTGGTTTCGTGACATTTTGCTAGGAATGTTTCTCAAAATTCGAACAACTTCAAGTGCCTTGACGCACCACAGTGAACTGATATTTTAACCTCACAATGCAGGTTGCCAAAAATTCCTCCTAATTCCTATGAATGGTAATCAATGGTGGCACCCAATGGATGGTTTCGAATTGAAAACCCCTCAAATGGGCTTCCATAGCCATGGGGTAATTACATGTAATTACCCCAATAGCTGGATAACTTATGATGGAAAATCATTCAACAAAACATCTATAAATTCATCTATAAATGGATTTATAGATGGATTTGTTTTCCATCTATACATGGATGGATGATAACTGGGGATACCATGGGGTACCCCTCCAGGGTACCCCATTCACAACCCAAATTCTCCGCAGAACGTTGCCGTCAGGTGGCCGCGGCACTGCGCATCTTGTTGCCTTTGCTGTTCACCGCCAGGCCTCTGGAGGTTGCTAAGCTCCAGAGCGCTTGGACGTAGGCCTGGAGGGCCCCTGGTGGAGGTGAAAATGGGGAAATCCATGGGAAATACAGGAGAAATACATGGGGAAACTTATGGGAAAAATCAGAATCATGATTCGAATCATGTCCAATTATGTGGATTTGTTGCGGATAGGATTAGCTATCACCTTCGTGATTTGCTTGGGGATAAAAATTGATAAAAATTCAATGTGCTGTAGATGATCTGGGATCATAACAGCAAATGAGCTACGTATCTATCTTCCAACCCTTACTGTACTGGTCCCAGGAATTAAAGATAATATATTGATTTATGGCGGCTCATTCCGGGGTCTGAACTGGTCCCATGTGAGCCAAAAAACTAAAGAAGTATCGTCGAATTCCCGAAAAAATCTGAGCAAAGAAGTTCTGTCAGCAGCATCAAACCTCATCTGCCATGTCAACCATGGCTCCTAAATCCCCGCCAACATAGTCTATTTCTTGTGGGTCTGGGTCAGAAATGATGAATCCAAATATGGATTTCACATGTTGGAAGCCCATTTAGTGTGAGGTGTTGTCGGAAGCTCCCCACCCCATCCCACCTGGGTCACCTGTTGCGCTTGGTTCACTTCCAAGTTGAAGGCTGTGGCCTTTCGCCCCAAGCGACAGCGCCGCAAGCGCTGCAACAGCTGCTGACGGTCACCTGGTGATTTCAGTACCTGGTGTTGTTTTTCCATTTTAATGTTTTTTGTCCATGATAGACATAATGTTAATTCATGGTTATTAATGGTTAATGTCTATTAATGGTCTATTGTTGTCGATCGATGACCAGTATACTGTAACTGTCTACGCCAAGCCTACGCCATTGCATGAGGTAGCCTACGCGGGGTATGTTTTTAAGGGGTGCCTACGCGGGCCTACGCGGGCCTACGCGGTGTAGGCTAAAACGAGCCTACGCAACCTACGCCGTCTGCATGGGAGCCTATGCCTCGGGCATAAGCAGTCTTTTGGAGTTCCACTTTATCTAGTTTCCTTCCTAAGTCATGGGGGTACCCCAAATCATCCAAACCATTATATTGTATAGACTATCTTAATCCATTTTAGATCATTTTAGTATTGAAACTTTGGGGATCCCATTTTAAGAAACTCTCCAGTTGAGGTAAACAATTGGATTATAGGTGATTTATGGGACCATTCAAGGGGAGTAATAGTGGTATCAAACCAACCATACTGCGCATATCATGGGGATATGTGCAGCAAATACCATCCGGTGATTTCACATATAGCTATGGTATAGATGGCCCATGATGGCCCAATGATTTCTATGGCTTCAGTGATCCAACTCGGCAATGGGAAAAGCACCAAAAGTTGGTCCACATGTTGCTCAACGAATCTGCGAAACGTCCGGGCCGGGAAAAAAAAGTAACCTACATATACCTACATACCTACATTCTATACAAATCAGAAAACATGGCCCAGGACACCTTGATGTACTTCTGGGTTGAAGCTGTGAACTTCCTTGCGAAAACCTTCAATCAAAGCAGTGCGGAAGGCAGCTGGAGCTGGCTCTTTCAACCTCAGCGAATCGGCAAAATTTGCGGAAGTGGAAGTGGTGGAACATGGTGGACGTGTATATATATATAATAGTTCCATGATGTATGTGTAAATATATATTATATATATATATTGGACTCATGCAACACTTCTTTTGTCACGCTGGACCTGAAGGTTTTCTTGACCATCTGGCTTAGCCAGTATGTCCACAAACTTTCTTTCCATTTTCAGGGCCAAAAGGCATGGACCCTTTTATCTTTCAGAGCTCATTTGCTCCCAAAAGGCATGGGGCAACATGGCTCGAGCCTGCCTGCTGTTCAATTGGCATGAACTCAGGACAGCTCTGAAATAAAAAGTAAAGTCCTGTTCCAGAAAATTCAAATTGCACTTGGCTCTTCCACGGTCCATTTCTCACGGCCGCATGGCTGTTATAAGAGAATTGACAACAAAAAGGAAAAGAAGTTGAGCTTCTCACGGTCGAAAAGTTGTCTCAGGGCATTTAGCAGCAAAAGTCACGAGTCGATCTGTTTTGTTGAATTGATCCGCAGATGCGGAATCTGCGCCAGACCATCTTGTAGGTAGAGGCGGGCCACAGAAAGTGACCGCCATCTACCACGTAATAAAATAACATCCAAAGGAACCCCACATTGTAAGAGGTATGTTGCTCCCCCTCGCCGGAGGCTGTAAGGTCTGAGATTTAAATCAGCAATACGAAAGAATCCCATGTATCGCTTAAGGGTTTCCCGAAAGAACTGGGCCGAATACGGCCACAATTTCTCGCCAGGACATGGTTTCTGCACGGCGACTAAAGTTGCCAGCAGGTTCAACACTAAACTGTCTCGTATTGACACCGCTTCTTGTGTACCAGTGCGCAGGCCAGATTTACTACTATAAAGGCTAATGATCCCACAAGACCTGGATATCTCAAGACCTTTAAACTGGATGGCCAACAGTTCCCCAGTTCGTAGCATGCAGTGAAAACCTAGACCTATCAGGCAAGCAAAAGGAAGGTTTTTCAAGTCAACCGCGCGGCCAATAATAGCCTTTGCAATACAGGTGGTCATAGGAGGGGCTCGTTGAGGTGCTTCAACTCTCCTCCATGAGCGAAACATTCGCCAGCTTTCACGGAGACAACCTTTGATCTCCGGCCAAAAGAAATGTATCCCTGAGAGGGCGTCAGCGATCCAACCAACGGACTCGCCCCGCACCCATTGCATTTCTATCCAATCACAAACAACATGATCCAAATCCTTGAGGTCAGCCTGTTTTTCTAAGAAAGGCAAATACGGGCAACTGCAGTTTCATAACGTAAGCGGGTTTTGTTAGTCACAGTGAAATCACGTAGGCGGATTCCCGCTCGTTGTCTTTGGCGCGCTTTCTGCGTCTTCCCTGCCAGCACTACCCGTGGGATAGTGCGCGGCATTGCCGTTAAAGGCGACTGGCTGCATCGGCGGGATTCTCACTGGATCCCACGTGTCCATGAAGGAGGGTTGAGCCCATGGCTAGTTGTAAGGCACCCATTTTATTGCATATGGGTTGAAGCATTGCGCTTGAAGTTCTTCCCTTGGAGAGTATGTAAAGACAAACCATGCTATCTTCAAGATGAAGCCAACGCTTGTTTATCTTTGAGGTGCACCTTGATTTCCAGAGGAGTGTATTAAGGATCATTTTCATCTCAAGGTAATTGAAATGAGAGCTTGAACCCCATTTAATATTGAATAGTTGCTTCCATTGCCACCACAAGCTTTGACTGACGCATGGCTAGGGGCTTTTTGTCCCATTGCTTCTCCTGTAACAATCCGGACATCACACCCCGTATGATTCACACTCAACCCCAGTTGTTGAACCATCTCTTTCTCGGTAAACTGTACCTCAGTATTTCCCCCATAACATAGCCACCGGCTCATGGGTACCTGTACTTCGGGGTGTGCACTAGACCCAGGTGCCAATCCGAGGCGCTTAACCCTCTGGTCCGGCGTCATGCGTGGCACCATCTCAGAACACATACTGCTGGCCATGATACCAAAAGAAAGAATGGAGAAGCTGTCTCCGCAAAGAGAACATCGGCTATCTTCATATACTTCTTTACTTTTCTTCATGTCTGAGGCGCTCATGCAGGAGGCCGTATGTGCGGGTCCAAAACCCAAAAGTAATTCTCTTTCACTGGAATCCAGGAGTCGAGGTTGTTGCCCTTCACAGTGTAGCAAAAATTGAAGTCCAGATTGGTACGGCGGGTACCTGTAATGGTCTGATGCCCATCGCGCACGTGTATCAGCGCTGGCTCTCCTCAGCCCCGCCGGCTGCACTGGTGGCTGCACTCGCTTGATGCATTTCATGAAGGTGGCAAAAGTTGTTCCCGGGGCCGCGTCCCAGCGCCAGCCCGGTCTGATCCACTGACAATTATCAATAGGTTCTGCACTGACATAGGCGCGAACATACAGTACTCACGTTCTTTCCAAAGTTCAAAGTTCAATCCCTGTCATTTCGTACAACGGAACCGGGCACCAGGCAAGTCTCGGCCTACTTACTGGCATGCAATCTGCGGGGTCAAGTTTCACTGGCATAATTCCGAGCTCATCAGAAATGGCCATCCTATAGCGTCTTCGTCCATTGACGCTACGTTTTCAACACAGTGCTTTACTTTACAGAAACTGCCAAAAATTTCATGTATCCATTGGAGAATTTCTACTAATTGCCAAAACAGATTTGATCCTTCACCCTCCAAGTTGAGGCGATTAGCGCGTGCTGAGCTGAGGTGCACGCATGGAAAACTGCCAAATACATGTACTTCAGAAACATGCGCAAAAAGATTTGCCCATCGTCGAATCTCGTCTTTCGTAATGTTGTTGACGTCATGAAGTTCAATAACATCAGGCCAGGTGGTCCTCGTCACCCGATTTCCCTGTTTGCTCACATCAACCGCAATCCTTCCCTGTGGGATCACACCCAAGATGTCATAAATTCTAAATGTTCCCCCTATGCCATTGAAAAGTGAAATAAGCAACACGGGGCAGGAAATACCATGAAGACGGGAGTCAGAAAGCCAACCAACTGCCCTGACCATGATAAACCGCGGCTGATTGCTGCTGCTCCCCCAGACTCTGAGGCGTCTGAGCAAGTTACTTGCCCGTCGTATTCCGACGTCAGGTCCCCTTGTAAAAGAGGCCCTAAACATAGGAGTTGCAAAAGCTCTTGATGCAGCTTTCTGATTTGTGTCGCTTGTGGCCATTTGCTTTCAAGACATCGCCATGCTTTTGAAAGAACCCCCATTGCTGCTCTTCTGTATTGTAATATAAAAATCCACCTTCCCAGAATGATCTGTGCTTCTTGCTTGCTCCAAACAGGGTTCAACAAATGATACATAGTGGCCAAGCTGAGCTTGTTTTAAAGATACGATCTGATGAAGCTCCTACAAGACCATTAATTCCGTCAATCCTTACCCCCAATTCCACAACAGATTTACTCCCCAGAACTTGCTTATCTTCCGCTGTCAAAATTCCAGTTGAATGCCATGCCTCCAAAGCTTTCTGCTGTAAAGCCACATTGTGGGAGAACTCTCCCTCAGCTCCGACCTCCCCAGATAGGAAGTTGTCCAGGTACACTTGCCACCACGCTCGGCTCTCGGTAGCCGCGCTTGCGGCCTGAGTGAACCAGGGTGGCGGCTTGACTCCCCTTCTTATCTCTCTATCTTCAGGCAACCCCCTCGATAAAAGGACTTCTCGGGATATAGCTTGCATAATACCTACTGATGAACTCCATCCCATTGGCAGGACACGACATGTTGGCCTATAAAGTTTGAAAGCAGCGTCGCCTGTAAACCCCAGTTGATGACCCTTAACTGAAAAATTGAAACACATGTACTTCTGCCACTGCACCGGCAATTCAAAGAGGTAAAAAGCAGCTGACATATCGGCCTGTGACATGGTGATCTGATCTCCCGATTGTAGAAAAATGGGTAACCACTGTGTTGCACTGGGCAGATAATTAATATCACCCCGCAACACTTGGAACAACCCATTTAGAGGTATAAGATTCATTATAACTCTTAACACCGGACGTTTATTTATCGTATACTTGTTTGGTTTGACGACTCCAAAAAGACCCGATAAATAAGTCCCACGTTTGTCGGTGTACGCAACGTCTGCAGGCACCCAAGAAATGATACCCCTTTCTTCCATCAGTCTAAAAACATCCATCTCTTGTCCTCTACAGATATGTACTTTTGCTGAAACTGCACAGGCTCCTCTTTCGTGCTCAGGTAATAATGATTCTTTAGGGTGCTCCAGCAAAAAACGAGTTCTTCCCTTCAAAAAAGGAAGAAGAGGGACAGATCCACCATGCCCCTTAGGGGGTAGGCCCCCTTCAATTTGTTCTGCACTCAGCGGATGAGGCTGAGAAATCTCTTCCCCCGTATAAGAAACTTTCTTTTCTTTCAAATCCCTAACCACATCATCAAAACAAATTTCGGGGGCAGGCGCTCCTAAAAGAAACCGCCTCACTTTCTCTTTCAAACCCTCAAGCACGGCTGCATGAATTTTTCCAGGCTGTCTAGTCCAGCCCTCGTTGGGGTAGCCGTACAGAGCGTTCATAGCCGCGCAGCCTAAAGCAACCCAAGCAGCTGTTCCAAGCTCCATACTATAGCCAGTCCCTTGACTGGCATTCACCCAAGGCATATTGGCTGGTATGACAAGTGGCAGGGGGAACAGCCCGCCGCGGCGATGCCCAGCGGGCCGTGGAGGTCCAGCGCGGTGATCAAACTGTGTGATCCAACCAGCTTTCAGCCCCCATGCCATCTTGACTCCCAGCTCAATCATGCTCTTGACTGCACAGGGCTGCTTCAGCCACTCAAGTCGCGTCGAGGGTGCTGCGCCGCCAGCTCCTAAAGGGAGCACGGCTGGTACAGGCCTCCCCACTGCGAACTCTGGATTATTCCCATCACGGGAATCCAGCACAGACGATGTCGACCCCAACAACGGGCCGTCACCCAGCTGGGACATGCACTGCTGTACCTTGGGACTTTCTTCCCGGCTTGCTCTCTCCAGCACTGAGCTTGTAGTGCAAGGAGGAGTCATCAAGTCTCCCCCTCGCCCTTCTTCGCCTTCTCTCCTCCTTTTTCTCTGCTCTTCGGGCTCCAGTTGTTCCAACCTCCTTTGCCTTTTCCTTTTCCTTTGCCCTTCTTGCCTTTGCCTTTCTCATCCTTGAACTTGTTCTTTCCCTTGACGTCGCCGCCCCAATCTCCTCGTTCCACCTGTCTGGCGTGCTTTTGAGCACTCAGGAGTGCGTGCTGGGGCACACTCCCCGTGTCCTCCTCGCAGAAGACTTCCAGATGCCTGGCCATCGCCCAGCCTTGTCGCGTCGACATGTCCACCGCCAGCAGACGTGCTGACAGCACGTCCGCGAGTTCGGGCAAACGGCCTTCTCGAAGCACCTCGCCAGCATTGCCAGTTCTTTTGCATCGCGGCTTTTGCATTTGGCTTCAGGATCAGCTGATAGTACGTTCCTATCTTCGGCCTCTGTCCTCTTTGCCCTAGCTGCTCGTAATCCTCCTCCAAAATCCCGTCGGCTGAGAGCTGTTCTATGGCTTGCTCTTCCAACATCTGAAAGACTGAGCCCGGCGTCTTCCTGGACTTTTTCTTCAGCGGGGCCATCATTGATCCCTCGCTCGAAGAGCTGTCCCTGCTCGAGCCCTCTCCGCTCTCAGATTCCGAGCTGTGCCTCCTTTTCTTTCTCCTTCTACTTGACCTCGAGCGGCTCCTGCTCTTCTTTTTCTTCTCCTTGTGGCTTTGCGCCGAGCTCGAGCTGCTTTCAGGAGCGAATCGGCCATTGTCTTCTTCTTCTGCTTGCTCTTCTTGTTGGCCTCGGATGCAGTGTCGCTGAGTATTTCTTCCACTTCCTTCTTCACCAAGGGGACCACTGACTGACGCAGAGGGTGATTTGGGGCGCGCGCCAAACCTGCCAGCCCCACCCTCCATGCGGGGTTCGTCTTCCCGTTGACGTCCTAGCCTCACCGCAGATGCGGAAAAAGAGACTCTCTCCGGAACCCGCTTTCGCAGGGCCGATAGCCGAGTTTCCACCTCGCTCTCGCCACCATGTGCTTCCTTCCTTTTCTCGTCTGCGGGATCGGTAGTTGTCTTTGCCGCCTTTAACTCCAGGGCCTTTCCATCTGCAACCGCCTTCCTTCCATGAGCGGTCAACCAACTGGCAGTGAGATCTCCGGGGGGATACCAATGAAATTTGGACAGGTGGAGGCCCTCGTGTTCGTCTTGGAAACATTCTTGAGGCTTCCGATGACAAAGGTGTATCTTCCGCTTCTTGCTTTTGAAATAGCCCATCACTTTCTTTTTCTCCTCCTCGGTGCTGGCCCCTATGCCCTTTACTGTCAGCCAGATGCCTTCCTGCAGTGACTCGGTTTCCAAAACCAGCACAGCGGCATCGGGGACATCGGGGACATCTGGGCCTTCTCCCTGGGAAGGATCCTTGAACACCAAGGTGGATCCTGGCGGCACATGTCTACTGTCTCCTTCTCCAGAACTCTGCCTCGGACAGGTCGTAAAACTTGGGTTCCTTGGGAACTGGTGCGGCTGCCAGGCTCTCTCTGATATCTGAAGGTGAGGGAAAGTATTCCACTTCCTCTTGCCATCCGCCAGGGGGATCAGGGGGAATGACATTCCCTCCGGACCGCCTAGGGCCCTTAGGCCCGGCGTTCCAACCCCTCACGGAAGTCACCTGCCAAGTCCAGCTTGTGGCTGTCTAGACGGCGGTGACTCTTCCTAAAGGGATCCTCTGCGTCCCTGCACCTCCCCTGATGTTTCTTTCCTCCTCGTCGCTTCTTTCCTCTCTTTTCTCCGTGCTGTCGATGAGAATCTCGTGGTGGATACCGAGGCTCAGGGGGCCTGTGGCTCCCCCTTCTCTCTCTTTCCTTATCCTTTTCTTCTACCTTCACTGGGGCGTCTCGTGCCTGATCTTCTTCTTCTTCACTCTCCTCACCTTCTGAATAAAGGCTTTCCGGGCTAGGTTCTCGCTCTCCTCTACGTGGGGGTGCTGGCGGTGGAGGCGCACGAGGGATAGGTGGGCGCTCGTCCCTGGGGCTCCTTGACCTCGGACGCTCGGCCTTGCTCTTGGCTGCCGTCAAGAGGGCGCGACCCTCAGCGGAGCCTGAGCTAGATGCCAGCGAGGAGTCCAGGTTATACAAAGCTCGCACAAAACATGCTCCAGACAGCGCCGCCTCCTCGGCCAATCCACGCAACCCAGGCAATCCCCACTTCTTTTTCAGGAAATCCTGGCTTACTTCCAAAGAAGAACAGCCAAGACACCAAGAGTCCCCTGCAGGTTGTGTCCCTGAGCGACACTTGTTGCAAGGGGCCGCAGGCATTAAGAACTAAACTGAAGAGCCTAAAAGCGGAACAGGACAAAAAGGTGTGATGATTCGTCCAAAATGTCGATGCGACAGCTAATATATATTCATACACTTATGTATATAAAATAAATTAAAGTCATATCATATATAATTGAAAACATATGTATACATATATATATATACATAGTCATACATTTTACATGTATTAAACTCGAATGTACTTGTCCAAAAAGAGTCCTTGGGACCCCAGGTGTTCGCCAGTCATAATTCCTTGGAGCCATGCTTCCCCGTCCTGGTTGGGGTCCCCATCAGCTCGAGAAAATAGGAACCACGCAAATCTGAACTGTTTTATCCTGGAATGTCTGGAATGTCTGAGGAATTTTCACAATTATTGTATAATTTGATTATAATTTATAGTATTAGTGTATATTCTTCTCAGGTTTAACGGTTCCATCCCCTCCATTCCCTTGGTTTTTAACCCCCCCAAAAGGGCCAAGGCTTTGCCGGGCTGCATGTGGATGGCTTCTTCCGCCAGACATGTCTTCTCCTTGGAGGCTCGTTGAGATTGGTACCGAACCTGACACGGCGGGGATTCGGAGGTGCTGAAAGGAATGAAGCGGGGTCCTGCACCAGCGAAACATGTATATATATATATATATGTTTTCTTGGAAAAGCACAAAACATCACAAAATTGTTCTTCATATATTTCTTCAATATATCTAGATTGAAAACATGATGAAGCATACGTAATGTATAATCATATGACATACACATGTGAGACTGATCTAAAAAATGGGGATTATACATCACTCATGTTACTCGCTCAAGGACTCTCGTTAACTTCAAGGAAATAATTGTCCATTTTTCTCATCACTTCCAACCTTTGTTGGGTACCAGGTACCTTACATTCACCCCCCCAGACTCTGACAATACCAGGGCTAAGGGTCAAAAATTGGCTGCAGTATTGAATGGTTTACGAAGCTTACGAGAAAAGGAACAGAATCTATACTGTGAATCAACATACATCAGCAAAACCATCAATTGCATTTCAATCTACACCCACAATAAGATTAAAAATTTTGAATCTTATTGACACAGTTTACTATGTTTGACCCATACCCACCCTGCAGTCAACATCGACGGGCCTTTGGCCCCTTGGATCGCAGGAGCGAACTCCTCCAGGCCCCAATGGCAGCGGCTACTGGTCCTGCAACACCTGTGGTGCCATGTTTGGACTTCTTCACCGTCTTCACCCCTTCTGGTTGGGTATATAATTAGTAATTAGTATGAGGTCTCAGTTTCTGAGCCCCAGAAAAACATAGAAAAACATTGAACAAATGAGATCAATTGCCCAAATCCGAACTCACCTAAGTCACCTATGGAAGATGTAGTACATCTCACAAATTGGATGTTGTCTCGTCTCCCCTTTAGCAACTGGTGGATTACATCGCACCTCCATAGAGCGTGGACGTGCCAGGCATGCTGCGTCCTCCAAAAATGGGTGACCTCTAAAAATCCATGGGTTTGTTCTGTTTTTCCATGTTTTTCCCTAGTGAGAATTGATGAGAATTGCCTCACGCTGGAAGATTCTAGTCCGCCAACAGATTTTTGTGGCATCTCAAGCTGGAGCAAGGTCCTGTTTTTCTGCCCTGGTAGCGTTTCCAATCCAGCGCTTCTCCTTGTGACACCAGGAAAAAAGTTGGCGAAAACAGAAGTAACGGCGAAACCATGGATTTTGTCATTTGCGTAATGTTCCAACTTGAATTTTGCACCAATGAAGTTGGAGTCATTGGGATACATCATCATGGATTCTCTCACGAGAGAAAAGCAACAGATTCTGAAAAGACCAGTCTGAGATCGATTGATCGAATGCATCGTCAAATCAATTTAGATTGAGGTGTTTGTCCCTGGTCACCAGATCTATTGTCATGGGGTTATGAAGCCACCTGAGGATATGAACCGGTCCTGGTCTAGTCGTCCATCGGTCAGGTGGCAGACCAAGCATCTTGCCAGAAGCCATCCATGCTTCAGAGTTCTTCCCCGGAGGTGGGAGTTCCAAGTTTCGTTAGGTGCAAAAAACATCAATAGGCACAACCACAATTCAACCGAACGCTTCAAATTTTGGCCAACGGCCAACATCCTCTCGTGCTATGCGGGCAACTGAAGTTTTCTCCTCTTGCACATAATTATGTTGCACATATTGGCTCAAAACCTCTTCGCAGCAAGTCGGAAATCAAGAGTGACGCGTCCAGCTTCAATGAACAAAAAGTATAAGCAAGCCGCTAGCCACCTCTGTTGTGGCAAAACATGTTGCAACACAACCTCGGACGACAACTCAACATGTTCCACTACAGTAGCACATCACATCAACATCTCATGTTTTTTTCTTCCGGCCCCATTTCAGCAGTGCAGTGGTTGCTTCCAGCATGGGAGAAATTCAGCACCGGAGCGGCAACTCCAGTTGTATAATAAAACGATTCAAAAGAGATAGCTGATATAGCTCACGTCCGGAAAGGTGCCTTGAGATGATGTTCATCTCACCAAAAGTCCGCAAACATCGCAAACAATTCCAGCATGGTGTGTTGAGGCGCAACCTACTCTATTTACAGAGTCAAAGTAAAGTTCTCACAACAGTTTGGGTTCCGGCCATATTTCTGCTCCCACATGCGGCATTCACATGCGGTCTCTCTTAGTACTATCCACTTTCACATCCTTTTACGATCCTTTCACAGCATTTGTCCAATGGGGGGGTGCTGAATCAACAAAATATGAACTGGACATAGATGACATAGAAATGTCCCTCCCAACAGCATCTCAGGTCGTCCTTCCACGACTGCCAAGAGATTGGCCGCTTACTTCATCGATAGTGATGGAGTGCCACGAGAGAATTCAACAGAAATCATTGTTTTAAACAGTTCAAGCAGTCACAAGAGCCATCCAAAATGGTTTCCAAAGTGGCTGTTACTCAAACATTTTCAAACAAAAGTCTAGGAAATTCATTTCCTATGGCACGCCATGACAGGCTGACCACGTGACTTCGCAGGAAACACTGCTGACAATGCTGGCATCCGTATCACTGAAAGCGTGCCTGACCCATTTCAACTGGGTAGGGCAAGCCATTGGCGCACCAATAAACCCACAAGCCAGGGTCATGTTTAGGATTAAATGGACGAAATATTAATGGGGTTTAATATGGTTTATTGCTGAATGTTGAGTACTACAGTAAATCAGGCCAACAGCCATGATGGAACTATATATCAACTTTGCATTCTATACAAAAACCATAGTACCCCTTCCAGTCAAATCTAAGAACTAAGGGGAAAAATCAGCGAAGTGCCAATATTATCTTGTCGATCAAAATTTGGAATATGCTGAAACAGAGATTAAACTTTGACAGGACAGGTTTACTTGGAACCGTATTGTTAGTTGGACTCGCCACGACCAGTGTCCAATCTTCCCTGGTGAGTGCGTCTCGCAATCAAGAGCCCTGAAGGATCTTGGAAATAGTTTTTGCGTCCCGCTATTAAATTGACAGCATCATTAACCACCGGTGCCCTGTCGTATCAAAAATTACATTGTATTTTTGTCACCCCAATGAGGAAAAAGAGAAACATATAGAAAAATAAGTACCGTCCTTAGTCGTCCTTAGTGGATACACAGATCGGCACTTGTATATCCACCCTTAGAGGATGCATTCGTATGCATTCGATCCGGCATTTGTCATCTTGCATCCGTGCATTCGCCAGTCCCCGGGTGTGTCTCGTCGTCACCAGGTGGTCCAACAATTGTGACCCATACCCCAATTGCGCTTAAACACCACACGTGACGAAAAGCCTGACGTACTGTCAGCCCTTTCAAGATCGACAAAAGTGGTTCCCAACTGACATGTGCACGGCTAGGTCTTCTGATACCAACCATCATTTCAGTTTGCAGCAAGTCGACTTGAGGAAGTTCAAATGTGATATCCCGAACAAACATCCGCCTCCTAAAGTGGGTTCTGAGCATGGTTCTAATTCCGTTCCAACCAGAATCGTTTCAGAACACAAATTATCGTTCGGCACAAGCTGCAATTCGCAACTCGACACCACGGCCCAGCTAAATTTGAGAATGAAAACTTTGGACGGACTGTTGATGCATATGTGGCAAAGAAGGTCACTCTCTTCCCGACAACTAGAACAACAACTACAATTACAACAGCTACAGAACTACAACTACTACAACTACATACAACTACTACTGTTACTACAACGGCTGCTGCTACTAATATGACAAAAAACAATATGTTAGCCATAATCCAAACACATATCACAATAATACACAATGATGCTGATCTAATTCAAAATTCAATCATCATAGTAACAACAACACATGCTACAATGCTATATCAATCTATATCATCAATCTATAAAGACTCAAAACACGCAGTGCAGTTTTGTCTATTCCCAAGGATGCTCAGGGCTGGGAAAATCCGGAAAGGCCTTTTGGAGGCGGAGCATCAAGAGCTGACCTCAGGAATCGGCATAGCTATGCATGGTCAAGAGAAAAGTAAACTTATTATGGACAGCGCCATGATGAACCAGAATCACCATATAATTACCCATATGATTACCATTGGATTCCTTGAATGTATTTTGCCAGGTGGGTATAGTTGAGGAGGCCGAAAAATGCACTCGAAGGAACATTACATGTGTTTTATTCAGGTGCACCAGTCTACGGTCAAGCCACATGTTGGCGGTTTTTCGTCTCAACTCCGCCCATATAACTTACCAAAGGATATGGCCAAAGCTGGGCAAACCATAGGGTCTTGCACTGGCAGCTTGAGGAGTTTTCCTGTTTCATGGGGAAGGGTGTGCGATCCATTTGCCCCTGCTCACAGCTTCCTCTTCTCACTGGTGTCGCAGAATTGGCATGAGCCATCAGCAAGGGCCAAACAATTGGCACACAGCAAAGAAGATCAACGGTTAGTGGTTTCAACATGTTTCAACCTTAACTACTGGTATACTACTGGTATACTACTGGTACTGAAAAATAATCAAAATATGAAAGTGGATTGGGAATCATCAGTCCAGAATGGAAACAAACCGTTGAAACCACCAACCACAGATCAATTTCATGTCTGGATAGGGATTCAGAGCTCTCCCCACCGCGCAACCTCAAGAGCTGGATTCCTTTCTGTCCTGGTGGCAGTTGGGCAAACCAAATTTGGGGCTGCCTCGCCCAATCTGCGCAACACCATCACTACACGCATTGCATATATACATAAACGTGGCCAGAACGGATAAAGACTTCTTGCTGGTTCATCAATGGCTGGCCTACGCGATAATCTGAGACAAAATCGAGGCTGCAAGGATGGCTTGAGTAGTGGAGCGATTGGCTCTGGATTTCTCCAGCTCGCACATGAGCACTGCCCTGCATATCATTAGTTCTTGACGACCTGCTACTGAGCATTGTCCTGTATCCACCAGTCCACGCAGGCAAAACTCCAGAGCATGGGGACCAGACACAGGCTTGGGCCAGCATTGCCACAAGGGAGTACCATATAGAACCCCTCAATGGTTGGCCAGCTGGGCCACTGATTCCAATATTTGCGTGGTTTAGTGCTCCGAAAAATCAGGGGGTGCAAAGCAACGAGAGTGAAAGCATTCCAAGATTATGCATATTCCTATAATTCTCTTGGGGGTGAAACCTCGATTTGTTAAAAGTACATGACTCCAAGTCCCCACATGAAACGACAAGCCACCGGCAGGTCTCATGACGCCACTACTGCGACAGCCTGGCCGAAGATGAAGCATGCCATGTTGCCTTTTGGATCTGAAAGACCTTCAATCATGGTGAGTATAGAAACATCATAAGACAATTAAATTTTGTGTTTATATATGTCTATGTATCTACACTAATTGTAACAAAATGTTCCCCCTAGGCCAAAGGGGGAGGGGGGTGAGGGGGGGGTAGGATTTCTTTTAGTTGTCCCAACCATGCATTTAGGCCACCGCTGTTCATCTCAAACCTTAATCCAAAGCCACGCCAAACCTGTGCCTGCAGAAGCCTATCACTTCTAAAGTGTGGCGAGTCCCGGCTACTTTTCAATAAGTTCCTCTCTTCTCTCCTCCAAACCTTCTCAAACAGCACAACTGACTGCCTTGCTTAAAACCTCTGGTTTTAAGCGAGGCGCTGCTGCAGCTGCCCGTCCATTTTTTGTGATTTTGGAGGTTTTGGGAGGACAGGCTCAGAGGAGTGGAAGGAGAGGAGACGAGAGGAAAGGAAAAGGAGGGGTAGTTGAAAATCAGTGAAAATCAGACCAACCAAAAAAAGAAAGAAATCCAAAAAGCAGTTGCGAAACGAGTCTCGCCCCTCCGATTTCAAAATTTTAAGGGAGTAATTCGGAATAATTTAAAATGCAACAAAATTCGTGAATGTTGCGCTATATATATATATTACATACACATGCACCTATATTTGGACAAATGGTAGGGAAATCATTCCATCAACCAGTTGGTTATTTTTGACAATTCAGAATGTGGAGCCTGTAGCTGTCCCCAGAGATTTCATGCTAGTCATTCAAAAAAAAAACATGGCATCAAGATGTTGGGGATCTACAAATTCAACCCCAAAAACAATGAAACAACTATAAAAGTGTAAAGCCATTTCTTCCATAGAACATGGATATATATATATATATATATATTATGTTTTTTCCCAGTTTAGGTAATCTTCATCATCAGCATAATTGTTCCAGCCAGTTTTCCCATGGATTTTAGACAATTTCCCCCCACGCCTGGCGATGGATGGTGGTTCCCGCCCCTGCGTCGCCGATCAGCGCTGGACCCACCAGCGGCATGGATTGAGGCGCCTTAGTAAACGAAGGCCCCAGGGCCCCAGAGCTGGGCTTCTCACCACCTGGGAACCTAGGCCTGGACTTTTATATATGATAGGTATAACCATGGTATAACTTAAGTGTATAACCATGATAGGTAAATGACCATGATTAATATATGATAAGTGACCGTTTATATTTATGATAACGATATAGTTAAGCATGATAGGTACCATTCCTTGAAAAAAAGTCTTTGGTCCAAATCGAGATGTGTCTTGATCTTCGTGGTGATGTATCTGCTGATCAAGGAAATCATTTCGGTACGGGTCAATAGTTTAGCACGAAGAACGACCAAAAGTCGGCCATTTGCCGAGGGTCTTAGATTAAAACCTCAATAACAATACAGTACCTAAAGGTTCGTTCCAAGGCCAATCCATTCTGAGATATTAACGAAAACATGACTCCATATCTATTGATTAATGGTTTTAAATAATTATAATTATAATAATATCCTTGTAATAAAATTCTTTGTAAAACTTGTGTTGTTTCAACCATAAATAATCTGTTTCTCGACAAGTTACTAAAATTGAAACATTAGGTAAATCGATACAAATCAAAAACATATTTTACAACATTAGAAAAACCTGAAGATATTTACTCTTGTGCTTGGTTCATGTTGTAAATATAATATATATATATAATATATATATAAGTTTAATTTAACCTATTTGGATGCATATTTGAGCTATTTGGATGCCTTGGAACTTGTTATTATAGATCAGCAGCAAGTAACCAACAACTCCACAGGAAAAGAAAACTACAGCAAAAAAATAACCCTATGCAAGGAAGAGTGCCTTTCTTGAAACCTGACCTACTTTGTACATAGTGCCTTGCAATTTGTACATAGCGCCCTTGGAATTCCAAGGGCTCTTTCGTTTAATTAGTACTGTTGCTTGCTTGACTTGTTCACAGCTGTGACCCTACCAAATCTCTTGAAGAGATCACACCATTGGCCAGGTGTGGGGTTTGAAAAACCAAGGGTTATTAAACGTCCTGTCTTTTTCTTTTTTCCAGGACCGTTTAATTACCTTTTGCCTTGGGGCCAACGCGCATTCCTGTGACAGGTTTTGCGTATGAGAGCAGAGGAATGGGCTAATCTGTCTGCTCGGGCAGCTATAGGGGTACATTTGCCAGGTTCGGGCCCTGGCACCTATAGCGGTTTTTGTATGGGAGGCCATGTTTTCCACAAGCGCAGGAATCAAACACCTCACCACATCGTGCCTTTGAGAGTCTTTTTTCATGCCAACAAACACCAACAAAAGTTTGTGTTTCTATTCTTTAAAACCAGGGAGCTGCAACAGGTAGGAGCTAGAGACAGGAAAGAAATAAACATGGATATAACGGCACCAAAAAAAAGAGAAACCATCATGCCGAGGCTGGTGGGCCGCACAGGCAAAAATCGAGGCTGATCAAAACTAATAAAAACAATAGTCTGACACAATTCACTATCTATCTATCGATCGATCGATTTATCGATCTATCTATCTATCTATCTATCTATCTATCTATCTATCTATCTATCTATCTATCTATCTATCTATCTATCTATCTACTATCGATCTATCTATCTATCGATCTATCGATCGATCGATCTATCTATCTATCGCATCCTATCTATCTATCTAATCCTATCTATCTATCCAATCCTGTCTATCTTTCTATCTATCTATCTAATCCTATCTATCTATCTATCTATCTTTCTAATCCTACCTATCTATCTATCTTTCTTTCTTTCTAATCCTACCTATCTATCTAATCCTATCTATCTATCTATCTTTCTATCTATCTATCTAATCCTATCTAATCCTTTCTAATCCTGTCTATCTATCTATCTTTCTATCTATCTATCTAATCCTATCTTTCTATCTAATCCTATCTATCGATCTATCTAATCCTATCTTTATATGGGAATGTCTCAGAATAGGGGTGCCATAACTGAATGCCCCAAGCCCTTCTTTTTTAATTAAAAAAAGTGAGCTTGGGGCATTCCTATTTTGAGACATTCCCATATCTATCTAATCCTATCTATTCCTATCTATTCCTTTCTATTCCTTTCTATTCCTTTCTATTCCTATCTATTCCTATCTATTCCTATCTATCTATCCATCCATCTATCTATCTATCTACCTAATCCTATCTATCTATCTGCCCATCCATCTATCTATCTATGTATCTAATCCTATCTATCTATCTATCTATCTATCTATCTATCTATCTAATCCTATCTATCTATCTCATCCATCCATCCATCCATTTATATATATAATATATATATATACAAATGTATACATAATATATATATATATATATACACATACATGTTTATTATATATGTACAGTTCTGCCTGTCTGTCTGTATGTTTGTTTGCATGGATGTATGCATGTATGTAATCATGCATGCATGCATGCATGTATGTGTTTATATATATGTGTGTGTATGTTTGTATGTATGCATGTATGCATGTATGTATGTCATGTCATGTCGTATCATGTCATGTCACTGTATGTCATGTGTATCATGCACATATAATATCAATATGCTACAGAAGCTTGCGCTGGATTGTGTCCTTTGAATGCACTTTGCCCTACCAAGTCTCTTCAAACGGGTGAACGTTTGAGTTCCCTAGAAGGGATCACACTGTTGGCCGGGTGTGGGGCTCTGGAACGTTTGCTTTGGGGCCAACGCGCCACCTGTGATAAACAACAGGTGGTGTATGAGAGCAGGGCAAATGGGCTAACGTGCCTGCTCGGGCAAGCTGGCTGTCGAAACCTGTGGCATTGCTACTTGGGATCCCGTGGCAATGCTTGCAGGTTTCAATGCTGGTAGTTCCTTGACTGGGAGGCCAACTGTATATTCCAAGTTTTGAACAGGTTTGACACGGCGGGCCAAAAAACCACTTACAGTATGTTTCAGCCTTTGGACTTTAAATTGTGTGACTGTTTCCCTGGGTATGAACAGCTGTTTGGAAACCAATTTAAACTGAATCAGCATCATGATAATTTATAATCATCATCGCTGACCGTACTTGGCTGGGAAGCCATCATCATCATCATCATCACCATTGGCAGGGAAGCCATCATCATCATCATTGGCTGGGAAGCCATCATCATCATTGGCTGGGAAGCCATCATCATCATTGGCTGGGAAGCCATCATCTTCACCATCACCATCACCATCACCATCACCATCACCACCACCATCATCATCATCATCATCATTGGCTGGGAAGCCATCAGGTCTTTGGCTGGGAAGCCACTTTTGGGTGAGAAACCCGTGCGTAGCCATTTCGTGCCGCTTCGTTTAGTATCGCACATGACCTTGCAGAACTTTCTCCATTGCAGGGGCCCCAGCCGGATTCAATGCAGGGTGGCATGACTTGAAGTGGAGTGGTACAATTCAATGTTCATGTTTTTTTTTTTGATGATCCCGCAGCCTGCACATCAAAAAAAACTTGACCTGTTGACACTGCCACCGGAATGGCCATGCGTTCGCAAGCAGCTGACAGCGTGAAGCTTGAACTGGTCGAAGACAGCAGGGACGAAGTTGAAGGCTGGGGCATCCAAAACAATCAGTGAGATGGTTTTTGTTATTTAGACTGGTTGGTTTTAGATTGCCCCTTCTTTTGAATTTTCAGCTTGTTGATGTGGTCTGGCAGGCCATACTGCTTCTCAAACAGTGCTGCCGCCATTGCCACCACCCCCACAGACCCCGCCAGAGCTTCTTGCCGGCATCCGCACTTTGGTCATATTATTGCTAGTTTGTTTCTCTTGCTATTTTTTTTGGATTTGCGAAGCTTTCAAATGTTTCCAACTGTGTATCCCAAAGTTCCAGTATATATGTTTCTTTCTGTTTTTTTCGACACATGCCGTGCCATCTTCAGGATTGGGTTTTCCTGGCATCTACGTGCAGCAGGGGTTGGATTCCGAACCGAAGACACCAGCTTCATCGCCTCCAAGTTCAACTTCAAGCACAGCAGCGACAATGGGTGACAAGGAGGACAGGAAATTTGTTTCAAGGGTTAGATTTGAAGTGTGTTGTGCAATTTCAATGTTAATGTTAATGTTGTCAATCATGGCCATTTCTCGCGGTGTTGCAAATCCATGTTGTTTGGTTTCATGTGATGTTTGGTTCTTTCAATCAGTGGATTCAAAAATCCATGCTCAATCTTTTTTGGTGTCCAGGACAGGTCGGATAAGATGAAGGTGGATGATGTTGTGGATCAGAAGGATGGGAAGGATTTGGATGATATCACCGTGACCTTCCGGGTCCCAAAGCGTAGACGACTGGTGTATGCTCAGATCCAATTTGAATGAAACATTTCTCAGAAATGGAACTTGAGGCTATGATCTGAGCCATGTTTACTCTAGTGGTCGCTGGGAAAGCGACGTTTGTTGACCTTTTAAGCTGTGAGAGCAACCTTTTTCCATGTCTGGGAAAGACAGGAAACCCTGCGGCACCTTGCCACCTTAGAATGTTTTCCTGCTGATGGTGCAGGTTGATTGTCGGACCCACGGGCAAAAAAAGGCGTTTTGCAACTTGCAAATGTTACAAAATCTTTCTTGAAAACAACCTGGACCAAATAAAGAAGATTCGTGTCAACTCACAACAAACATCCAACAGTTGTTTTTCTTCCATTCATTTTCACATTCAATTCTTTGCCTATGTTCGCTTGCTGATGCGGCCGGATCCTGAGGTATCATTGTGAATGGTGCTGAGCAGGCCCAGTTTGATTGGGAATCACTGAGGGGCCATATTTGAGAGTTCTACAAGGGTGGGACTACTTAGAATAGTTTGCGTCTGTGTGCATGTGTTTGGTTGCTGTTGTGTGCGGTCGGCTTCCCAGCCAAGAGCGAACAACTTCCCAGTTGTGTGTGCGGTTGGCTTCCCAGCCGAGAAGGAACAACTTCCCAGTTGTGTGTGGTTGGCTTCCCAGCCAAGAGTGAACAACTTCCCAGTCCAACTTCATTGAACCTGCACTGTATGGATTCCCAGCCGCACTTGCATTAGGCCACTTTGGGCTACTGCAGTCAAGCGTGGGCCCCCAGCCCCTTTTTCAAGTGGTATTATTGTGCAATTTTAGTTACCCATCAATATATGAATTGTAGAAATTGTGGACAAGGATCTTCAGAACAATATTGAGAAAACCCGTCTTCTGCCATGTTTGATTCACGGATTGGGAGTTTGAGATCTTGATGATGAAAGCTGTATGTTTGATGTTGGCTCAAGGCTCATGATAGTCATGGCACATAGAAGTAGAAAAAGACCTGCTCAATGCGAAGATGGTGACATTGTTTGCCCAGAGTTGTCACTCATCGGAAATTTATTGTGCAGTTTGTTTTGCAGGATATTTTTAAAACATATTTATCACCATCATATGCAATCTCATGGCTGCTCACTCAGGAAGCGTCCATATCCCACTCCAGTGGACCTGTCCGACATCAACAAGTGGCCGCACATTCTGCTGGACAGGGCATGCGAACTATGGGGGGAGCCCAATGTCAGAAAACAGCTCAGATACTAGGGTTGGGTCAGCAAAGTTTGTGAATATTTCAATAAACAAACTATTATGGACCAAACGACCAACCTAAACCCATATCAGGGCTTTGAAATAGAATTATTTTTCTTGTCATCTCAGGAAATGTCCAGTGGAGGATCCACAGCCTTTTTGCAGGCATTGAATGCTTCAGAGAGGCACTGTTGATACTGGAATCAGCAATTGCAGATAAATTCTCCATAAAATTGCGTTTGGACCATGCCATCATGGTTCCTGAGCATGTGCTTGGCAAACATTTTCTAAGTGTGTTTATTTTTCACTTTTCATCCACCTGCTTTAGGCATTGGTATGTTGCTAAGCAGCCGTTTTCACCATCAGTCTTTTGGGCCCAGGTAGAGAAGAACAAACCTTGCAAACAGATCTTGGCGACCCACTTCCGGGAAACCTGCCTCGCAGCAGACATGTTTGAGCTCTTGAAGTTCCAACCTCGGGGGAAGACATGGTCACCTCACAAGCTGAAATTGGGAAGATATTTCTGGTGTGAAACCCATCAGCAAGAGTACCTTGATTTCTCTTCAACTATTGAAATGCGTTTGTGGTTCCTGTTTTCCTCAAAAATCATTCCCCCTAGCCTAGTTCAGACCAGAAATCCAAGGTGATAAATACACTTTTTGTTTAGGGGTTTGAACACAAAAAAATATGTATATATTATATATAGAACAAGACTTTTGGGTTTATTGGGGAAATGGTGTTCGATTCAATGTTGCAAGGTGTGAACATGAATTTTCTAAACACTCTGTTGGTGCGATTGGGGCACCATGCATTTCCCATTCGAAGACCTCTCCTCTTGGCTTCAGCATGTTTTCTTTTTCAACCACATGCAGGGGACCTTTTCTTAATCACTGTTTATGTCATGGCCTTCTTAATCACCCAAAACTAAGGATGGGAAAAAAGGATGGGTTCAATAACGAACTCACCAAAAAGTTGCATGACATCAGCACAGCTGTTATTCCCAAAACAAAGATGTCTGTGCATGAGAACGTTCCGGAATACGGAGAAGATGCATATCTGGTTGCTGAGACTGGCTTTCAAATCCAACAAGCTTTGTTCCCTGGCAAAGCATTGTTAAAGTACCTCTGTCTGTTCTCAGTTACAATGCTTTATTCAGGTGTGTTGTATGAATTCAAAAAATGAAGCGTTGTCCCAGGGGCCTTGGCCCTCCACCTGTCAGGCTCTCTCCGCGACTGTTTGGAGAGCCTACCAGCCGGACCCGTTCATGGAGAATCCTCTATGACAAGAAGAAAATGATGTGGAATTGCATGTTCTCTTTTCAAGAGATTGCTGAGATGCTGCTACTTCCATTTGGGTCCCCATTGAAAATGTCACCGGCAGCATTTCTTAGTGCAAGTGACAAAGAGGTCACAGAGTGTGCACGGACTTTGGAGACCCTGTCACCTTCTGAAAGAGCTCACTTGGCGACTTTTCGACAGAAATGTCCCGAGAAACAATTTTTTGATATCGCTTCAAATCCTGAACATCGATGCCGTACTGAAACGGGAGAAGGAGCACTAATGACTCTCACCACAAATACTCGAATCTGGCATCTCAGCAAATGGAGCCAAGATTGTCTTTTTGTTTCACGCATCATGCTGAACCCATATTATCCAACTTTCAGTTATGTGACATAATATGCAAAATCTTTTCAACAAGAACGCTTGCCCAATAGCAAGTAGAAGCTATATGTTGTTCTGTGCAAAGTTGTATATATATATATATACCTAAATTGTGTGTGTGTGCATGTGTTTACTGTAAAACAACGACAGTTTGTTGTAGTGACCTCTTTCGTGATCTCAACATTTTTATTTCGTGAAATTACCCTTTGTCTGGACCAGGTCGTGTGAAAAACAGCGCACGTGGACTGCAAGAGAGATGCTGGCCACCCTTGGTTATCCGTGCCGCCCCCGCATGGCCAACCAACTCCAAACTGAGACTCAGTCTATATACTGTTTTTTTTTGGGCGCCCCTGGTATTGTTCTTATGGTCCTGGTGTTGTAATCCCACAGATAGCATGCCATGGTTCATCTAAGGATGTACGAACTCTGGACGTGTCAGAGGCTGCCCTGAGTAAGGCAGCTGGTAACGGAATGCACCTCCCGTCCGCCGGCTTCGTAGCACTTGTGGCAATGCTTTGCCTCACCGACTTGTGACTGTTGCAGCCACCGGTGAAAAACATATGTTGGACAAGTGAGAGCTGCTAAGACAAAATAAAATGTGATTCCAAAAAGTACACGTCTTCAGCTAATTACTTTGTGAACTCCGGACCGGTTCGTTGGTACAATCAATCAGTCTCAGATTGGAAGCAGCTTCCAAACGAAGTTCATGCACATGGCACTGTTATCAGTGTGAAGCAGTACACATGTTTTAGATGGCATGCTCTTTTTGTCCTGGAACCCCAAGCCGCAATAATTCAGCATGGAAAACATTAAGACATTAAGGCTAAATCTCTCCTGGATCACTACCACCAAACTGTTTTCCATTGGTAGCAGCATGCAGCAATGAAATCACAGATATGATGTTTGTTGCAAGCAACGCTTACCATGTTGACAATGCTAACTAGCTATCATATGTTCAAGGTAACTCACAACACTTTCATATTTTTTCAATGGTTTAGCTACAGCTGATGTTCGCTCTATGGTGCCTCTTTTGGGCCTTCTGGATGGGGCTCTTCCAAGATGAGCCGGAGGAGCCCAGCAAATTCAATGTGTCAACATCGTCCAATCCTAGATTATTCGGTGCAGAGCCAGAGGAGACATCCAGGCCTCACAAGCAGGCCAGGTCTTCCAGCAGTGCATCCATGCCTGTGACGCTTTTTGGTGATGAACCTGAAGAGAAACAACTTCATCAAACTAGAGGTCCCCAAGCTCAAGCATGTCATGAAGATGATGATGATGACGATGAAGGTCAAGTACAACAAGCTACGCTGAATCTAGATTGGTCTGCTATGAAACTGTTCTCCAGCACTACTTTCTTGGAGAAAATGAAAAATGAAAGTAAACCAGAGCAGAAAAAACGTACATATGACAATTCCAAGAGAGCTGAACGATCTGCCAGCACTTTGAAACATATCTCTACATCGTTCAAAGATTCTGCCCTGAAGCCTGACAGATTGCAGTCACTGGTGGCAAAGCCCCAATGCAAATGTTTCTTTGGTCAAGGAAAGATTGTTTTTGTATGTATACTTTTGATACCTTTGGTTCCGGCACATGTTTGGGGACTATTTGGGATTATTCTGATAAGAAACAAGAATCACATGCATGCTTGTGAATTTCCATCAGCTCAGGTGCATTGAAGAATTGCTACCGACAATTTGACATAGATGAGTGCCAAAGATTTTTGGACACGTTCTGGTCTTTGGCCAAATGCGAGCAAGACTCTTTTGTGCCTTCACCTTGAGCATGATTGATTCATCATGTTTTCTGGATTTTCAACACCAGGTCCAGTAATATGTTGGAATGTTGGCAAGTGTAGCTTGTTTATTTGGAAGATGCCCTTGCCAAACTGTCTAAGTTGCACATGATGCTTGGCAACACTGGAAAGTCTGGCCGTGGTCAATCTGCACCTATGTTCACGTTCTTGGGCCGACCGATTGGCCGTGTTTGCCTATGCAATGTCATGGCAATGGGGATCAACCGATTCAGACGTGCTCTGGAGATGGCGCCTGATATGAGATTTGGGCTGGCTCGCAAGGGCATGCGCCATGCTGCTTCTGAGTCAGTCAATGCCTTCCTTCATATTCTATAAGAGGGAGTGGCCGAAACCCTTCCAGACAGGTCAGGGAGGGCCATGAAACATATCATTACACTTTAGACTTTAGGCTGCCCGGTTGCTTTGTAGGTTGATTGACCAAAGTTTGAAGCTTCAAAGTGTTGCTTTTCAAGTTTACAATGTCATGCGGGATGCCGTGCAGGTTTGTTCGCAGAGGACGGTCCCAATGGGGGGAAGATGCTGAAATTGATTTGGAAGCCACTGAAGTGGATCCAGAGGATGTCAGAATTTGGCTAGACAAACCCAGGGTGCAATCTGGAGTGCTTTGCAGGGCGGCGACAGCAAACCCATCACCAAGTTTTTATCGCCCGGAACGGTGACAGATTTATATACCCACTATCAGGCAACTCGCCAACTCCTCGGTGCAGCTGCTGTGTCGTCTTTTGACATCCCATTAGTAGTTTTCCGTTTGGATTTTCTCTTTTTTTTGTGTCCCTTTTTGGGCGCAAAATGTTTGCCTTTTTTAGCCCCCTTCACGGTGCCAAACCAATGGGAATATTACCAATTTCAATGTGTTACAAAGATAAAATCCAATGAATTCAGACAAATTGAATTTGTTCATTTTCAAATGTCAAGGTACAGCACTTTCCTCTCTATCTATAAGGAGAAATGGAGCGACATTCTGAAATTCAGGCAGAAGAGCATGTTGCTGGCCAAAGGTTAGTGGCTTTATCTTCCGATACCTGTGAACAGTTTTGATTGGCTAAATTTGCCTAAATTCAACGATCAAAAATACCACGAACAAAATCCATGGAGTAGCTGCAAGTCAGGTTCAGCCAGTGTGAACTTTGCTATCATTTCAAGGATGCGATTGGGAAAGCTGCAAGCTTGGAGCAGAAACTCGCAACTGTCTTGGAATACCGCAAGCATTTGTCAGATCAGTATGCTGACAGGTGCATTTGCTGGACACTCCAAGAACTAGCATGTGACAGCATGAGCGATCTCCTGGTTATCCAGGTAGACGGGATGGACCAGTCCAAGTTCCGCCTACCCAGAGACCCAAAGCTGAGAGCTACGTCATCCCTTGCGTCCCTGGTGAGGCCAAAAGTCAAAGTCCATGGATGCTGGTGCTTTGGACTTTTGGCCCAAATTGACAGATTTGGCAAGACCTGCCAGCAGTGTTGGGCGTTTTGTTTTCAATGCAATTTTGGAATCTTGTGGTGTGGAAAACCCAGCACTGCATAATAATGATTAATGTGCAATAAATTAACATAAATTAACTACTAACATATTTTCCTAGTGGTAGTAGTTAATAATAGTTGCTCAAGCACTGACTAGTTGTAGTTACTAATAGTTTCGTCCTGGGTTCACACGTGGTTTTTCTGCCAAGGATATGTCCTGCAAATGCGAGTGTTGGATGAATCGACACGCCATGACAGCTCATCTGTGCTGCAAATCATAGCTGAGACCCTTGAGCAAGTCAGCTTGATATGCAGGGGGCGCAACACGTCCATGCCTTCAAAACTTTTGTTGATCGGTGACAATTGCGTTCGTGAACTGAAGAACGCCTTTACAGCCCAATACCTAAGCAACCTCATTGCTCGGAGGAAGATGAGGCTGGCAGGTATGTTATTCCTCCGAAAATCCCACACCCATTGCAAACTGGAAAATCTTTGGAGTGTTGTCACGACGTGTGGCATGCACAGATTCCATCCTGGACGCTGACAGCACATGTGATGTGTTGCGTGCAGAGCTCTCCCGCCCGGGTTTTCGGGCATGGTTGGGAGCGACCACAGAATTGCATGTATCGAAGCTCAATGCCTCTTTCAATTGGCGAGATCACTTTGCGCCCCAAGGTGCTTCTGTGTCTGGTGGGCTTTTGCTTGACGCGACAGCAAATCATTGCTTCCCCTTCATTCAGCACAAAGGCCAGGGAAACGCTTGTGTTTTCATAAGCCGAAACTTTTAAAATTGGATTCACCAGCCACTGCAACTATTTTAGTAATGTCAAGTAAGAATTATCAAAATAACATTAAAGTTTGACATCCAAAAACATAACTATTATTATTACAAATCAGACCCCAAAGGCACTGAGGCAGGTGGGTTTTGATTTTGGGCCCCACATGCTACAGAATGTTAACAACAGTTCTGTTGACTTGGCCCTGAGACTTGCCGGAGCCATTGCAAAACAATGTGGATTTTGGAAGTTGGCGTGGTCAACATGATCCTCAGAATGTTGTTTGCCTTGTCAAGCGCTACATTGCAGACGGCCAGCTCTCCCAAAAGCCGCTTTTGGTTCTCCCCGCCACCCGAGTGGCTTGTGTGTCCACAATGAGGCCGAGTCAGAAGTATCTGGCCCTCACTTCAGAGAAAGGGTTTCTAGTGGATTTTGTGGATGTGTGTTTTGTTTGTCGATGTTTCCAGCTCTGCAAAAATGTGGTGAATAAAATGTTAACCTAGTCAAAGATATCTGGCCATGACTTTTAATTTGACCCTGTCTGCTTTAAGCTTTCTAACCTTCTTGGCAGCAAATCTATAGGAATGAAAATAATCATTCACCGGCATTTGCGAAACAGTGTCGCCAATTGGCCACTGCAATTGCTGCAGCTTATGGTCAGCCTTATGCTAGAGCCGTGCGATATTTGGAGGACTCTGCTGATGAAAGTATCAGCATGATTGTTTGATGAACAATGATTATGTGGTTCAAGGTTCAAGTGGTTACCTATTCTTGTGCGGTTTTGTTCTCATGGCCTTTTGTTCCCTTTGTCTTGGAAGACAGAAACTAATAACTATTTTTTTCCTTTGAAAGGGGTCCCCGGGGTGAATGGAGTGAATGGGGTGAATGGGGCTTTATTTTGAAGATCTTTAGGACCGATGTCATCCGAGGACCATTTCAAAGGAAATCTTGTTTAATAGTGATTGCCAAATAAAGATGCTATTTGGGGAAGATGCATGGGAAACTTTCTGCAGGACTTGGCTAGCAATCATTTCTGGAGCCATGCGAGTATTGACCCGCTTCCCTGGCATCAGGAAGGAGGCCAGCCTTTGATTGGCCAGCCGCAATTCGTTTTGCACAAGTCAATTATCGATTCCTTGGCACCAGCCATGCCTTTGAAGGCAGTGTTCTCAGGCCTGCGGAGGTAAAAAACTTTAGGCCGTCCCCATTGTCACCTTCCTCTTCATCACTGGCTGGGAAGCCATCATTCAAATTATCACTGGCTGGGAAGCCATCATTCAAATCACCACTGGCTGGGAAGCCATCATTCTAATCATCACTGGCTGGGAAGCCATCATTCTAATCATCACTGGCTGGGAAGCCATCATTCTCATCATCACTGGCTGGGAAGCCATCATTCTAATCATCACTGGCTGGGAAGCCATCATTCTAATCATCACTGGCTGGGAAGCCATCATTCTAATCATCACTGGCTGGGAAGCCATGTAATTGATCATTCAGCAACCTGGACAGATCACAAGTGCTGAGGTCGATGTGGCAGAACCCTTGACAGGCTGGCTGGGAACTAGGCAAACAGTCTTCACTACTAGGAATTTTCCGGTTGGTTTGGCACCCCCAAAAAAAGGCCCCAGGAATCCACCAAATATGTAGGAAAACTATAGGAGAAATGATGAGTTGTGGGGGCCTTTTTTGGGGGTGGCAAACCACCAGGAAAAGTACAATTCACTACTGTGATGAAATTACAAAGGGAAATAATAACCAACGCCACGTTAATGTCTTTGGTGGTCAAACACCAGTTGATCAATGCACTTTTGGATCTCAATCACTCTGGTTCGATGTACTTTTTGGTTTCCACTTTGAGTTCATCGATGCACTTTTGGGTTTTCATCTCAAGTCATCGATGTACTTTGCCATCCTTTCTCAAATTATCGATGCACTTTTGGGTTTCAGAGTGGCATCATCGATGTACTTCAGGTTTCAAAGTGCATTTATCGATGTACTTTTGGGGTGCCGATGTGGTTGGTCGATGTACTTTATGGATTCAAGTTGATTTCATCGATGCACTTTTGGGCTTTCACCGCAATTCATCGATGCACTTTTGGGTTTTCATCTCAAGTCATCGATGTACATTTGCCATCTTTCTCAAATTATCGATGCACTTTTGGGTTTCAGAGTGGCATCATCGATGTACTTCAGGTTTCAAAGTGCATTTATCGATGTACTTTTGGGGTGCCGATGTGGTTGGTCGATGTACTTTATGGATTCAAGTTGATTTCATCGATGCACTTTTGGGCTTTCACCGCAATTCATCGATGCACTTTTGGGTTTTCAGCTATTTTCAGCTCAACTCATCGATGTACTTTTGGATTTTCACCTCAATTCATCGATGCACTTTGCTTTTCTTGACAGCTATCATCGATGTACATGGGGGCTCGAGGTGCATTGATGAATGCTAGTTCACTTTGACAACCCCTCCTCACATACGTTGATGACATGGCCGAACGCCCATCTGGTACATTCATGATTGGCTCTGCGTGTCTCAGGTGCCTGCCTTCTTCAGGGCTTGCTTGCTGGAGGTCCGGGGCACTTTGGGCATTGATGATGAAACCAGATTTGAAAACTGGCATCAATGTATCCGGAGGCTCGAGGTGCATTGATCCTAGGGGTTCTGGAGTGGTGCTGTTGATGAAATCAAAGAAATCAAAGTAGGAAATCAACATCACATCTCACATGATGCAAAGTCAATGCACCTGGAGGCTCGGGATACATTGATGACCTATCATGTTTTGAAAGTCTTCATCAATGTTGCAAAAGGGATTGGATGTGTACGTCAGCTGGCTTCGTTGAACTCTTGTCTTTTGCTCAAGCTGAACTGAAACGGCAGGGAGTGTCATTTTTGGCAGGGATTGCCTGTCAGTTTCTGACGGTCGACGTTGTGGCAGTGATTGCCACCAGAATGGCGCCCCTTTGCCAAATGATAGAGAGACTTCAGTCCAGGGTGAAGGCGAAACAGGAGGGTGATGTGAAGAAAGAGGATGGGCCTCTTACTCCGTCCCCTTCCAAGAAGTTAGCGACAGACATGGAGAAAAAGCTGAAGAATGTCACTGGCGACACAAGGCTGGTTAAGGAGTCTCAGTGTACACTTGAACAGGTTTTATGTTAATCAGTTCTGTCATGTGGTGACATGTCTCAAGGGTAAATTCAACTATCAAAATAATGGTAGATGCAATAAGCTTAAATTTCATGTCCCAACATAGGAAGCCAGTGCCATTTTCTCTTAATGATGTATCAACCTTGGAAAAAAGGGTGTGCTTTTCTTTCAAACTCAAGCTATTAATTTTACTGGTCTATGTATGTTGAATGCCCCAAGGAGATGTTGCAGCATGTCATGAGCTTCACCGATGGCAACCTTGATTGCGAACACCCTGCGCAAGCTGTCTTGGATGCCCTATGTGGAGACAATGCAGGCACCTATGGGCAGCAGCTGGAAGACTTCTTCGAGTCTTATGCTGACATGCGTGGACTGAAGAGCAAGATGTTCAAGCCATTGAAAGCTTGTGTGCATGACTTAGTTTCCCCCATGCAAAGACATGATGCCCCATTACTAGTAACTTTTTGGTAGGGAACCCCACTTTCAAACTCAAAGGCCTCCATCTCTGATGGTTTTCATGCTTTGTTTAGGGTGCAGGTTGCAACCCATTTGCAACCCTATAGATTTTTGAGCATCTGGATTTTGACATTTCACTCATGAATGATTGTTTACCAAAGAAAAATGGCTTTGCGTGGTTAAGGCCATTGATGCCGCTAGCTGCGATGACACTTTGAAGCTGCCCTTGACTGCACTGAAGTGACTCGACCTGAGCCTGAAATTGCCTGAACTTGTTTTACCATATTGTTCTTAACTTGCCCCTAGTGTTTTCACTATTTTTTGGTGGCATCAAGATGTAGCTTTGTAAGGTCCTGGTGGTAGACTTGTGTTTGAGTTTCTCATGTTCTTATCCTTTTGCCCTTCAGCTTCTCCTAAGGTTCGCTGTGCCGGAAGATGGTTTCCCCTCAATCGAGGATTGGACACACACCTTCACCAGCATTCTCTTGGGCGGGCTGGATTTGCAGCGAGAACCACTGGATGTTTCAATTCCAGACTTCAAGCCTGACGGTGCTTCAGCTGCAAACATGGCCTCTCTTTTGATTTGATTGCCAATCACATCGACGTGTGACCCTTGTGGCAATGACCGTCCCATCATTGTAAAACCCACCTGTAACGCATTTTGAGTACCCTTTTCAAAGGAAATCTTGCTACTTCATGCCTGCTAGATTTGGGTCCAATCTTTGAGCAGTTCCTTTGCTGCTTGTTGTAACTTTAGCCATGCCGCCGGCTTCAAAGCAGCCAATGTCGCAAGATGACAAGAGGGAGCTTCTACGCTTTATGTATCAGACCACGGCCAAGGGGAATGGGAAATCTTTTCAAGATTGGCTGGCAGCCTGGCGCCAGTGCATGAGTCTTTCATCCCGTGTGTCTGCAAACAGCCTCGAAGGCCACTCAGATTCGTCCAGGTTCAGTTCTAGGTTTTGAACTGTTGTTGTTTTTTCAAAAGTGTGATGCAACAATTTTGCTTTTGTCTCTGCTACCATCTGCATCACATCGGCTTCCCAAGGACACTTCGAGCGGCATGAATCTACCGGTGATTGGAGATGGGTTGACCCTGCATGGTCTTCGGAGTGGCAGCCGGCTTCTAGTGAAGCACATGATGTTGGCGGCCCTGGCCGGGGAAAAGGAAGCGGAGCAAAAAGTGTGGATGGTAGCGCTGCAGCGGCCAGAGCTGCGATGACTTTGGAGGAAGCTACTGAGTGGGCTGCAGAGTTGACTGCTACAAGTTCTCAGACTGCCAAGTGCGCTTCACCTGTTGTGGCCAATGATGGGATGCCACGATTTGTTGAGTTGCCCAAGGCCGGGCTTGGTCTTGAGCATGTTGCACCAAGCCCAACAGCAAAAGGTGTACCTTTGCCATCGCCCGCTGAAGCCCCTGCTGAGTGGCAAGGTCCAATATCTCCATTCTCGCCCAAAAAAAGGGAACCAGAGAAATGTAGAGAGGCTGCAAAATCCAAAAAGGAGAAGAAAATTGATGACCAATGATCAGCACAGAGACGTGAAAAAAAAGTCCTGACATCTGGTCAAATTGGCTGTGATATTTTCTGAGCGATTTGCTTTTACAATTTCCGGGTATTTTGCACTGGTTCCCTCAATTCTAGTGTCCCATCTGAGGTGCTACTGGGCAGATGGTTCTTTCTCCCTTTTCCATTGATGCTGTGAAGGGCTGGACACGTTGCAGTGCAGTTGCTTTCATCGCTTTGGCCGTATCCGAGATGGATGTCACGGACAAGGAAACCCAAGATCTTTTGGTGCCGTTGCACAAAGTCTTGGATAAATCCTGGCTCCTGCCAATGCACGCTGCCTGGATCAACTTAGTAATTGCCATTTGTTTTTTTTTTTTACGTTGCTGCTGTGTTGCAAGTTTTATAATTTCAAAAAAGTTTCCTTCCAAAGAAAACTACAAATATCAAACGCAGTGACACAGAGTTTTTTGTGGCCCAACCACAACCATGCTGTTGTTATGATGTATGTTTCTGCCTCCAACTCCAGCTGAGATTGCCCTGGGCATGAGCAAAGATGATCAATCCTACCGCAATTTGGCCCTCAGCTTCCGTGGTGCTGAAAGGCAAGCGCCATCAGTCTTACAAATGGCACTTCGCTTTTCCAAGGTCATCGATCGACAAGCTGCTTTGATGAATGGAAATACTGAGGCCCGATTGAAAAAGGTCGTGGGCCAGTTCAATCAGAGCCCAGACCTTCACGTAAAGCACCAAGTGGACCAAGACAAAGAACGCACGATCCTCAATCTGATCGTGGGAACCAGCAAGGTGACTGGGCCGAAATGGTTTCATTTTATCATCAGCAGCGGCTGGGAAGCCATCACCATTGTATGATCATCTTCACACTGGCTGGGAAGCCATCATTATCATCACCACTGGCTGGGAAGCCATCATTATCATCACCACTGGCTGGGAAGCCATCATTATCATCACCACTGGCTGGGAACCCAGCATTATCATCTTCACTGGCTGGGAAGCCATAATAGTCATCAAAGCCAGTATAGGCATCATCATCATGATCATCATCATCATCATCATCACCATCACCATCACCGTCATCACAAAAAATCAGAATCATCTCCATCAAGTTCCAGCAGCACCAAGGTTCGCACGCCGCGGGGGGGTTCCACGGACACCCCCAACGGCGCGTGAACCCAACCATGGTAATCATCCCTGTCATCATATTATCATATCATATCATATCATATCATCATCATCATCGTCATCATCATCATAATCAGCAACAGCAATCAGTGACTGGGATAGTGGTGGAACCCCCAAAGATGAACTTGCCTACCCCGTTACATGCGGAATCCATCACAGTTAGTTTTCATGAATGTGCTTTTTGGTTAAGTAGCTTGTGTGGTTGACAAAGGTTTCAAAGACTAACTTTGGAATCTCCGAAGGGGTTTTCCTTTTTTGAGTTCTCTCAAATCTTGTGACTTCCGCAAGCCACTGCCAAGGAAGCACGAGAAAAGATGATGCACCACTTGGCATTTGTCAAGTGGAAGGACTCTGCCTTCTCGTCTGAACAGCTCAGGACGACCAGATGGCTTTTAGGCGCAAGGCCAAGAGGCCTTCCGGAGGCATTGGTCCAGGTTTTGACTGTCACGCCTCTCGCCCAGTCAATGCTGATTGAGCTTCACATCAAAGCGTTCCAAGATGCCACCAGGCGACTCAAACCTTCGGCCTGGTGTCGCAAACGGGCATCCCCGGAGGAGTTTGACAAGCTGGTCGACTATGCATGCATCTTTGCAGCTTTGCGCACTGAAGCAAAGAAGGCCAACTCAGATGCCACAGTGGACACCAAGCTCATGCAAGCTTTCTTGGCCAAGAATCTCTGTTGGGATTAAATGAACGGTCTTGAATCTTTCAGCCTTGGACCGTTTTGACTTTTTATTCTTTTTCACAAAGGTTTTGGCCAGTGCATCACCTGCTAAGGGACTACTTCTCAGATGTTGACGCTTTGGTGACGTCCAAAAGTCCACAATTTCGCCTCCAGTCGCTGGCCGCATGGGTGGATCTGGTTGCACCCCCTGCTTTGCCTTCCTGCTTGCAGGCAGAGGCAACTGCTGATGTTTTGGCAGCTCAGGAGCAAGCAGCTCAAAGCAAGTTCAACGAGATCAAAATCCGTTTGGCTGCAGATTGTCAGAGCATGAACAAGTACAATCAAGAGCTCGACAAGTCAGCTGGAAAGCTTCATGTGGCAAAGGTGCTCCATGAGAAGACACAGCTGGAGAAGGGAAAGAAGTTACTCAACTGATGTGTTTTTTCCTGTTTTTGTGTCTTAACTACTTTAGTTACTAAGTGCTTGTTGTTTAGTCTAGATGGTTGCTGGTTGTTGCTTCCAGTGATTGCTGGTTGATCCAAGGGTGGTGGACGAGCACATGCAAAACCATTGTTGGGCCGGCTTGGTACCCGAGATGGAGATGCCAGTGGAGGTGGACACCATTCTGAGGGCCACTGCTGCCAGGAACCAGGCGGGGGATACTAACTGTTAATGTACTAACTTCTGAGGTCAAACAAATATGGGTATGTTTCAAAATGAGGCGCCCTTTTTGGCCCAAAAAAAATTACCCTTGCCAGGGGTAATTCTTAGGGATGGTTTTTGTCCCCCAAAATGTTTGCTTTAAAGAGGAGAAAAGGGCCTCAATTTGAGACATACCCATATGTTCATTGCCCAAAGACTTGTCAAAACAACGACAATAGTAAGAACACCCGATCCCAGCCAGGTTGGCGTGGAAAAAGTCAACATCATAGGATGGGTCGACCTCACCAAGAATGGAGTCCTTGGCCAAAAGGACGTGAACCGTGTCGGGCTTTGGTGCGAAAAACTGATTGCGAAAAATCTCACTGGTTGCTCGGCCCACTTGTCTGAAGAATTTGGGTTGCTTTTGATGCCCTCACATCCTAGCTTTTCACTTGTTGGGACTCGACGCTCTAAAGGCTCATGTGTGGTGATTGCCTTGCCACTTTTGGCTTCCACTGTCGGCTGTGGTTCGCTCCGGTTTGACAACGGAACCTTGGTTGTAGAAGGGGGTAAGCTATATATATATATGTGTATATATATATATATGTGTATATATGTATATATATATGTATATATATATATATGTATATATTTATATATATGTATGATGTGTAACTGTGTAAATATCTATGTATAAATATATATATATATACTGGCAATTTGCCACTTTGCTTGGCCCCGGAAAACGGACCCCACCAAGTCCCCCGAAAAAGAGCTTTTTCCTGAGTTTCCCACAGGAAATTTGACACTTGGTGGGGTCCGTTTTCCGGGGCGAACCCAAGTGGAAAATTGGCAATATATACATTATATACACATATGTATATACATATATATATGTATATATGCATATATATATGTATGTATGTATGTATGTATGTATGTATGTATGTATGTATGTATGTATGTATGTATGTAATGTATGTATGTATGTATATATATATATATATTATTTGTACTTAAAACATGTTTATCTGAATATAAATACATATATTGATATTGGATGATATTTGATAGCTCTGATCGAACTTATTTTCTGACAAGACAATTCACGTTTAATGTTTAACTCCTTTGTGTGTTCGAAGCTCGAAGGAAGCTCGAGGACAAGCTCGAAGCGCACAGGATTGAGTGGCGATCATTTTTCCTTCCGATGGATTTGCAGTCTGTTCATCATAACAGAGACATGCCAGCAGGGTTCTCACTCTACCTGTGTGTGGCGGACACAACATTGCCCTCCAAGGGCACAGCCTACAGAGCCAATAGGAGTGCTGGGAAGGCAGGCTTTTCCAAAATGCATTTTATGTCCTTTCCTGTCATTTCCTGTGAATTTCGAAATTTTGAAACTGATGGGTCATTTTTGGACACGTTGCCAAATTCAAATGACAAGGTTCCTGACATGCCTGGTTTTGTAAATCACTTGGGAAATGGCCACAACCGCCAAAAGGTTGTTTGAATATGGTTTTGATGTTTTCATGCAAGGTTTCCCGATGACCAAAATTTGACACAATGACAGTTCAGCTTAGCTTGTTGCATAGGTGGATCCTGATGCAATCAACCAGTTTTGCTCGTCGCAGCTCTGGCGCGAACAGCTCGTCCAGACCAAGTGCCGAGCGCTGGACGAGTCGGAGTTCATCGTGCCAGCAACTGGCTTTCCAGTTTCTTCTGCCGAAGGCAGGAGGAATTACACCGACGTGCAAGAAACTGCACAGTGGCTTGGGGGAACTGAAATCCCCAATGCCATTCTTCAAGCGCTGATGGCATGTGTCTCGCCTGGTTATTAGTTTGTCCTTGTTTGTTGCACAGTTTGTTTGCACTGTGATGTGCCAGTTTCACATGCTATAGTATCTAACTCAAGGGTTTCAGTCTGAGCTGCAGGTGGAGGAAGTTCCAAGCCGACCATGCTGGTCAATGGTACCTTTTACGATGGCTGTGTTGAGAAGGCTTGCATCGACCTTGGGATTGTCTCGGTTTCTCAGACCGACAAGCAGGCAGCCTTCAATTGTGGCTTGGGGCTGTTGAAGTCGCACCTCATCGAGATGTGGAAGTCCCGGGAAGGCGTGATGGCCCAGAAGACACCCAAGTACCAGCCGGAGCTTCCAGCATCTGAAATTGAAGGGCCTCCTGCCCAACCGGAGTTGCAGATTTGCAGCTTCGTTGACAATTGCCTGGTTCTGCCCAGAGATATCCGGACGGAGTTTCTTGCCGATCCTGTGCGTGGACCGGAGTGGCGGAAGATGGTCCAGGAATTTGATAGATGCTTTGCTTCGAGTGTACCAAGAGATTCCAACCCGGTGGAGTCAGAGGCAGCAACTGCAGCTGTAGCTGATGGGCAGGCCTTTGATTGGATCTCACTCTTTCCCTCTGAGCCGCGGGATGCTGCCAAATGGCATGAGAAGTATGACGGGCAGGTGAAAGCCAAATGCCAATGGTGTCCGCAGTTGACTGCATATTTGGTGGACACCAATGATGCCGCTGAGGGTGAGCCTGTCAAGTTCAAACTCTTTGTGGAGGCGTCTGAAGAGTACAACTGCCCTGTGACCGAGCCGTTCCTGGCATATGGGGCAGGGACATGGATCCTGGACGCCAAGGCTGAGAGCTACATCGAGGAGAATCCCAACGGATACAAAGCAGTGCTGTGCGAGTTCACCAGTGACGCTGCAGCTGTCGTGCTGGAGGCCTGATGCCACAAAATCCGTTTTTTGCTCAAACTGGTGCTCTGTTATTGTTGGGAGAGGATGTTTCTTATATATATTTATATACATATACTAATTAGATATGTATTTTCATATGTGCATTATATATGTGTGTATGTATGTATGTATGTATGTATGTATGTATGTATGTATGTATGTATGTATGTATGTATGTATGTATGTAGGTATGTATGTATGTATGTATGTATGTATGTATGTTCATATGTGCATTTCATATATATAGATAGATATATGTATATATAATATTTTTTATTATGTGTAAATTATATATATATGCACATGTTTATCTTTGAGTAGTAAATATCTATTTATCTATCCATCTATCTATCTATCTATCCATCTATCTATCCATCTACCTATCCATCTATATGTATCTATCTAATCTATCTATCCATCTATCTATCCATCTATCCATCTATCTATCTATCTATTTATCTATCCATCTATCCATCTATCTATCTGTCTATCTGTCTATCTATCTATAAATATAGTTACATATTTGTAAATATCCAGACATGTATACATGTCGAAACAAGTCAATGTGCTGCTCTTCCAGTTTTAACTATTGCCCCAAGTCTTGACTATTGTCCCAAGTGCTGGTGCCAGGAGAATGGCTCTGATGGCCCAATCAAGTCCCTCAAAGAGGTGATCCAGCAGTGTGAGGCGTCTGGCATGGTTGATTTTCAGCTTGCTGGCCATGTCTTCTCACGGCCACCGGCTGTGGTGCAAGGCGTTTCTGTGGACCAGTGCCTGGGCACTCAACCATTGCATGTGCTTTTGTGGCTGAAGTTGCATGTGTTTGCGCATTCCTGTTGGATGCTGTTTGCATTTTCAAATTAGATAAAGACAAGGTTTGATGTTGGCCCGAAGAGTGGCAGCAAGATGCTGTGGCGTCCCAACCAGCTTCAACTCACAGGGGTTCGTGCCACCAATCTTGCGAGCTACTTCCTGTCTGATGCCTTGGATGCCTGCTCTTCTCTGAAGAAGGCCAGGTGTTTGGAAATAGAACATGTTGGTTTCCTGATTGTAAAATGTTGTTGTCGTTGTCGATGATGATGATGATGATGAAGAAAATGAAGATGTTGTTGCCGCTGCTGTTGTTGATGTTGATGTTGTTTATGCTGTTCATGTTGTTCATGCTGTTACTGGCTTTTCTGTTGGTGATTTGTTGGCGATGTTGGTGATGATGATGCTGCTGGTGATGTTGTAAGTGATTTTGATAATGGCTGCAATGGCTTCCCAGCCACTCATAATAATGAGGGTATCCCAGCCACAAATGGTGATGATGATGGCTTCCCAACCACAAATGGTGATGATGATGGCTTCCCAACCACAAATGGTGATGATGATGGCTTCCCAGCCACAAATGGTGATGATGATGGCTTCCCAGCCACAAATGGTGATGATGATGGCTTCCCAACCACAAATGGTGATGATGATGGCTTCCCAGCCACAAATGGTGATGGTGATGGCTTCCCAGCCACAAATGGTGATGATGATGGCTTCCCAGCCACAAATGGTGATGATGATGGCTTCCCAGCCACAAATGGTGATGATGATGGCTTCCCAGCCACAAATGGTGATGATGATGGCTTCCCAGCCGCAAGTGATGATGATGATGATGATGGCTTCCCACCCACACATGGTGATGATGATGGCTTCCCAGCCACAAATGGTCGATGATGGCTTCCCAGCCAAGTAAGGACGGTGCTGATAAAGATGATGGTGATGATGATTGTACTGTTGATGTTAGCAGCGATGGTGATCATGATGATGCTTTGCAACTGGTATGATGGGAATGAGAATGTAGTGGGCGGTGGTGATGATGATGATGATGATGATGATGATGATGCTGATACTGTGAGTGGTGGGGGTTTGATGGCTTATTTTTGCCGGTGGCATTTAAAAAAGGCCATGAAAGAGTTCAAAAATGTAGGGATTGTTTTTCTTGTTGTGTTTTTTTTGGGGGTTGTATTTTGAAAATACATCCTACAAAAAAGGACTTCCCAGTCCAGTTGACTTCCCAGTCCATTTGACTTCCCAGTCCATTTGACTTCCCAGTCCATTTGACTTCCCAGTCCATTTGATTTCCCAATCCATTTGACTTCCCAGTCCACTTGACTTCCCAGTCAGGTGTGGCGGCTTCGTGCCTACAGGACTGAACGCACTTTGGGAGCAGCCAAGCCGCTTTGGTACCTGAGCAGTTCGCTTGAGCTGGACAAGAACACGGTCCAGCGGATTGTGTGAGTGATGTTGTGACATCTCAATCTTTTACGTGGGTTTGGACAAAGTGTTGCACAGTCAGCACTTTGACTCCTCTTTTGATCAAACTGTTCCCATTTGACGGCCTCTGTGCTGAAGCTGCCGGGATTGCTTTGCTTGCACCAGCCTGGCATTTGAGAAGCAAATCATTCATGCAGCTGCAGATCATCCTTTTTCCACCAAGGTATATGTTGGTTGGAAGCTATGATATTGTTTTTCTTCACCCCCTGACATGGCACATGAAAATGTGACTGTACCTGCAAAATCCTTAGTCCTAGCAACTCTTGAACCAGTTTATATCATATCACCTGCGTTGCAGAGATTTGGATCAAATGTTTGTGGGGGGTCGCATGCTTGGCACTTTGCCATGCCGCCCATAGTTGTGGAAGATGATGACCGTGATGCCATAGAATTTGCTGAGCCGGACCCTGGGGACTCAGGATTTCATTCAATTTCCCATGATGCTGTTCCCCGACCATGCGGTGACAGCTTTGCCTTTAATCCTCCAATCCCACGGATGCTTGCCCAACCTGTGGAGCCAGTTCTGGAGACACCGCCCTGCAGGGGATCGACGGGAGTGTTCAGCCCATTGGGAATGGAGGCAGGTGTACTTACACCAAAAAACGTTTCAACTTAAATTTATATACGTCCTAAAAACGTTTAAGTGGACCGGGTTTTCCTACATGTAGTTCTATTTCTGTTCTAAAGAACTGCCCCCCAGGCCAAAGAAGATGAGTCTCAAGAAGCTATTGAACCGCAGTCTTTGTTGGGCCAGTTCGAAAACATCCACGGGCATGCAATGACACCAGAAGAAGAACATCAGGAAATCAAGGATCTTTTCGGTGAAGAAGTCTTTGACATTTTACAAAAACCATTGAGTGATTATGAACCTGCTGACACGATTCAGGAACCACAGAAAGATGAACCTGCTCAGCCTGCTCCTTCTAGGGATGGCAACACTGAAGGTGACAATGGGGATACATCTCAGGATGCTGTTGATCAACATGGTGATGCTGCTGAAAAAGGGCAGCCCGAAAAAAAACGCCGTCTTACTTTGAATCAAATGACCCCTGAAAGCAAGCAGAAGGAGATTGAACGCCGTAAACAGGCAAAACGAGACAATTCAAACCTGTGGCACGCCAAGTGGGTTTCCAAAGGCGTTCCCAAAAAACAAGAAGACCCTGGTGCCCCTCATGTCCCTGAAGCAGAAGTGGCTGAACCAGCTGGACCAGCTGGACCAGCAGCGCCTGAAAATCCAGGTGATGTCAATGACATGGAGCTCACTGTCGACAACGTCCTGGCCAACGAAGGACTTCGCAGTGACATGCGAAAGGTGAGGGCCATGTATATGACTCAGTGGGTCGCTGACGCAGAGAAAAAAACACCAGGGTCTGACCAAAAGGTTTTGCAGAATGAAGCCAGCAAAAGCTGGCTGGAATCTGAGCTGCGAGCGCAGATCTTAGCGGCCAGAAAGGGCCAACAATACTGATAAAAGGACATCACCCATGGGACATTGTGTCAAAAAGGACCAGCCGCCCGAATGCTTCAACTTTTTTTGTTGCTAAAAATGGAAGTGAACAGTATGTTGGCTCCACATTTGAACTAGTAGCCATCAACTTCTTGCAGCTGCCTGTCCTGCAGGTCGTGCTGTGGCTCTCCAGTTGCTGCTGCAGCCATTGGATCCGATCCGATCCGATCCGAACCATGGGGTGGGAAACCCTGCATTACATATATATATATATTATTATGTATATGGCTGGGAAGCCGATCGCTCACAGGCTGGGAAGCCCAACATCAATTATACATAGTAACATAGTATGACTGGGGAGCCGGTCAATTTTAGGCTGGGAAGCCAGAACATATCAATTGAACATTGTTCTCACCATTCAACATCAAAACCTAGAACAATCATGACGCTGGGAAGCCTGATGTTCTGTTTTTCTGCTTAGATGTTGGAACGGTGAACTGATGAGTGTAATTGATGGGCATGGTTTTGTTTAGATATCCTGAGCTGTTCCCTACATACACACGCCATTTCAAATATTGGTTGAGGGAATATGCAAAACACAAAGTTATCCCATTCAAAATTTACAGGGCCGGGTTAAAAATCTCAGTGAGTGAGTGTGCACATATATTTATATTGTACACATATAAAAAAAAAAATTAGGTACATGTATGCAATTTATATATACAATGTATATTGTATATATATATATATATTAAGTACATATTTGTATTTATTATAGATATAGATAAAAAGATTAGATAAATAGATAGATAGATAGATAGGTAGGTAGGTAGATAGATTAGATTAATAGATAGATAGATAGATAGACAGACAGACAGACAGATAGATAGATTAGATAGATAGATAGATAGATAGATAGATAGATAGATAGATAGATAGATAGATAGATAGGTAGATAGATAGATAGATAGATAGATGGATAGATGGATAGATGGATAGATGGATAGATGGATAGATGGATACATAGATAGATTGATAGATAGATAGATAGCTAGATAGATAGATAGATAAAGAGATAGATAGAGAGATAGAGAGATAGATAGAGAGATTGAGAGATAGAGAGGTAGAGAGATAGAGAGATAGATAGATAGATGGATGGATAGATAGATAGATAGATAGACAGATAGATAGATAGATAGATAGGTAGATTAGATAGGTTAGATAGATTAGATGGACTAGAATAGATTAGATTAGATTAGATTAGATAGGTAGATAGGTAGATAGGTAGATAGATAGATATATAGATAGATAGTGAATTGTGTCAGACTATTGCTTTTATTAGTTTTGGTCAGCCTCACCCATAAAAAAAACTACTTGTGCTTTGTTTTGGTGATTTTGCCCTGGGGGGGCCACCAGCCTCGGCATGATGGTTTCTCTTTTGTTTTTTGTTTCGTTATATCCATGTTTATTGCTTTCCTGTCTCTAGTTCCTACCCGTTGCAGCTCTCTGGTTTTAAATGATAGATATGCAAACCTTTGATGGTGTTTGTTGGCATGACAGTAAGACTCTAAAAGGCACGACATGTGGTGAGGTGTTTGATTCCTGCGCTGGACACAAACTGGGGCAAATGATGTGGCACACCGCTACCATGACATGCAGAGTGTGTGTGTGTGTGTCTGTCAGCTTTCTTTTCCTGTGGAGTTGTTAGTTACTTGCTTGTGATCTACAATAACAAGTTCCAAGGCATCCAAATAGCTCAAATATGCATCCAAATAGGTTAAATTAAACTTATATATTGATTCAATAAAAGTCACATCTTATTGCATAAAACAACATCTAACTCTGTGTCAATATCCGTTCTGAACGTTGACTTCTCCATGTTTCCACCAAAAAACCATCAGGTCGGCCAGGTTTTATCATTCCATCGGCGCCCATGGACCTGAAAGCCACAACCAGCTTGTATGAGACTGTCCATATCTATATCTACTAAATATTTTTAAATTATATATATATAATATATACATATATATAATTATATCAATATATACATTTATATATATACATATCAATATATATATATATATATTATCTAAGTTCAAGATAGGTGCTTGATATCCAGCTATAAGATAGGTACGCTACGCTTGGTACGCTTGGTGCGCTTGGTACGCTTGGTACGCTTTGGGTAGGTACGCTTGGTACGCTTAGTAAGGTACGTTTGGTACGCTTACCAACCGTACCGACCGTACCACCGTACCAGTGAACCGTACATAACCGTACCACCGTACCGTACCAGATTAAGGGGGGGGGTCAAGGTGGGGGCGTTTTGGATGTACCAATACCCCCCTTGACCCCCCCCTTAATCTGGTACGGTACGGTGGTACGGTTATGTACGGTTCACTGGTACGGTCGGTACGGTTGGTAAGCGTACCAAACGTACCTTACTAAGCGTACCCCCAACCGTACTACCACCCCCGTACCGTGACCCAAACCTACCAAACGGTACGGTGGTACGGTTACCACTGGTACGGTCGGTACGGTTGGTAAGCGTACCAAACGTACCTTACTAAGCGTATCAACCGTACCAACCGTACCGTACCACATGTACCAACCGTACCGTACCAAGAAAACCAAACCTACCAGCCGTACGTACCAGACATGTTTGGATCTTACTTAAGGCCTCTACCACCTATCTTGAACCTAGCTAATATATATACATAATTAGATTTTATGTGGATGTATACTGCAATCATATGCATCTATAATACATGTTTTAATCAATCCTTCCATCCACCCATTGAGGTTCCCACCGCCATTGCTGCCTCCTCCGACGTCACTAATGCCAAGGGCAGCGTCTTTCCCGCAAATTTGCCTGTGAGGTCCTGAAAGAGTCGAACATGGTGGAAAGTCAACCCCAAGCGGCCAGTTTTTCTAGGGATATTGATAAAAATTCACTGGGATCTTGGGGGTTCTTGGGGTATACCCTATTTTCGTCAAGAAAGAGCAAGACCAATCTTAGAAGATAAAGGTTTTGAGGATTAAAATGTGCTTCATTGCTGATATTGCTGGTGAATTATACAGAAAAAACAACGATTCAAATCTAATTAAGACCTAGTTTTGATACTTGAGATCATGGCCAATCTTAGATACCCTGGCCCTGCAAAATCGGTTAAATGTTGAAACTGTCTAGCTAATTGATTAGTTCACAAAAATGCCATGAAAAATGGTAGACACGGGTTTCCCCCCTCAATTTTGATTGAGAATTTTTTGGGCTTGTCATGGCTTGTCATGGCTTGTCGTGGCTTCTACGGCTTTGGCATCTTTGGCCCTCCTGCAGCGCAGCTGCGGCTCCCGGTCCAGGAGCAAAGAATTGCACCTGCAAGTAAGTCGTTGGGATTAATGGAGAGGTTTCAGCGCGAACATTTAGCGAAAACTTCAGGAAACCATCTTCTATTCCCCCAAAATGGATGAGTTCCGGTTTTGATTTTGCCAAATTTTACCCTCTGGTAAACTAACATAACTATGGAAAATCACAATTTTTAATGGGAAAATCCACTATAAATGGCCATTTTCAATAGCTATGTTAGTTTACCAGAGGGTACATGAAAACGGAAGCGTTCCCTCTCCCCTTCGAGGTGGAAAAAGCGCTGCTGCGCCTCCCGAATGTTGTCGTCTGCCCCGAGACCCTCAGCCGTTGGCCCCTTGGAGCGGAAGACAATGCCACCTGACGGAGGCCCGGAAGATGGGGAGTGGCGTTTGGGCGGGGGACGAAAAAGAGGACCAAGCAATTCATGTGGTGGTATGTATATAAGCATAATAATATATGTATTAGATATGGTCTACAATATATATATATATAATTATAATTAATTATATATATATATGAATCTACAGTACATGATTGAAATAAAATTGACCATAGTTGACCAATGTCATGGCACCATCTCCAGTGGTGGAGCAAGTTGACTCCAGGCTGCAAGGCAAGAGAGCAACCAATCATTTGGCAGTGTGTCAAAACCAATAGTACCCCTGTAGTTCACATCAAAATAGCTGGTAAATGGAATGTAAATGGATGTTCATCCCCCTAAAACTGGTATGTATAGGTATTGATCCATACCCATTTGACCTCTACCCATGGCTTGCCGAACTTCGACACTCAACACAAAATGTTTAGCTGCTTGGCAATTGACCAAAAAAAATTGTCATGTTTACTCTTCAAAACATGTGACCAAGATTTACTATGTTACTATGCATCCACATTCAACATCAACTAAATCCAAAACGAAAAATAAAACGATTCTATGACTTAGAATTATTCCATATTATTCCACTGTTCAAAATCGGTGTTGTATAATTTATAAATATAATTGATTTTACCAGTCTCCTGGCCCCACCTGTCTTGGACACACCTGCCAGCGGAAAGACGGCCCATGCTGCTGCATCATCAGCACCGCTGCTGGGCCGGCGAAGTCCAAGGCAAACTCCTTGGGTGAAGAATCCATAATATGGTGGATGGAAGAATCCTGGACCAGTTGATAGGTGGTTTATCCCACTATGAAAATAGGCATCCAAGGTGGCGCAGGATTTCTCCCATCCACAGACTGTGGGGTTGGAAGAATACTTTAAACATTAGCTCATGTTAGTAAGACATCCCAAAATTTGCCATTTTGATGGCTGGTATAAAGCATCAATCAAAGTATGGGTGGTTTATGACATTGCTTTACTAACATTATTCTCAGTGTCTATGTTAATTGGGATGGTAAAACCAACATAGTTGGGAAAAAATGGAAACATACCCTTCAGTTCATCAACCAAAAGACCTGGAACGAATTGGATGATATATTGTTTCCCAAAGAAAATGATCGTTCATGGTGTGTTTTCCATATGTGTCTTAAGTTTGTCGGTCACCGATTTCTGAGAATATGATTTTGGTTTGTCTAACCGGTTGTGCAGCAACAGGGGGATATCAGCCAGCAACAATACTGGGGGATGCGCCCTCTATGTATGGCCAAATGAATACTAGGGACTAGGGACAATCATGATCAACCATTGGCTGGAATCAGATATTTGTTGGCAAACCGAAGTCTCAACCAAACAAAAATCAGGCACCCTCCGGTCAGAAGATTTCGCAAGAAACAGCATGGCTATGTAAATATACCCAGTAACCAAAAAAACAAGTTGTGAGCAGGCAACTATATGCCCCTGTTCAGAAATCACAATCTAGGATAATCTAGGATATACGTGAATATATCATATAATGCACTGTATACATATATAATGTAAAAACTAGTAGATACTGTCTATACATGTAAATATATATATACATATACATATGTATGTAATTGCAGCTATGTATGATCATGATGTCGTATCAAATTACATATACATATCAGGAGTTTTGTACACAGTCATACATATGTATAGATAATCCAAATAATGTATATATGATATATGTGCTTTTGGTTCGACATCTAGAATCTATAATCATGTACAATCAGCTATAATTATTCATAAAAGGCATACAGTTTTATATCATCACGTAATGTATGTCAAGTGTCTAATCCATATAATATCATACAGTAGCAAAGAACTCAGAGTGCCATAATATTATTAATTACTATAGTTATAATAATTATAATAGAATTATAATAGAATTAATCACCATAGACTGACCAGTAAGACCATATCCATGAGATAAATCCACTGACGCCAACAGAAGCGTTGCCGTCCTTTCATGCTGCCAAGGCCTGCCGCCTTGGCTGCTCCCTTCAAGGCGCTCGCTGCCGGCATCTCCTCGCTGGCGCTGGTTGATGTTACTGGTGGATTGAATGATTTTACTAACATACCATATTAGACTGAATGTTTGAATGGTGGTTACTATAATCTATATATAGGATTATATGGTAACTATGAATGATCTAACATTGATGGCTTTATTTTGGATGATCTCATACATTATCTACATCTCTTAGCTTCATATCCGTTAGTGAACTGATCGAAATGCTGATGAAGCATTGATGAAACTATTGAAAAAGTTGATTGAGTGATATTATGAAACAAATATCCGTTAATCAACTAATGAAACTGATGACACATCGATGAAACCAAAAGACGCATTGATTTTGCCTATATACCTTTACCCATTAATCATTCCCAATGTAGGTACACATGCTATGCATTACCATACGAAGATTCCTGAGCAAATTACTATGATTCCCTGGAATAAGCTCATTTAACGATGATTCCCCCAATCCTAACCATCACTTTCACCCCATTTGTGGCAAGAAATCTCCGATCGCTCCTTTCCCTGCACCCGAATCAGCTCCACCAAAAAACCGCCTTCCGGGTTTGGGCCTGACTTGGCCACCTGCCAGTGCAATTTTATGTTTTTTTCCGACCAGACCCTGGATCTTGATGGATTTTGATCTCTTGGAAATCCACAAGTTGGCACTTGTGGACAACAGGGAACATTGGAGTTGTGCTTCTAATCCTATCCCCCTGACATTTAAAAAAACATAAAAAATGGTCCCAAAATGTCCCAAATATGCAGTAAATCCCCTGTCGAACGATGGTTTCTTGGGGATGTTGAGTTCTTTTCTGAAGCACTGTTGTCTGCAGAGATGTTTCATGATGCTTCTATCATTGATCAAGATACTCCCCAAAATATTATCCTAGTATATATAAATATGATTCGAATCTGATTTGAAACCCAGTGAGACTGATGTCTGATGCAACTGAGGAAACTGATGGAACTAATGGGTTTCCCTCCCTATTCTTTTCAACAAAAAAACGCCGCCCCATGCAGCCACTGATCGGAACCTCCAGGCTGGGGCCCATCTTCACCACGCTGAGCCGCAAGGCGGCATCCAAAGGCTCGGAGAAGGCCAGACCCACCACGCCTTCCTCGAAATCTGGGTGGAAATATGGCTGGAAAGTGAAAATTCTGGGGAATGCCGAGAATGCCCAGAAATTTCTTGGTATATGCGGTACGGTATCATCCAGTTTTGGGTGGGCATTTTTTTTTTTGAAGAATAATGATCATTCTCGCTATAACTATAGGTAGATTAAGTAGTATATCCCATGCAAAAATCATGTGATCCTGGGTCAAAGCCTGGGAAAACCCAGGGTTTTATCACCATCTCATAGCTGGTAGTTGTGGATGTTCATCCCATCAACATCTGCCATGCTGACTACAACTGCTGGTTATGTGCAAGGACTTATCTGGGTTAGAAGGATTCAAAACGATTCAAGAACGGCTATGGTTCTGGTGGAGGGCTAGCGTTCTTAGGACTGTCTGTGAAGCTCTACCATTTTTCCACTTCATATCTAGGGTTGTCTCAAGATTTGAAATCCCAATCAATCCCTAGGGTCCATCAGTCAAAAACTCGTTTTCCCTATTGAACTGGCCACGACTTATGTGGAGATGCCCCATTCAAACAGGCCACTTGTCGCGGCAGGCTGTTCAAGCACAACGGAGCTTCGCTGGAGCCCCCACCTGGCTCTGAAGCATGGGTCTAAACAAGAGAAAAATTAAGATTTAACCAACAGAAGCGGGGATTTAAGCAGCATAAGTTGGGATTGAACCAACAAAAACTGTTATCAGAATGATTTAACCAGCACAACCATGGAATTTACCAAAATATGGCTATAGACTGCTATAGTATTATAGTGAACCCAAAAATGCCTAAACCGTCTTGCCACGAGACGACACAAAAGGCATCGGAACGGGGTTCTACTCTTACCCTTGCCCTTTCAATGCACCGGTCCACTGAAGTGGGCATCGATGCCTGAAGTGGGCACGCCGAACTCAATGTTCACCGGCAGCACCACCTGTCGTATCGGCCATTTCTTTGCCCAAAACCTTGGTAAAACGATTACCCTCTGGTAATCCTCTAAAGTTTGCTATGGAAAACCAGCATTTTAAGATGTAATCCTCTACAAATGGGTCCTTTTCCATAGCTATGTCTGTTATCACCACTCCAGATGGTTCTTCTGGCTAGTCACGTTGGCAATTTTAGCCATCCCATTCCATCAACTTTTGGCACCACTTTCCCATTAAAGAATGGCCAGAAAAAGGGTGGAGGCTGAATCCCCCCATTTTCAGACAGACCAGGAACTATAACATGATTACTGCAAAATTTACTTTAAATTCAAAACGGTTTCCTCGTCTTAAATCTACTTTTCCCCTCTGATTAAATCTTCAGTCCTCGCCTCGTTACATTCAAAACGGATTTCAGCTTCTTTCTCGACCGCAAGCCATTCGAACTAGTCCTCTGCCTCCTTTTGGGTTGAACTTTTTTGAATTATCTTTGTCGTCGTTGCAGCAACGCTTTGGGCTCCAGAGGCTTGGGGATGCTGAAAAAACTTTTCAGGGCCTAAAAAGTTTTTTCCTGTTTCCGAGATGCCTCTTTTACAAGCGGATTTGCAGGGGCTCGATTCCCCCCAAATTCGACCCCAGAGAAGAGAAGCTGCAGCAGCAGCACCAAGATACCCCGCTACACCTCAAGCTTTAGCAATTTTAGAATCTAGTCGCGCTACCTGGGAAAGGTGAACAAGAACTATTGACCAAAATTTCAGGGTTCCCTAGGGTTCTTTTTTCAATTAGCTGGTAGACAGAGTTGAATCCAGCAATCCAGCCCCTGAGGTTCTTAATGCAGTGGGTTCTTAAACAGTGGTTTCACTGTAGAACAAATACGGAAGTCCTGGAACAACCGGGCATGCCACCACAGGGCACTGGCTGAATTACGGTAAAAAAAACTTTTCGGGCTCCAGAAAGTTTTTTTTTCACGGGTCTGAATGCACCCTTAATTTTCTATGTTTTTCACTCTGATGGGAACAAAAAAAACTTTCTGGAGCCCGAAAAGTTTTTTTTCACTCGTTGCACATGCTTTGAAAGCAATTTCTGCCCACCTCGTTTTCTGAATTTAATTAATTCACCTCGCTTAAATTGCAAAGATTCACCTCATACCTCGTCAGCCCTCGCTCTAAATCATCTTATGTCCCATTAGAATCCATTAGAATAACCATATATACCATACAAGATTCCCACGTAGCTATAGAAAATCACCCAGTTAATCCAGTTATATAGTAGTTCGTTGATTTACCTGAATTTACCTATGAAAATCTATGAACAGATGGTGATTTTCATTGATTTTCCATAGCGATGTAAACGTTTGCGGCTGGCACCTCCTCCACGGGCTGTCGCTGCTGACCCTTCGACGCATCACCCCAGGAAGCCGCGGACTTGGAATCTGGGTCCATGATGCCTGCGCCATGACTTGGAAAGGATGAAGTCACCAGATGGAAAATGATGGAAATCAGCATATATGGCATAGAGAATTTACCACAGATCTTCATAATTTGAAAATAAGAATGGATGGAAATCAGCGGTATTGGCAGTATGAAATAGATTCAAATAGATTCAAATAGATCAAACGGAAAGGATCTTCTCTGAACATGCAATTTTGGCATGCTTCCGGAGTATATCACCAGCAATCCAAGTTCGTGGTCATGGCCTTGTCATCTTTTGCTTGACCGGTGCTCGCTTGTTGCATGATGCGGGGAAAACAACAGCTTGGATGTTGCTGCAATCGGTTATTGTCAATAGTGGGTGCTGGCAAATTGATTGGAGGTGAATGGCGCGTAGGCGTAGGCCACCATTTGCCACCAACCAATGAAAGTGGCACCTCCAATACGAGTCCTTGCAGCCACCTGCAACCATCACAAACCATCCATCCACCATTGGTCCCAGTGGCCCCCTACCTTGGTCATTCAGCAGATCCATCAAGTCTTCGAAATCCCACTGACTCACATCCTTGCCTCCCAGGGGTGGTGACCGTGAAGAACCCCCCCAAAAAAAAACTACTTCGGGGTGCAGTCGGGGTGATTCTTGTTGGTACAACAATGGCATTCACCTCCATAAGTCGCCATGTAACACCCCTATAACATCCTATAACTGTGGTTCTATGTTATCCACTTATAACTGGAAGAGGGCCCCCAACCAACTGCCCCCTTCCGTAATTACAGCTTTCGTGTCAAGCCGTGCCTCCTACTGTCTTCACCACCATCCCCGTCCTGTTGTGGGGAGCGACGGTGTGGGGAAAAAAACGAAGAAACAACACCCGAACTTTAAATTGGCTTCAAAACCATGGGATAATGTCATCTAATGTCCTTGGGAAAATCAATTTGTAGCTCCTTCGCTCCAAATTCAAGACAGATAATGGATACCCTGGAAACTCAAACGCACCCTGGGACCCCTGGGATTCTGGAAGAGTCTCACAGAAATTCCACAATTAAACGTACATATTTGGATGGTAGTAAAAACTAATGGCTTTCCTGTAAATTCTCCGATCATCCCACGGATCAGAAGTGGTCAATAACCATGGTGATCGAAAGTCCACTAGGTAGTAGGCTATCCATGATTATACCATGGATATATAATATGTATTGGATACAAGGATTCTAACATATTTTGAGTTGTCCAAACAATGAATACATATGAATACCCCAACGATGCTTCATCATCATGTTCCCCATGAAAATGATGATTTGGAGGTATATCAATACGGTATCTCCCCTTTTCAGACACAACCATGTTATTAAACGACCCCGCTCGAATGGGTTCCACCAACCTGGCCTGACACCCCCAACTGCTGCTTGACCCATGGCATCACCGGGATAGCGGCCTTTCTCCTGGCTCAAGGGAGAGGCCGGGGATGGGATCCGCCACAAAGGGCTCAATCCTTTGGGACTCTTGGAGATGAACTTGGAGATGAACTTGGGTTGCCCGTTGCCCAGTTTTGGATGTTTTGGTGGTACGGCTGAGATCTATTGTGTTGGATGGCAACTGCTGGCACCATCTGACGCCATACATTGGTCTCAAAAAAACCGAGCGCTTGGAGCCATGAGCATTTCGATATGTTGAAGTTCCATTGGTTTTTGTTAAAGCCTCTGACACATTCGGAGCCCACCTTCAGAATGAACCACAGTTCAGGCGCGACGTTCCCATGCTTCGATCCAGCCTGCATGTCGATCACCATTGCGCCTTTTCCTTGATAGCCAGGAGTGTACCTGCAACACGACCCCCACAGACTGAAGACTGTGACTGCAAAGCCTGTACCAAATGTTGATGAAAGAGAAAGATCCAAACCCATAGGTGTTGTTCAAAGGGCTTCGATGGGTTCAATCTATCCTTCCTCACACCCCCCGGGATGAAATTCATTACTGAAATTCATTACAGCTCATGTGCGGGGATGTATTCAAATTGTCAAAGTCATCTGGAGGGGGAAAAAAATGCATCCTCAAACCTATACGTATACAACTTACTCAAGGACAGCCGCCTTTCCCCAATAGTTGGCACTGTTTCCATCCAACACAGACATGTTGGTTCGCACCTCTTCACTCCGAAGGGACGCTTTTTGAACCTCAACACGGTCCGGTTGCGGACAGCGCTGTCAGCGGTACCGGGATGGAGTAGTTTGTGTGCCGTGCAGGAGGGTTCATTGAGGTCATCATCGTCATCGTCATCGTCATCCTCATCATCATCACCACCACCAGCAGCATCATCATCATCATCATCACCAGCATCATCATCATCATCATCATCATCATCATCACCAGCATCATCATCATCATCATCATCATCACCAGCATCATCATCATCATCATCATCATCGTCATCATCATCATCATCACCAGCATCATCATCATTATCATCATCATCACCATCATCATCACCAGTATCATCATCATCACCATCATCATCATCATCACCGTGATCATCATCATCATCATCATCATCACCAGCATCATCATCATCATCATCATCATCATCACCATCATCATCACCATCATCATCCTCATCATCATCATCATCATCATCATCATCATCATGAGCGGCATCAAATAGATATCAATCGAAGCACAGCATGACCTCGTTAGAAAAACGACAAATTTGGGTTTTGGTCACTGCTCTGTTCCCAAAGAACATCTGCATCCGCATTCTGTGTCTGCCCATGCGTCTACCTCACTAGATCTGTTCCCCAGCACAGCAGGCAAGCTCTGTGGGGGATCAATTCCATGTGGACAGTGTTCATCATCTAGGCGGTGACAGAAGGATTACAGGGTAGAATTCTCTGAGAACCAGCCTCAATCCGAGTGAAGAAATATCATCTTCGCGTTTTATAGATGGAGGTTTCCTAGAATATGGCCCCTATAAATTATGTTAACATGGATTTCCATTATAAACCTTCCATTTTGATCCATTTTGGGGGAAACCCCCATATAATGTAAAACAGATTGATAGGTTTTCCCACAGCTCTCTGGCATCCTACCACTGGGATGCGCCATCCCCGAAAAGCGCCAGGCTCTACAGTGGTCGACTCCATTCCCAGCCCCTGAGCGCCATCCACACACGAAGCAATTGATTGATGTAACCCCATAACCATTAGTGTGGATGTATATAGTTGATGTATATATAGTTGATGTATATATAGTTGATGTATATATAGTTGATGTATATATAGTTGATGTATATATAGTTATATATAGTTGATGTATATATAGTTGATGTATATATATTGGGATATAATTATTGGGATATAATTATTGGGATCATATAATCCCAAAGATAATTCCAATCGAACCAGTATAACCCCAGATATTGAGCATTGAGCAGCGATCTTGCCATCAGCAAAAACAATCCATTGGAGGGTTGCTACCAACAACAAACCCGCTCAAAATTGTGTGAGGGTGATTGTGTCTAAGGCATCTGACCCTTCTCTATCCGAAAAATCGGCAAACTGCATCACACTACTATTGCTATCGAGAACCTGAAATAAGGACAAAGTCCAGGCAATATGGGGATGATTTTCCCCTATCATGGACATGGCAAGGTCGGCCCAATGATTTTGGCCCAAACTCTCACCTCCAATGTGCTGAAAATGGGATCGCTCTTCATCCACCTGGAAACACATCCGGCACAACTCGAAATCATGCTGCGAAATCATGAGGTGAAAATGGTACTTATGAGATCTTACGTCTCTTAACTTATGATTGCACAATAAGCTACAGGTATATAGTATAAATATAATATATAAGTGTATCACTAGATCACTAGATGTACTTCTCATCAATTTCAAAGACGCACATCAATATCCTCATCAACATCTACCATATACTGTACTATAAGGATGAATACAAATTACGTTTACATTAACATACGTACCCCATCAGACCAGACCACTTTTTCGCTGCACATGTCGGAAAAAGGTACAGGAATCATCCAGGAATGAGGACAAAAAAAGGGGCGAATTTGAGCATCCGAGAGCCCCGAATTTGTGCACTGACGTGCAATTGCTCACTGTTGTAAGTACATTCCAAAGGCCATTATTAGATGGTATCATTAACCATATAATAACCATATATTAACCATTATCATGTACCATTAATATACTGTTATGGGGAAGCAATCTGAAATGTCCAATCATCTTTAACGTGTGGGAAGCTATCCTTCTTCGCCCAAGCCAAACAAAAGTTCCACTCATCTCGAGTTCCCATGGTCAACATTAGTGTCCGCAGAAATCAAAGAGGCTACTGACTTTAGATTCATCCCTCTGTCATACCTATTTATTACAATACTATATCCAATATATATATAATATATATATATATATTGGTATATATATATATATATTGGTATATATATATATTGGTATATATATATATTGGTATATATATATCAAATATTCGATGCTCACCCGCTCGCTGCCGCTGGGGGTCAGCACCCATGGCCATCACTGCGATCTCGAGTCCGCAACTGTCGACCTTCTCGCCTAACATAGACAAGGATACAAAATGACAGCCATAGATCCAAGAACAACATAAAACAACCAACTAAACTAAGCAAATATGAAATTAAATAAAAGACGAATTCATATGAATCTACATATATATATGATATTATATGTTCCCCAAAACTAACCTTTCTTTTGGTGAAAACATCATAGAGATGCGCCACGCAGCTGGGTCCACCCTACGGTGGCTCCCAGTTCTGAAGACTGGCCGCGGGATCCTGTGGGTCACCGATCCCAATGGCAGATTCTGAAAATCAGAAGGGCCATGGGAAACGATATGGAAACATATGGAAAGTCTATGAAAGTCCACATTTATTCAAAGTTCTATGACTTTTCTGTGATTTATAAACAGTTTTGTGGAAAGAAATGTACCATCCAATCTTTACCATGATTTGGGTTTCAATTGGATCAAGTCTCTGGCAGTGATTTCCAGTGGCTTTCCTGCAGATTTTCCCTGCAGAATTCGGGGATGGCCTCGGCTTCAGCTGAAGCAACAGGCTTCACCTGGCGGCCGCCATGGGTAACTCAGATTGTTGCACAGATTCCAGGCTTAAGATGGAAAATGACTGACACTAAACCCACATATAAATCTCAATCTCAATGAATGTATGAATTGCTGCTTCAATTTGTGGGGCCTGTTCGATTGTGAGCTTACCATCAGTTGTATCAACTCACCCGTACGATGAAAATCTACGAATTCTCAGGCGTGTCGAAACAAATCACGCAGAACAAAAAACAAATGTGTATAATATATATATATATACATACTACATCATATTACATCTCATGATCTAGTCTATCCTGTCGGAACAGACCGAGGCTGAGACTGGCTGAAACCTTTCGGACGTGTCGCGGACCGCGTTCGATGGTCCGAAAACTACGGCGGTGCCACCAAAACACCAACCTTCGAGGCGCGAGGATATCTTGCGTCCAGCGCCTGACACGATCCCCCAAAATGAACAGATCCAATCCTAGGCACTCGGGTTCAAAAACGGGGAGTTTTTGTTCAATAGGGGGAGTGGATGATAAAGGCATTTATATATTATATATTATATATTATATATTATATATTATATATTATATATTATATATTATATATTATATATTATATATTATATTATATTATATATATATTATGTAATTATAAATATATTTCCAGCAACAGAAAGGTCCTAAAAAAAAAATGCCGTCACTAGGCATAGCGACCAATGGCCTCCAGTAGGTTGCGCGTGAGAATGCCTGGCACCTACCAGGTGAGGGTGAGTGGTCCCCGCAGAGGGCTTGGCTCATCGATCCACACAATGACACCAACTCATTGTGTTCCCAAAATATCATTTTATTAGAATATTCAAGAAAACATGATAATACATATGTACATATATATGAATGTCATACATGATTATACTATATTATACATGTATATATATAATATGTGTGTGCGGGTATATTGTATGTATATATATATATCATACTATGTATATATATAATGATATATAATCTATACAGATTATACTTTTTATATGTATACATATAATATATTATAATATCATATAATTTGAAACAAACTCTATGAAACCATGTGTATCCATTTGTCAAGACATCTTAAGTATCCACCAGATCCCCACCTTGGAGTCTGCAAAGAGCCAGATGGACGCGTGGGGACCATCGGGCACACCGGGAACCTTCAAGGCTGGGCCGTTACTACCAATGTCTACCAGTTGCAACCGGGTCCATAATTTGATCTACTTAATGCATCTTAATGCATTTTAATGCATTTTAATGCATCTTAATGCTTGTTTCATCTGCTTGGCGTTTAGACTCATCCAATAATTTTGGTCAATTCAGATCATCATATTATTGATATGGATCGAACTGTAATAAAAAACAAACTCAGAAAACACACAACTTGTCAATTGTACATCTTTTTTACCACTTCCATGATATCTTGTGGGCCCGCCAAAAAAATCAAAAACCTGGGTTCCCCGGCCGGATTCTCCTTCGCCAGACCAGCGCCAGCTTGACTCAGTTCCTCCTTGTTCACGAAGAAGGGAGCCGCCGAGCCTGGCGATTGTGAGATGGAAAATGGCCACCCAAATTAAAAATCGGAGCATGATGGGAATATCTGATGAAATATGAAGTTTATTTATGGTTATTGCGGATGGATATAGATTGTACATGATAATATACATACATACAAATATATATATATATGTGCATATATATATATATACATATGTGTATGTATATATATATATGTATATATATAATTGTGCATATATATATATGCATATATGTATATATATATATAGTAATGTAGTCTATTTAATGATGGAATATGTGAATGGATGGGGATGAAAATGGATATATTGGGTTTTACACTTTGGAAAACACTGTGATAAAATATGATGTATTGCCATTTATTGGGGATGATGATGATGATGAGGATGAGGATGATGATGATGATGATGATGATGATGATGATTCACCGGTGGATGGAATGGGGTACCCAGTTGACAAACCCGTGGATGGATGGATCACAGCCATGTCTAACAGCTGTGTTGCTGCGAAGAGAAGGGCATCAATGTGTTGGATCAGCATTGATCAACTACCCAACATAATGATGCACCAAAATGGATGATTACTACCATTATCAAAATGATCAACTATCCGAAATCATCAACATTGATTCATCATAAATCAACTACCCAACATGATATATAGTGGTATATCCCCATTAAAATGGAGGAAAACATCAATATAAAATATCAACATGATATATCATATTTTGTATCATCAATGTCAACATGAGCAAAGATATCATCAATGTCAACATGATGTTTCTCTTTGCTACCCCAAGGTGGACGCGTGCCAAATTGTGTTCAGATGCGCGGCTGCCCAGGAGGCAGGAAATGGAAAATCAGGGGGCAGATCGCCGGGAACAGCATGAGACAAAAGAATCGTGAGGTTGACTGAACAAATCTGAACAATATAATAAATGAATATTATATTCTATTCTATTATATTGTATTATATTATATTGTATTATACTATATTATACTGTATCATATTAATATATTATATTACATGATATTATACTATATTATACTATATCATAATATTATAGAATATTACATGATACTATACTATATTATATTATATCATATTATTATATTATATTACATACATGATATTATACTATATTATACTATATCATATTATTATATTATATTACATGATATTATATGTATATATATATATATGTATACTGCTGACGCTGACAGAGGTGTGAAATTGGCTGGGCATGCCCCTGCTGGCCTCCAGTACCTAAGAGCAAGGACACAGGTGCTGCGGCATTCTGCGACTCCTATTGCATCCAGAGTCATGTTCACAGCGGCCAAAGCCTTTTTCAGACTCCGCAGTTGGCTCCCTTGGGACATACCCAGCAATGCACCTCTTAGAATATCACACCGAAGAGCTAATTCAAATTCTGACTTGGCAAAGTGAACTTGTTGTTGTCACTACAGCTTGCGAAAAACCATACTTTTCATGTAGGTGATTGAAAACCAGAAACTTCTCCAAACATGTCATTGTCATGCATCACTTTTCATGTTTCATCTTTCATTTCGGCACCCACTCCCGCTGTCTCCTGAACCACTGCCAGAAGAGCTGTACTATCTGAGCACAGGTGGTGGCGCATGGATCAGATGACTAATTCCAAGATGATAGGACAAAAATCTGGCAACATCTGCTTTAAGGGTCTAAGTTGCTTTTCAAGGCGAGCTACAACAAACCTCTTCAAATGGTGGTTTGAACATCACCCAACCATTAGGTATATGGTCTATAATGGCTACTATAAGGTGATGTCCAATATTCCCAAAATGGGACAGTTACCAACCCCTGAAGCATTCCAGACAAAACCTTCCATTCTTTTCACTGCGAGTTCCAAGGCGTCCAATCGGCCTGGAGATTAAATGGAGATTCACAGCGTTTAATCCATCGAAAAAGCTACAGGAAATCGTGATGTTCATCCAAATTTACAACATCCCCCAGTTTATCTGGTTGGTGGTTGAGCCATCACCCCTCTGAAAAATATGAAATATGAGTTCGTCAATTTTGTCAGGATGACATCCCTTTTCTAATGGAAAATAAAAGCCATGTTCAAAACCACCAACCAGTGATTATTAAACATCATTAACCATCATTAACCATCATTAACCATCGTTAACCACCAACCAGTTATACATGTTACATCATTTTACCGTCCCCCCAACTAACATGACGACCCTGATAAGCGGGGTTGGAAGACTTACCCAAAAAGTTGGCCATACGAAGTGGGTCAAGAATCATAGTTGGAGGTGGTAAAACCAGCCATAACTTTAATGCAATGGAAGTACAAAATGGGATGCTTTACGAACACTCTATATATATAATATATATATACACATGTGTATATATATATAATGTGGGTTTGTTAATGTTTATCAATGTTTTTCTACCCCAATAGGACGCAAATGGATGTTCATCCCTCCAGTCCTTTCTGAAAAAATATAAGTTTTGATCCATCCCCATATTATGTGTCTCGTGTTTGTTTTTTTTTTCCGAAACCGCGATATTGGTTTAAGGGAAAATCTGCAGGAAACCACGGTTTCCGCTAGAAATTGTAGGGGTTTCCGTGGTTTTCCTGTAAATTGTCCCATCACCCAATTCAGGGAAACCAAATAGGATGTGATTTTCTCGGTGTCATTTCGCTAGGCAAACCATGGATTTTCCATGATTTTCCACATCTATGTTAGTATGTTAGTTTCCCCCGAGGTATATGGAGGTTTCCTAAGTCTTGGCGCCCGTAAATCATCCATGTTACTAGGATTTTCCATCACAAACCATCCAGCTAATGTGGGTAAAACAATAATAAACCATCCCCCATAGGTGGTATGGTTACCATTCCCAAATGGGTGGTTTATGGCATTGTTTTACCCACATTATACAAAATCTCCCATCTTGGACTCCTGGGCAGAGACCCGTCTCTTTCAGCTTCGTCGACAACGTGGCAGCTTCGGCGGCCTGGATTTGTTCGAAGAACGGGTGACGTCACAACGAATGCTGCGATGGGAATAATGTTGGAATAACAATAATAATAATTATTATTATTATTATAAATGATTGATAGATACTAAATATCAACATGATCAATAGCTATATAATGCTATATATATATGTTAATATATTTGATTGTAATTGGTCAGAATAATATACTGATCAAATCATGATTTGCCACAACAAACTTACCGAACCAATGATAGATTCAGTTGAATTTTCCCGTCAAATTGTGACTGCTTTTTGACGGCAATGTTCCCAGGTAGCACTCACCCGGTGGGACATACTGACCAGGTCAAGGAAGTAATATCCCAATCAACTAACATTCACATGTGTATATACATATATACAATATATACATACATTAAAACATATATATATATATATAATTGTATATGTATACATGTCGTGACCCTGAAATAGATTATGAAATCGCAAGGTACCAGGATTTATACTGATTACGATGATTCCACTGAGCCCCCAGGCCCAACGCCCAGGAACCGATAGGATGGCCACACTGGCCGGACCTGGTGAGGGTAAACATGCCCATGGGTTGCCCATGGGTTCCAAATTCCAATCAAACCACGAGTTTCCTTACATTGTTCTGCAATGTTCTGTATTTTTCCCCACCTGCCAGGTGAGGCTCTCTAGATTTTAACAACGGTGCAACTCCTTCTCCTTCTTCTCCTTCTCCTGGTCTACTCCTCCTCACCTCCGCCTCCTCTCATCCTCCTCCTCTGCCAGCTCGTCGTGACTGTGGGCACCAAGTGATCGCGAGCTCCAGATGCTCTCCTGGACCCGATATCGCCCGCTCCGGATGCTGTGAGCTACGCCTGGACCCGAACACATGCCAGAGAGAATGTCAGATAGAATGCTAGACAGAATGAGGGATAGAATGCCAGTCAGAATGTCAGAACAAATGTCAAATAATGCCAGGAAGAATGTCAGACAGAATGTCGAAATAGATGCCAGATAGGATGTCAAAATAGATGCCAAATAGAATGCAAGAATGAATGCCTGAAAAGATGGCAGATAGAATGCCAAATAGAATGTCAGAATGAATGCCAGAAAGAATGTCAGAGAATATGCCAGAAAGAATGTCAGAATTTATATAATATTTATGTATACATATATGCCGTAAACTACCATATATACTTCCAAATGGTGTGTCAGAAACTGGGTCAGAATATTGTGTCAGGGTGGGATCACTCGAAAGTAAAGTAATATTACATAAAATACATAATATGTGTATATATATATATGCATAAAATATATTTATATACAGATATATCCATATAATATATATATATATATATCCATACATATATATATATACATAACTATATACATATCACATAGTAGACACCAGGTTCTTCACCGGTGTCCGCCTGCCGCACCAGCGGCAGACTTCAGCTCGCCCACCGCTGCATCGAGGTCCTGGTAGGGTGATGGATCATTGTATATTATAGGGATCGATAGAGATCAATGATTGATATAGCGATTCATAGTATATTATAGAGATCAATATCATTGATTATAGGGATCAATAATGGTGATCTACATAGTGATTGATATCATGATTGATCTAGCGATTATATCATGAATGAGTGTTATTTTATTGTGACAAGTGTGATTTTAAAAAAAGTGCTTAATAATGATTGTAAAAAAACGGTGATCAATGATTGAGAATGGTTATAACAAATGATATATAAGTGTTATTATATTTTCATACTGATGATTGGCTGCTGATGATTGAGAATTATATAGACATGTTTGCAGTACTGACTGGTAATATTTAGTCAACAATGAGAGTAATCGCTCACAATAGCCGCATTTTCAATAGTAGTAATGACAATCATCCTTGTCATGATTGGGGGCGGTTGATCGTTCGGCTTGACATGAGCAAATTCGGGATAATCCACAGAGAATGGAGGAACATGGATAAACATGCATGGAAATGGATGCAACTAAATTATCGAAATGGATCAACATGACATGGATCAACCTGGAAATTCATGGATATTCACGTTTCAAGTCGCATCAAAGTTGCTTAACCTTCTAGATCCCGAGCCCCAATCTGCACCTGTTGTGATGAAGTAAGGGTTCGCCAACTCAGGGCGAACCTACGCTGACAAATGGCACTGATAGATAGGAATAGAATGCAATAGATGAATAGATGACACCCAAAATAACACTTGAAGCATCTTGAAGCATGGGTAACCCAAGTTTTCGGGTGGTTTCATTTTGATGGCACAACCATGGATTTAATTAGTGCAGGTGGTCCTGCTTGGAATCAAATGAAATCTGTGCAAAAGGTATTGCAGTCTGCTTGAACCAGCAGGTATGACGAGGAACTACAAACACTTCTAAGGGTGTAATATGTATATAGATATCGATGCTGGCACTCGGGGGTGGGGTGCAGTTCAGGTTTTTTCAGTGGATCTAAAAGTGTAGTTATAGGAGTTTATCGGGCTTATATCCCAACTTATGGATGTTATAAGCCCATGGTGATAGCCATTTATAACCCCAACTAAACCCCCAGGCACAACAGCTTAGGCCACGATAGACGATACCCAGCAGATTTTTGTTTGGCTGGGTATGACATGCCTACATCTGAAAATATATGTATTTAATATATTTATACAATGTTATACATATGCGAGAGTGAAAAAAATCAATATACAACTATATGAAACTAAATATAACTGTATGTGAATATATGTATAACTATACAAGAGTGTAGTTATGTATATATATATAACTATAGATATATAACTATATATATAACTATATATATAACTATATATATAACTATATATATATAACTATACATATATAACTATACATATATAACTATATATATAACTATATATATAACTATATATATATAACTATATATATATAACTATATATATATAACTATATAAATAACTGTATATATAACTATATATATATATAACTATATATATATAACCATCCTGAAGTAGATAGAATCTCTGGAATTTCAAAAAAACGGTCTGAAAAAAACCTATAGATAGAATCCCAAAATGGCTCAAAAATCCGGGTCGATGATTGGTAAAAAAAAGGTCCCTCAAAAATGATCACAAAAGCGGTCATTTAGCTTGTGATTTGGTTGTTTGGGCCTTTGGAATGACCACCAAATGTTGTCATTATGCTGGTGTATTAGGTTCTGGCATGCGAATTTCAGCCCAAAATCTTCCAAAGAAATTGTCACTGTTGCTGGTGGTTCCCAGAAATATAGATCCTTTGGCAGTGGTATTCAATAGTCAAATCCAAGAAAGGAATGGGTGTGGGTCAAATTATCACACCCCAAAATTGATAGTTGATTTTTTAAGATGTGAAATTTTGAAATTGAGCTGGGGCCAAATTTGACCCGTACCCATTTAGCTACAGTGTGCTCACCGGACCTCCTGGAGATTTTGAATTTGGACATCGATCAAAATCGGATACTTTAAAAAGTAATCTGTATAGAATTGGGTGTAATTGGGACAGAAGGTTTTGATCCATCCCCATATTCTTCTATATTCCTTCATATTCTATCTATGGTATCAACCACTGTGCTGACCCCTCCCTACTGCATTCTGCTAACAACGGCAGGTTTCCAAAAACCATTCCATGTGTTGTAGATTCTTTGGCAATGGTATTTTTGGTTCCCGGGATGCCCAAATAGTCAAACCCAATAAAGGAATGGGTGTGAGTCCAAATATCATCCCTACAAAATTGATAGTTGATTATTTAAGATGTGCAATTTTGTAATTGAGTTGGTGTGCTCACCGGACCTCCTGGAGATTTTGAATTTGGACATCGATCAAAACCAGCTACTTTAAAAAGTAATCTGTATAGAATTGGGTGTAATTGGGACAGAAGGTTTTGATCCATCCCATATTCTTCTATATTCTTTCATATTCTATCTATGGTATCAACCACTGTGCTGACCCCTCCCTACTGCATTCTGCTAACAACGGCAGGTTTCCAAAAACCATTCCATGTGTTGTAGATTCTTTGGCAATGGTATTTTTGGTTCCCGGGATGCCCAAATAGTCAAACCCAATAAAGGAATGGGTGTGGGTAAAATGATCACCCCTACAAAATTGATAATTGATAATTGAAGATGTGCAATTTTGTAATTGAGTTGGTGTGCTCACCGGACCTCCTGGAGATTTTGAATTCGAACGTAGATATAAACTGTTGGATAGTCAAACTCTATATAAGATCATGAACCAACAGTGGTTTTGAATACAGCCCAAAAGGTATTTTCAGAATCCATAAATTATAATACCACTTTGGATAATATATTGATATAGCACATGTTGTTAAATACCACTGGGTATAATCCAATTAAGAAAATTGTCTTTGACAACATGTGATTGTTTTTCCAACCGGGACCTTTTCAGGGATATTCTAACTATAGATCTTGCCAGGGGCTGACAACTCGGCTCTCCCGTAAAGGGAGCATAGCCAAAAAACGTGACGGGATTCCAGAATCCCGTCATCACCCCCCTATGTGGGGGACACCCCGGAAAGCGACCGAGTGTGCTACTATAGTGTGTAAGGTGCACTCTGTGTGAAATATATGCTTTGTATGTGAATGATATCAAATATGTAGATATAATTTGTATGGTGTTTACTATGATTGAAACATATGCTTTATATGTGAATGATATAAAATATGTAAATATAATATGTATGGTTGGATAGTCAAACTCTAGATAGAATATCCTCTAGATCCATGAAAAGACTGAATTTTTAAAGGATGCTTGGAATTAAGCATGTATTTGTGGTGCTCCCTGGCCCTTCCTCCACATCTACCCATCCAAAGTTCATTCTTGGAGCTGTTTGAAAGCAAGCTTTAAAAGGAAAATGGCATTTAAAAAAAAGGAATCCGAGATCTCACCATCCAAAGTTGAAATTGCAGGTTTTGAAAAGAAACCACAAAAGGAAAATGGGATGAGAAAAGAAATAATCCACGATCTTACCATTCAAAGTTCAATCTTGCAGGTTTTTGAAAAGAAAGCTGCGAAAGGAAAAGGAGATGAGAAAAGTATAGAAAAGTAGGAATCCAAGATCGACCATCCAAAGTTCATTTGTGCTAGTACTGTGCTAGGACAGTTGGGCAAAACTATAGATAGAATATCCTCTAGAACCATGAAAATACTGATTTTTTAAAGGATGTTTGGGATTAAGATTAAGCATGTATTGTGGCGCTCCCTGCCCCTTCCTCCACATCTACCCATCCAAAGTTCATTCTTGGTGCTTTTTGAAAGCAAGCTTTAAAAGGAAAATGGCATTAAAAAAATAGGAATCCAAGATCTTACCATCCAAAGTTAAAATTGCAGGTTTTGAAAAGAAACCACAAAAGGAAAATGGGATGAGAAAAGAAGGAATCCACGATCTTACCATTTAAAGTTCAGTCTTGCAGGTTTTTGAATAGAAAGCTGTGAAAGGAAAAGGAGATGAGAAAAGTATAGAAAAGTAGGAATCCAAGATCGACCATCCAAAGTTCATTTTTGCTAGTGCTGTGCTAGGACAGTTGGGCAAAACTATAGATAGAATATCCTCTAGAACCATGAAAAGACTGAATTTTTAAAGGATGCTTGGAGTTGAGCATGTATTTGTGGTGTTCCCTGCCCCTTCCTCCACATCTACCCATCCAAAGTTCATTCTTGGAGCTGTTTGAAAGCAAGCTTTAAAAGGAAAATGGCATTTAAAAAGTAGGAATCCACAAAGTTGAAATTGCAGGTTTTTGAAAAGAAGCAACAAAAGGAAAATGGGATGAGAAAAGAAGAAATCCACGATCTTACCATTCAAAGTTCAGTCTTGCAGGTTTTTGAATAGAAAGCCGTGAAAGGCAAAGGAGATGAGAAAAGTACAGAAAAGTAGGAATCCAAGATCGACCATCCAAAGTTCATTTGTGCTAGTACTGTGCTAGGACAGTTGGGCAAAACTATAGATAGAATATCCTCTAGAACCATGAAAAGACTGAATTTTTAAAGGATGTTTGGGATTAAGCATGTATTGTGGTGCTCCCTGCCCCTTCCTCCACATCTACCCATCCAAAGTTCATTCTTGGAGCTGTTTGAAAGCAAGCTTTAAAAGGAAAATGGCATCTAAAAAGTGGAATCCAAGATCTTACCATCCAAAGTTGAAATTGCAGGTTTTTGAAAAGAAACAACAAAAAGAAAATGGGATGAGAAAAGAAGGAATCCACGATCTTACCATTCAAAGTTCAGTCTTGCAGGTTTTTGAATAGAAAGCTGTGAAAGGAAAAGGAGATGAGAAAAATACAGAAAGTAGGAATCCAAGATCGACCATCCAAAGTTCATTTGTGCTAGTACTGTGCTAGGACAGTTGGGCAAAACTATAGATAGAATATCCTCTAGAACCATGAAAAGACTGAATTGTTTAAGGATGTTTGGGATTAAGATTAAGCATGTATTTGTGGTGTTCCCTGCCCCTTCCTCCACATCTACCCATCCAAAGTTCATTCTTGGAGCTGTTTGAAAGCAAGCTTTAAAAGGAAAATGGCATTAAAAAAGTAGGAATCCAAGATCTTACCATCCAAAGTTGAAATTGCAGGTTTTTGAAAAGAAACCACAAAAGGAAAATGGGATGAGAAAAGAAATAATCCACGATCTTACCATTCAAAGTTCAATCTTGCAGGTTTTTGAAAAGAAAGCTGCGAAAGGAAAAGGAGATGAGAAAAGTACAGAAAAGTAGGAATCCAAGATCGACCATCCAAAGTTCATTTGTGCTAGTGCTGTGCTAGGACAGTTGGGCAAAACTATAGATAGAATATCCTCTAGAACCATGAAAATACTGAATTTTTAAAGGATGCTTGGAGTTGAGCATGTATTTGTGGTGTTCCCTGCCCCTTCCTCCACATCTACCCATCCAAAGTTCATTCTTGGAGCTGTTTGAAAGCAAGCTTTAAAAGGAAAATGGCATCTAAAAAGTAGGAATCCAGGATCTTACCATCCAAAGTTGAAATTGCAGGTTTTTGAAAAGAAGCAACAAAAGGAAAATGGGATGAGAAAAGAAGAAATCCACGATCTTACCATTCAAAGTTCAGTCTTGCAGGTTTTTGAATAGAAAGCTCTAAAGGAAAAGGAGATGAGAAAAGTACAGAAAAGTAGGAATCCAAGATCGACCATCCAAAGTTCATTTGTGCTAGTACTGTGCTAGGACAGTTGGGCAAAACTATAGATAGAATATCCTCTAGAACCATGAAAAGACTGAATTGTTTAAGGATGTCTGGGATTAAGATTAAGCATGTATTTGTGGTGCTCCCTGTCCCTTCCTCCACATCTACCCATCCAAAGTTCATTCTTGGAGCTGTGTGAAAGCAAACTTTAAAAGGAAAATGGCATCTAAAAAGTAGGAATCCAAGATCTTACCATCCAAAGTTGAAATTGCAGGTTTTTGAAAAGAAGCAACAAAAGGAAAATGGGATGAGAAAAGAAGAAATCCACGATCTTACCATTCAAAGTTCAGTCTTGCAGGTTTTTGAATAGAAAGCCGTGAAAGGAAAAGGAGATGAGAAAAGTACAGAAAAGTAGGAATCCAAGATCGACCATCCAAAGTTCATTTTGTGCTAGTACTGTGCTAGGACAGTTGGGCAAAACTATAGATAGAATATCCTCTAGAACCATGAAAAGACTTATTTTTTTAAGGATGTTTGGGATTAAGCATGTATTTGTGGTGTTCCCTGCCCCTTCCTCCACATCTACCCATCCAAAGTTCATTCTTGGAGCTGTTTGAAAGCACACTTTAAAAGGAAAATGGCATTAAAAAAATAGGAATCCAAGATCTTACCATCCAAAGTTGAAATTGCAGGTTTTGAAAAGAAACCACAAAAGAAAAATGGGATGAGAAAAGAAATCATCCACGATCTTACCATTCAAAGATCAGTCTTGCAGGTTTTTGAATAGAAAGCTGTGAAAGGAAAAGGAGATGAGAAAAGTATAGAAAGTAGGAATCCAAGATCGACCATCCAAAGTTCTTTTTTGCTAGTGCTGTGCTAGGACAGTTGGGCAAAACTATAGATAGAATATCCTCTAGAACCATGAAAAGACTGAATTTTTAAAGGATGCTTGGAGTTGAGAATGTATTTGTGGTGTTCCCTGCCCCTTCCTCCACATCTACCCATCCAAAGTTCATTCTTGGAGCTGTTTGAAAGCAAGCTTTAAAAGGAAAATGGCATTTAAAAAAAAGGAATCCGAGATCTCACCATCCAAAGTTGAAATTGCAGGTTTTGAAAAGAAACCACAAAAGGAAAATGGGATGAGAAAAGAAGGAATCCACGATCTTACCATTTAAAGTTCAGTCTTGCAGGTTTTTGAATAGAAAGCTGTGAAAGGAAAAGGAGATGATAAAAGTATAGAAAGTAGGAATCCAAGATCGACCATCCAAAGTTCATTCTTGGAGCTGTTTGAAAGCACACTTTAAAAGGAAAATGGCATTAAAAAAGTAGGAATCCAAGATCTTACCATCCAAAGTTGAAATTGCAGGTTTTTGAAAAGAAGCAACGAAAGGAAAATGGGATGAGAAAAGAAATAATCCACGATCTTACCATTCAAAGTTCAGTCTTGCAGGTTTTTGAATAGAAAGCTGTGAAAAGAAAAGGAGACGAGAAAAGTATAGAAAAGTAGGAATCCAAGATCGACCATCCAAAGTTCATTTTTGCTAGTGCTGTGCTAGGACAGTTGGGCAAAACTATAGATAGAATATCCTCTAGAACCATGAAAAGACTGAATGTTCAAAGGATGCTTGGAGTTGAGCATGTATTTGTGGTGTTCCCTGCCCCTTCCTCCACATCTACCCATCCAAAGTTCATTCTTGGAGCTGTTTGAAAGCAAGCTTTAAAAGGAAAATGGCATTAAAAAAGTAGGAATCCAGGATCTTACCATCCAAAGTTGAAATTGCAGGTTTTTGAAAAGAAACCACAAAAGGAAAATGGGATGAGAAAAGAAGGAATCCACGATCTTACCATTTAAAGTTCAGTCTTGCAGGTTTTTGAATAGAAAGCTGTGAAAGGAAAAGGAGATGAGAAAAGTATAGAAAAGTATAGAAAAGTAGGAATCCAAGATCGACCATCCAAAGTTCATTTGTGCTAGTGCTGTGCTAGGACAGGTGGGCAAAGCTATAGATAGAATATCCTCTAGAACCATGAAAAGACTGAATTTTTAAAGGATGCTTGGAGTTGAGCATGTATTTGTGGTGTTCCCTGCCCCTTCCTCCACATCTACCCATCCAAAGTTCATTCTTGGAGCTGTTTGAAAGCAAACTTTAAAAGGAAAATGGCATTAAAAAAGTAGGAACCCAAGATCTTACCACCCAAAGTTGAAATTGCAGGTTTTTGAAAGAAGCAACAAAAGGAAAATGGGATGATAAAAGAAGGAATCCACGATCTTACCATTTAAAGTTCAGTCTTGCAGGTTTTTGAAAAGAAAGCCGGGAAAGGAAATGGAGATGAGAAAAGTATAGAAAAGTAGGAATCCAAGATCGACCATCCAAAGTTCATTTGTGCTTGTGCTGTGCTAGGACTGTTGGGCAAAACTATAGATAGAATATCCTCTAGAACCATGAAAAGACTGAATTTTTAAAGGATGCTTGGAATTAAGCATGTATTTGTGGTGCTCCCTGCCCCTTCCTCCACATCTACCCATCCAAAGTTCATTCTTGGAGCTGTTTGAAAGCAAGCTTTAAAAGGAAAATGGCATTAAAAAAATAGGAATCCAAGATCTTACCATCCAAAGTTGAAATTGCAGGTTTTGAAAAGAAACCACAAAAGGAAAATGGGATGAGAAAAGAAGGAATCCACGATCTTACCATTTAAAGTTCAGTCTTGCAGGTTTTTGAATAGAAAGCTGTGAAAGGAAAAGGAGATGAGAAAAGTATAGAAAGTAGGAATCCAAGATCTTACCATCCAAAGTTCATTTTTGCTAGTGCTGTGCTAGGACAGTTGGGCAAAACTATAGATAGAATATCCTCTAGAACCATGAAAAGACTGAATTTTTTAAGGATGCTTGGAGTTGAGCATGTATTTGTGGTGTTCCCTGCCCCTTCCTCCACATCTACCCATCCAAAGTTCATTCTTGGAGCTGTTTGAAAGCAAGCTTTAAAAGGAAAATGGCATTAAAAAAGTAGGAATCCAAGATCTTACCATCCAAAGTTGAAACTGCAGGTTTTTGAAAAGAAACCACAAAAGGAAAATGGGATGAGAAAAGAAATAATCCACGATCTTACCATTCAAAGTTCAGTCTTGCAGGTTTTTGAATAGAAAGCTGTGAAAAGAAAAGGAGACGAGAAAAGTATAGAAAAGTAGGAACCCAAGATCGACCATCCAAAGTTCATTTTTGCTAGTGCTGTGCTAGGACAGTTGGGCAAAACTATAGATAGAATATCCTCTAGAACCATGAAAAGACTGAATGTTTAAAGGATGCTTGGAGTTGAGCATGTATTTGTGGTGTTCCCTGCCCCTTCCTCCACATCTACCCATCCAAAGTTCATTCTTGGAGCTGTTTGAAAGCACACTTTAAAAGGAAAATGGCATTAAAAAAGTAGGAATCCAAGATCTTACCATCCAAAGTTGAAATTGCAGGTTTTTGAAAAGAAAAAACAAAAGGAAAATGGGATGAGAAAAGAAATAATCCACGATCTTACCATTCAAAGTTCGATCTTGCAGGTTTTTGAATAGAAAGTTGTGAAAAGAAAAGGAGACGAGAAAAGTATAGAAAAGTAGGAACCCAAGATCGACCATCCAAAGTTCATTTGTGCTAGTGCTGTGCTAGGACAGTTGGGCAAAACTATAGATAGAATATCCTCTAGAACCATGAAAAGACTGAATGTTTAAAGGATGTTTGGGATTATATTAAGCATGTATTTGTGGTGCTCCCTGCCCCTTCCTCCACATCTACCCATCCAAAGTTCATTCTTGGAGCTGTTTGAAAGCAAACTTTAAAAGGAAAATGGCATCTAAAAAGTAGGAATCCAAGATCTTACCATCCAAAGTTGAAATTGCAGGTTTTTGAAAAGAAGCAACAAAAAGAAAATGGGATGAGAAAAGAAATAATCCACGATCTTACCATTCAAAGTTCAGTCTTGCAGGTTTTTGAATAGAAAGTCGTGCAAGGAAAAGGAGATGAGAAAAGTATAGAAAAGTAGGAATCCAAGATCGACCATCCAAAGTTCATTTTGTGCTAGTACTGTGCTAGGACAGTTGGGCAAAACTATAGATAGAATATCCTCTAGAACCATGAAAAGACTGAATTTTTTAAAGGATGCTTGGAATTGAGCATGTATTTCTGGTGCTCCCTGCCCCTTCCTCCACATCTACCCATCCAAAGTTCATTCTTGGAGCTGTTTGAAAGCAAGCTTTAAAAGGAAAATGGCATTAAAAAGTAGGAATCCAAGATCTTACCATCCAAAGTTGAAATTGCAGGTTTTTGAAAAGAAGCAACAAAAGGAAAATGGGATGAGAAAAGAAGAAATCCACGATCTTACCATTCAAAGTTCAGTCTTGCAGGTTTTTGAATAGAAAGCTGTGAAAGGAAAAGGAGATGAGAAAAGTACAGAAAAGTAGGAATCCAAGATCGACCATCCAAAGTTCATTTTGTGCTAGTACTGTGCTAGGACAGTTGGGCAAAACTATAGATAGAATATCCTCTAGAACCATGAAAAGACTGATTTTTTTAAAGGATGTTTGGGATTAAGCATGTATTTGTGGTGCTCCCTGCCCCTTCCTCCACATCTACCCATCCAAAGTTCATTCTTGGAGCTGTTTGAAAGCAAGCTTTAAAAAGAAAATGGCATTAAAAAAGTAGGAATCCAAGATCTCACCATCCAAAGTTGAAATTGCAGGATTTTGAAAAGAAACCACAAAAGGAAAATGGGATGAGAAAAGAAGGAATCCACGATCTTACCATTCAAAGTTCAGTCTTGCAGGTTTTTGAATAGAAAGCCGTGAAAGGAAAAGGAGATGAGAAAAGTATAGAAAAGTAGGAATCCAAGATCGACCATCCAAAGTTCATTTTGTGCTAGTACTGTGCTAGGACAGTTGGGCAAAACTATAGATAGAATATCCTCTAGAACCATGAGAAGACTGAATTTTTAAAGGATGCTTGGAGTTGAGCATGTATTTGTGGTGTTCCCTGCCCCTTCCTCCACATCTACCCATCCAAAGTTCATTCTTGGAGCTGTTTGAAAGCAAGCTTTAAAAAGAAAATGGCATTAAAAACATAGGAATCCGAGATCTCACCGTCCAAAGTTGAAATTACAGGTTTTTGAAAAGAAACCACAAAAGGAAAATGGGATGAGAGAAGAAATTCTCCACGATCTTACCATTCAAAGTTCAATCTTGCAGGTTTTTGAAAAGAAAGCTGCGAAAGGAAAAGGAGATGAGAAAAGTATAGAAAAGTAGGAATCCAAGATCGACCATCCAAAGTTCATTTTTGCTAGTGCTGTGCTAGGACAGTTGGGCAAAACTATAGATAGAATATCCTCTAGAACCATGAAAAGACTGAATCTTTAAAGGATGCTTGGAGTTGAGCATGTATTTGTGGTGTTCCCTGCCCCTTCCTCCACATCTACCCATCCAAAGTTCATTCTTGGAGCTGTTTGAAAGCAAGCTTTAAAAGGAAAATGGCATCTAAAAAGTAGGAATCCAGGATCTTACCATCCAAAGTTGAAATTGCAGGTTTTTGAAAAGAAACAACAAAAAGAAAATGGGATGAGAAAAGAAGGAATCCACGATCTTACCATTCAAAGTTCAGTCTTGCAGGTTTTTGAATAGAAAGCTGTGAAAGGAAAAGGAGATGATAAAAATATAGAAAGTAGGAATCCAAGATCGACCATCCAAAGTTCATTTGTGCTAGTACTGTGCTAGGACAGTTGGGCAAAACTATAGATAGAATATCCTCTAGAACCATGAAAAGACTGAATTGTTTAAGGATGTCTGGGATTAAGATTAAGCATGTATTTGTGGTGCTCCCTGCCCCTTCCTCCACATCTACCCATCCAAAGTTCATTCTTGGAGCTGTTTGAAAGCAAACTTTAGAAGGAAAATGACATCTAAAAAGTAGGAATCCAAGATCTTACCATCCAAAGTTGAAATTGCAGGTTTTTGAAAAGAAGCAACGAAAGGAAAATGGGATGAGAAAAGAAGGAATCCACGATCTTACCATTCAAAGTTCAGTCTTGCAGGTTTTTGAAAAGAAAGCTGCGAAAGGAAAAGGAGATGAGAAAAGTATAGAAAAGTAGGAATCCAAGATCGAGCATCCAAAGTTCATTTGTGCTAGTGCTGTGCTAGGACAGTTGGGCAAAACTATAGATAGAATATCCTCTAGAACCATGAAAAGACTGAATTTTTAAAGGATGCTTGGAGTTGAGCATGTATTTGTGGTGTTCCCTGCCCCTTCCTCCACATCTACCCATAAGCAAGCTTTGAAAGGAAAATGGCATTAAAAAAGTAGGAATCCAGGATCTTACCATCCAAAGTTGAAATTGCAGGTTTTTGAAAAGAAGCAACAAAAGGAAAATGGGATGAGAAAAGAAGAAATCCACGATCTTACCATTTAAAGTTCAGTCTTGCAGGTTTTTGAATAGAAAGCCGTGAAAGGAAAAGGAGATGAGAAAAGTACAGAAAAGTAGGAATCCAAGATCGACCATCCAAAGTTCATTCGTGCTAGTACTGTGCTAGGACAGTTGGGCAAAAGTATAGATAGAATATCCTCTGGAACCATGAAAAGACTGAATTTTTAAAGGATGTTTGGGATTAAGCATGTATTTGTGGTGCTCCCTGCCCCTTCCTCCACATCTACCCATCCAAAGTTCATTCTTGGAGCTGTTTGAAAGCAAGCTTTAAAAGGAAAATGGCATTAAAAAAAATAGGAATCCAAGATCTTACGATCCAAAGTTGAAATTGCAGGTTTTGAAAAGAAACCACAAAAGGAAAATGGGATGAGAAAAGAAGGAATCCACGATCTTACCATTTAAAGTTCAGTCTTGCAGGTTTTTGAATAGAAAGCTGTGAAAGGAAAAGGAGATGAGAAAAGTATAGAAAAGTAGGAATCCAAGATCGACCATCCGGGGGAGGGGGAGGGGGCAAAGTTCATTCTTGGAGCTGTTTGAAAGAACACTTTAAAAGGAAAATGGCATTAAAAAAGTAGGAATCCAAGATCTTACCATCCAAAGTTGAAATTGCAGGTTTTTGAAAAGAGGTTGAGCCCCAAAAGGAAAAGGGGTGTGATGAAAATTCGTGTTAATGCCAGGTGTCTTCTTGGCGCGCGAGGTCATGTGAGTTACAGTCTTGCTGTTTGTTTGAATCAGAAAGCTGTGAACAGAACAGTAGACGAGAAAAGTATATAAAAGTAGGAACCCAGATCGACCATCCAAAGTTCATTTGTGCTAGTGCTGTTCAGGACAGTTGGGCAAAACTATAGATAACACTATCCCTAGTAACCATGAAAAGATTAAGACTGAATTTTTAAAGGATGTTTTGGGATTAAGCAGGTCATTTGTGTTGTGTCCCTGCCCCTTCCTCCACATCTACCCATAAGCAAGCTTTAAAAGGAAAATGGCATTAAAAAAGTAGGAATCCAAGATCTTACCATCCAAAGTTGAAATTGCAGGTTTTTGAAAAGAAGCAACAAAAGGAAAATGGGATGAGAAAAGAAGAAATCCACGATCTTACCATTCAAAGTTCAGTCTTGCAGGTTTTTGAATAGAAAGCCGTGAAAGGAAAAGGAGATGAGAAAAGTACAGAAAAGTAGGAATCCAAGATCGACCATCCAAAGTTCATTTGTGCTAGTACTGTGCTAGGACAGTTGGGCAAAACTATAGATAGAATATCCTCTAGAACCATGAAAAGACTGATTTTTTAAAGGATGTTTGGGATTAAGCATGTATTTGTGGTGCTCCCTGCCCCTTCCTCCACATCTACCCATCCAAAGTTCATTCTTGGAGCTGTTTGAAAGCAAACTTTAAAAGGAAAATGGCATCTAAAAAGTAGGAATCCAAGATCTTACCATCCAAAGTTGAAATTGCAGGTTTTGAAAAGAAACCACAAAAGGAAAATGGGATGAGAAAAGAAATAATCCACGATCTTACCATTCAAAGTTCAGTCTTGCAGGTTTTTGAATAGAAAGCTGTGAAAGGAAAAGGAGATGAGAAAAGTATAGAAAAGTAGGAATCCAAGATCGACCATCCAAAGTTCATTTGTGCTAGTGCTGTGCTAGGACAGTTGGGCAAAACTATAGATAGAATATCCTCTAGAACCATGAAAAGACTGAATTTTTAAAGGATGCTTGGATTGAGCATGTATTTGTGGTGCTCCCTGCCCCTTCCTCCACATCTACCCATCCAAAGTTCATTCTTGGAGCTGTTTGAAAGCACACTTTAAAAGGAAAATGGCATTAAAAAAGTAGGAATCCGAGATCTCACCATCCAAAGTTGAAATTGCAGGTTTTTGAAAAGAAGCAACAAAAGGAAAATGGGATGAGAAAAGAAATAATCCACGATCTTACCATTCAAAGTTCAGTCTTGCAGGTTTTTGAATAGAAAGCTGTGAAAGGAAAAGGAGATGAGAAAAGTATATAGAAAAGTAGGAATCCAAGATCGACCATCCAAAGTTCATTTGTGCTAGTGCTGTGCTAGGACAGTTGGGCAAAACTATAGATAGAATATCCTCTAGAACCATGAAAAGACTGAATTTTTAAAGGATGCTTGGAGTTGAGCATGTATTTGTGGTGTTCCCTGCCCCTTCCTCCACATCTACCCATAAGCAAGCTTTAAAAGGAAAATGGCATTAAAAAAGTAGGAATCCAGGATCTTACCATCCAAAGTTGAAATTGCAGGTTTTTGAAAAGAAGCAACAAAAGGAAAATGGGATGAGAAAAGAAGAAATCCACGATCTTACCATTCAATGTTCAGTCTTGCAGGTTTTTGAATAGAAAGCCGTGAAAGGAAAAGGAGATGAGAAAAGTACAGAAAAGTAGGAATCCAAGATCGACCATCCAAAGTTCATTTGTGCTAGTGCTGTGCTAGGACAGTTGGGCAAAACTATAGATAGAATATCCTCTAGAACCATGAAAAGACTGAATTTTTTAAGGATGTTTGGGATTAAGCATGTATTGTGGTGCTCCCTGCCCCTTCCTCCACATCTACCCATCCAAAGTTCATTCTTGGAGCTGTTTGAAAGCAAGCTTTAAAAGGAAAATGGCATTAAAAACATAGGAATCCAAGGTCTTACCATCCAAAGTTGAAATTGCAGGTTTTAAAAGAAGCAACAAAAGGAAAATGGGATGAGAAAAGAAGGAATCCACGATCTTACCATTTAAAGTTCAGTCTTGCAGGTTTTTGAATAGAAAGCTGTGAAAGGAAAAGGAGATGAGAAAAGTATAGAAAGTAGGAATCCAAGATCGACCATCCAAAGTTCATTCTTGGAGCTGTTTGAAAGCACACTTTAAAAGGAAAATGGCATTAAAAAGTAGGAATCCAAGATCTTACCATCCAAAGTTGAAATTGCAGGTTTTTGAAAAGAAACCACAAAAGGAAAATGGGATGAGAAAAGAAATAATCCACGATCTTACCATTCAAAGTTCAGTCTTGCAGGTTTTTGAATAGAAAGCTGTGAAAAGAAAAGGAGACGAGAAAAGTATAGAAAAGTAGGAACCCAAGATCGACCATCCAAAGTTCATTTGTGCTAGTGCTGTTCTAGGACAGTTGGGCAAAACTATAGATAGAATATCCTCTAGAACCATGAAAAGACTGAATTTTTAAAGGATGTTTGGGATTAAGCATGTATTTGTGGTGTTCCCTGCCCCTTCCTCCACATCTACCCATAAGCAAGCTTTAAAAGGAAAATGGCATTAAAAAAGCAGGAATCCAGGATCTTACCATCCAAAGTTGAAATTGCAGGTTTTTGAAAAGAAGCAACAAAAGGAAAATGGGATGAGAAAAGAAGAAATCCACGATCTTACCATTCAAAGTTCAGTCTTGCAGGTTTTTGAATAGAAAGCCGTGGAAGGAAAAGGAGATGAGAAAAGTACAGAAAAGTAGGAATCCAAGATCGACCATCCAAAGTTCATTTGTGCTAGTACTGTGCTAGGAAAGTTGGGCAAAACTATAGATAGAATATCCTCTAGAACCATGAAAAGACTGAATTTTTTAAGGATGTTTGGGATTAAGCATGTATTTGTGGTGCTCCCTGCCCCTTCCTCCACATCTACCCATCCAAAGTTCATTCTTGGAGCTGTTTGAAAGCAAACTTTAAAAGGAAAATGGCATCTAAAAAGTAGGAATCCAAGATCTTACCATCCAAAGTTGAAATTGCAGGTTTTTGAAAAGAAGCAACAAAAAGAAAATGGGATGAGAAAAGAAATAATCCACGATCTTACCATTCAAAGTTCAGTCTTGCAGGTTTTTGAATAGAAAGCTGTGAAAAGAAAAGGAGACGAGAAAAGTATAGAAAAGTAGGAATCCAAGATCGACCATCCAAAGTTCATTTGTGCTAGTGCTGTGCTAGGACAGTTGGGCAAAACTATAGATAGAATATCCTCTAGAACCATGAAAAGACTGAATTTTTAAAGGATGCTTGGAGTTGAGCATTTATTTGTGGTGTTCCCTGCCCCTTCCTCCACATCTACCCATCCAAAGTTCATTCTTGGAGCTGTTTGAAAGCACACTTTAAAAGGAAAATGGCATTAAAAAATAGGAATCCGAGATCTCACCATCCAAAGTTGAAATTGCAGGTTTTTGAAAAGAAACCACAAAAGGAAAATGGGATGAGAAAAGAAATAATCCACGATCTTACCATTCAAAGTTCAGTCTTGCAGGTTTTTGAATAGAAAACTGTGAAAAGAAAAGGAGACGAGAAAAGTATAGAAAAGTAGGAACCCAAGATCGACCATCCAAAGTTCATTTTTGCTAGTGCTGTGCTAGGACAGTTGGGCAAAACTATAGATAGAATATCCTCTAGAACCATGAAAAGACTGAATTTTTAAAGGATGCTTGGAGTTGAGCATGTATTTGTGGTGTTCCCTGCCCCTTCCTCCACATCTACCCATCCAAAGTTCATTCTTGGAGCTGTTTGAAAGCAAACTTTAAAAGGAAAATGGCATTAAAAAAGTAGGAATCCAGGATCTTACCATCCAAAGTTGAAATTGCAGGTTTTTGAAAAGAAGCAACAAAAGGAAAATGGGATGAGAAAAGAAGAAATCCACGATCTTACCATTCAAAGTTCAGTCTTGCAGGTTTTGGAATAGAAAGCCGTGAAAGGAAAAGGAGATGAGAAAAGTACAGAAAAGTAGGAATCCAAGATCGAGCATCCAAAGTTCATAATTGAAGGTTTTTGAATGGAAAACTGTGTTTGAAAGGAAGAGTGCATGAGAAAAGTAGGAATAGCTGATCTTACCATCCAAAGTTCATTCTCGCAGCTGTTTGAAAAGGAAACTTGGAAGGAAAATGGAAGGAAACAAATTGGAATGCACGATCTTACCATCCAAAGTTCATAATTGAAGGTTTTTGAATGGAAAATTGTGACAGGAAAAGGACATGAGAAAAGCAGGAATCAAACTTTGAAAGGAACATGGCATGAGAAAAGCTGGAATCCACGATCTTACCATCCAAAGTTCACAATTACAGATTTTTGAAGGGAAAAGTGTGAAAGGAAAAGGAAATGAAAAAAGTAGGAATCTACGTCTACGATCTTACCATCCGAAGTTCATTTTTTGCAGCTGTTTGAAAAGGAAAATTTGAAAGAAAAAAATAAAGTGGAAGGTTTTGAAAAGGAAAGGAAAAAAAAACACATTTTGAGCATCCTGGAGTAGATTTTGGAATATTCTATCTAGGGGGTCCGAATATATAGTTTAGTATTGGGTCAAAAAACCCTGGTTTTTTTCAAAAAAAAAAACGCCCCCTACGATACGGGATTCTATCTACTCCAGGATTGTTATATCTCTATGTATATATATATATATGGGCATATTGAATATAAATAGTGACTAGCTTTTTGTCTGGTTTGTCTGGATTTCGACAATAAACCCCCAGCTTTGGCCTTTAAACATGGGATTTAGAAAGCCCTCACGGCCAAAGTTGGAGGATGAGCATTACAACTTGTGACAAAACATGATTTTTCGAGGTGGGCAAGAAACATCAGAGATGATGTTCTTCTTAAAGTTCTCAAAACAATGTTATTATGATATATATATATATACATACGTGTGTATATATATATATGTACACGTATGTATATGTATATATATATATTATTCAATCTTTGTGATTTGTGCGTCTGGCAGGTCTCCGATCGATAGTAAGACTTGCCTGTGAGACCTACCGGGACGGTGGGTCCACTTTGAAGCTACCTGCCAATACCTTGGAATATGAGTTGTATCACTTGTAATTAAGTAAGAAACTGTTCCAGCCAGGCGTCAAACGCCAACTGTGTCATTGAGGGGAACAAACAGCATCTTAAGTTTAAGCCAAATGATCGAAATCCACCAGATCCCACAAAACCTCTTAACAATAGATGAAACTGATGAAACTCATATATCCAAATTAGACAATTCTTCACCTTGCTTTCTTTTTTGCGGACCCATTCGCTCCCATTTGGGCCCCCGTGCAGGTGGTACCCCTAGGGTTTGCAAAGGCTCCTCCCGGAGCACCCGATATGTCCGAGATGTGCAAGGCCCCATATCAGACCATAGATAGTTAAGTTTCTTGAGTTCAGCAGGTGAACTATGGATTTACATTGATTTATATAAATTTATTCGAGATATAGTTGATGTGGTTTATAAACCAACTTATGGGGGGTCCCACCAGGCAGACAGCAAACAGGTAGACACATAAAAGATCTTGAAACTTGAAATCGACACGCCAAATCTGACTCAATGGATCTCAATGCTATATCCTGATACCATGTGGCATCTGCAGCACCAAAGGTGTTCCTGGTTTCCACCATTGATATGGCCATTTGGGAGTATCTGAGACACCAGTTTTCAGGTGGTGACGCCAGGGTTTCTTTGGGGGGATGTGTCTAGATTTATCTAGTTGGGAGGGAAACCCAATTTTAGATCGCTAATCATAATTGTCCCGGATGTACGCTATTAACATTGTTTTTTTTTGGCAGTTCATCCCTCATTTTGGGACTGCTACCAACACTGTGAGACAGTTCCTCGGTGTTGCCCCATGGAGAGCTCAATGGAGCACCGTTGCTGCACAGCTCCCGAGCTCTGAAAAAGTATCTCGTGGCCTGAAAGCGCTGGCAAGTACTTGGGGAACTTTACATCTCTTCCACCTCTCCTCAAGACTCAAAACGTGTATATATATATTATATTGTATTATATACCTAATATATAATATAATGTGTATAATTCTGTAGATAAATACGCGTAATGGCGTATTATAACATCATGCAATAAAACATAATATAATACAATATATATATAGTACCAAAATTACATCATGACACGACATAGAATGTAACACAATACAATATAAGGAAATAAAATGATATAGTACAATAAAATAGAGCAATATAATGTAATATATATATATATACATAGGCTAATTTACAACATAACACAAGATTACAAAACAAAACAAAACGCTAATTTACTATAATATAATATAATATAGTATAATATGATTTGAAATGATAAAACACACACATATATATAATATTTAATATAATATAATAAAATATAATATGATATAATATAATATAATATTCAGACTTACAAATACGTTGAAATCTGATATAGTTGAAAAAAAACATGATCCAAATATAGCCAATGATTACTGTGAAAAATGACTTAATTTGTTATTCATTCAAACATCATCACAATAGTCAATCCATGTGAATCTCTTTGAATGAAATCCGGCAAAGTTTCAGTTCGTGTTCCCAGTTGACATTGAACATTTTAGAAGTCGCCTTTTTTTTGACGAACCCAATAATCCCAATCATCCCAATCACATCCAGAAATAATCCAAAAATAATCCAAACAGTCCAAATATGATCCATGTAACTATATAAATGCGTTCCAAAACACCCCAAAATCATTTCCACGGTGTCAATCATCCCCAGTATGGTCGAGAACAATACATATTTATACCACAAACCCGATGGTTTATTGGTTACATCCTTATTTTTGACGGTTAGGTCCCCATTTGGTTGGTAATCTATCCCCATTAGAGTCAAGTAAATCCCAGTATTTCAGTTGAACATTTGCCACCCAGATCATAATTACTTCCATGCCATTATATACTCACTATATCCCAATGTTAAATGGTTGAATCCTCAAGTTTCTTTTGTTACCCGTCATTTAATGATTTAGTAATTTAATACCACATTGACATGATTTTGTCTACCACTTGAACATGATTTTCCTATGGAAATTTTCCTATGGCGATTTTCTTATGATTTTCCCATGGTGTTCCTATGATTGTCCTATGATTTTCTATGGTTTACCTATGGTTTTCCGATGATTTTCCGTGGGAAATCCCCCGGGATTGGCCTCTTGGAGGGAGGTAATCACCACGCTCGGGCCGGCGCGCACTTGCAGGGAGCCCGCCGTCAAGGGCCTTGTCACGTCTTAAAAATGGGGAAGCAACGAAAATGATGAGGTGTATTCATGATGATTAATTAATGATGTTTGATGATGTTTAATGTTTATTCATGAATATTAATGATGTTTAGTGATGTTTAATGCTTATTAATGCTTAATAATGATTAGTAATGATTATTAATGCTTATTAATGCTTTTTGAATGATTATTAATTATTATTATAGCGACCGAGTTACACTTAGAAACATTTTTCCAAAATTTTGGAGCAAACACTTAGAAACTCCAAAATTTATCAAAATTTCAGTTTCTAAGTGTTGATTTTAAAAGAAAACAAAACCCAACACTGGCCAGACTTAGAAACCTCCTTTGGGGTTATGATTGCTCCAAAATGTAGGTGGGTCACTATATCTGAACAAACACATATAATACATATATACACGACACAAACCACACATGTATATATATATATTGTATATTTACATATCTTTTGGAAAAAATGAAACTATCAATGAATGTGCATGTATGTGTGGATGTATGTATGGATGTGTGGAAATATAGATTGAAAAATCACAAAAAAAACAGAGTTTTGTGAATGAAACATGCGCACAACTTGGGATGCTTCGCTGCAAGATTTATGTGGTCGTATTCCTTGGGGAACCTCA